>JABJVO010000078.1:21110152-21123669 GCA_026770805.1 Boulengeromyrus knoepffleri | reverse complement strand
TTTGCTCGTAGGCCCTGTACCTGTCTTTGGCCTCTTTTGCTCGTAGGCCCTGTACCTGTCTTTGGCCTCTTTTGCTCACAGGCCCTGTACCTGTCTTTGGCCACTTTTGCTCGTAGGCATCATTAGCTGTCTTTGCTCATACCACTTGTACCAATCTTTAGCTGCCTTTGCTCTCACACCCTACACTCATCTTTGGCCACCTGTGGTTACACACACATTGGCATTAATTCCCCACTGCAGCCGTTACCACCCACCCCTCGGGCAGGTGGGCCGTTCAGCACAATACCATGGTAATTAAAACACGAAATCTGCGGCTGTTACTTGGAGGCAATCAGTACAACTCTGTGCTCATTAATGCATAATTGCTCTACATCTGCAATGTCTTGTGGGGTAGAAAGGAACAGAATTGGAGTCATTAAACACATCAGGAGTGAAAAGATTTGTTTTAGAATCTGCACTCACTCTCACCTTCTGAAGTACTGTTTATGTGATGCCCTACTGAATAATCCGAATATGTTTCCAGTTACACTAACAGTAAATTTTGTAGAGTTTAAGCTTGAAGTATGAAATTCAAAAATTTATGTTTAATTGAATGCAATGGCTAAAAGTCAGTTATGCAGTTTTTTTTTTTTTTTATCAGACATCATTATTGTTGTTATAATAGTCATTAATAATAATAATAATGCATGACAGAATGTATGGCATGGTGGCATTGTTGTGTCACACCTCTGTAATGGGCTGGTGCCTGCAGCATTCAAACATGCTCTATATCCGCAGGTTTAGCGGCATTGTCTGTAGTGCTGTCTGTTTGCTGAAATGGACCTTACATGAGTTAAGCCAGAAGCTGCAGCATCATAATCAATAAAGCCCATTGCAGCTACCTGGGAAGCCAGAGGTAAAATAGGGGAAAAAATATATATGTAAAAAAATACAGACACACGCACACACTGACATACATGTCACCTTTGGCTTTCCTCTCAGAAGGAAACATCTGTGCTGACTGGCTGGGAATACGCAGATGGTAAACTACAGAAATGGCTGGATGGCATCCAGGGGTTTTATGCTGAGATCACATTAGCTAGTTTGTACGAGCTTTTGTCACCGGCAAACAAGAGCTTCTGCATGCCATAACGGCAGAACATCGCTTACTGATGCAGCGATGAGTGATGGAGTTATATGACTTATACACCACCATCATATTTCATACTGCAAAGCGATGGGTCGACTCTGAGCCTGTCAGCATTAACCACCATCTGGAGATGGACTTCAGTTTACTCTGCGAAGCTCATCTAACAGCTAACTGCAAATTTAACTGGACAAGAAGGAAAAAAACAGGGGCTCTGGTTTTCTTCAGGGGTATTTAGAGCACCAGATTAATGAAGATGGCATTCAGCTTTATTAGCATCGACTTTTAGCCTGTTGGTATATCTTCTCATTTATGCCAGTTAAACAAGACATGGTTAATTGAGCACAGATTAATTCCATATATTTGACAGGATAGAAAGCCCACTCCCAGCATTCAACCAAACCTACACCAATAATCCTATCATAACCCATCACCAAGTCTATCTTCAAGTCGCGCAAAATGCATTCTTGGAGAGTTTTAGACTGTAAATATCTTCATAAGTAAGAGTAAAACTCCCCACTGAGACCCTTGCGCCATTTATGTAGATGTTTGCTAAAACAGCCAAAAAAAACTTAAATGCTAAGCTTGACTTTTTTTTTACTTAAGATATAAAGCGATTTGCCTCTTGGTACGGCACCAGAAAAGCGGAAATATTTAATCACATTTTTTTTTCTTTAATCAAGTCAACTGAAAAATGGAAACTAAACACTTTTGAGATCAAAGAGCCGATGTTCCGGGTGTGTCGCTGGCGCCGAATGGTCACCAGCCGCGCGGCACTCCAGGGTGACGCCGGTCTCACAGAAACGAGGGAGTCGGGAAGCAGAAAGCGAAGATAAGTTGCTGAGCAAAACAAAAAAGCTGAGCTTTATGAAAGTAAACTAATTACTACAGAACAAAGTAGATGTTTGAAGGGGGGGGGGGGGATTTAAAGGAATGATCATTAAAAGCTTGTATCTGTATCAAGAGACAGAGATTCATGCTGACACTCAGTGCTTTTGGTCTCCTCCTCTGTGTGTCACATGTGATCCAGAAAATGTACCTTCAGTAAAAGAGAAAGAAAGACGACCGTATGGTGGGCGGATGAGAAAAATGTTTGGCTGTTTGTTCCTCTGAGGATCATCGGCGCAACAAACGAGTGCTGGTCTCATCGATGCAAATTAAATGCAATTGCTGGAGGTTCCATGGCTGTGATGCTGCCTTCTACGATCCTGACGGTGAATGCGAGGGTCCAAGCATCATGCTCCTCTACCGCTACTTAATGTGCTCCTACAGGACCTGCCTCTGATGAACATAATTGCATTACTTGCATCACACTACTTAGGACATGGTCCACAGCATTATGTTTTGCCATAACTTTTCCTTGAGCCATTACAGGCAAACTCTGATACATGTTTACTACTAATCAGATTACTTCATTACTCATGGCAAAATAAGAAAGTGTTTTTTCACAGTATCTCAGGTATAGAAGTAATTCACCAGATTAAGAACGATTAGAACATACTTATGCAGGTGTAATATTTCAAAACACTCCCCAACGCTCCCTAGTGGGAAACCCCAGATTTTTAATAATTTTTTAAATGGGGGGGGGTGAATCAGTATCCCACCTCCACACAGTACCACTCAGTAGGGATAGGTGAATGGCACCCCCCCAGAAATCCGAGTCTGGTGGTACAGCCTGACGTGGATAAAGTTCTGACATCTTACTGGGGGTGCGACCATTAACCCTGGTGGAGGGGACACACAAGACGCAGTAAAGAGAAGTTATGGTAGAAGGATACCAGCAATAAGAGCACTCCTGGGAAGGCCTGCACCATGAGCTTTGGTTTAAGAGTACTTCTTTAAGGCTGTTATCCCCAAAGCAACTGCCGCTCAGACATGGCTGATAGAGGTGGTGGCCAGCCCATAAACTGCCCGCCCCCTGCCCACCCCCGCTGCGTACTCACGTACGCGCACCATCGCTGCAAAGATTCATTATAGGGAAGAGGGCTGCGATCGATAAGCCCTTTGTGCCAGAAGAGAGGGAAAGGCGCACAGGAAGTGAGCTTGAGTAACTGAGGAGTGACCCATGGAGCAAAAAACAGCAGCGCGAGGTGTTAATTAAAAGCAGGCCCACTGCTCAGCTACCGGAATGTTCTTTATTGCATGTGCGTGCAATAATGGCATCAGGAATCAAGGCCTGTAGCACATACAGCCTTCAATCAGAAGAGAAGGGTATCCTCCAATCAGGAGGGAGAGGGGTGACCTCCAGTCAGGAGGGAGTGGAGTGGCATCCAATCAGGAATGAGAGGGGTGGTCTCCAATAAGGAGGGAGAGGAGTGGCGTCCAATCAGGAAGGAGAGGGGTGACTCTCAGTGACCCCTCAGACATTTTCCCACACATCCTTTAAGCCTGAGGGGTACCATTCTGGCACCACGATAAACTAATTGATATAACTTTATGCATTGTTACAGCTATTATTTTTTCCTCATTTATGAATGTTTTGCGCCGTTGGCTATTATTAATATGGATTTTTAAATGTTTCTTGGCAATGACTGTCTGACCAGAATAATAAAAGTATTCTAAATTCAGGCAATTACCATAGCCCTGATTTTAGTCGATCGCTAAGACAGGCCGTTCATTAACCCTGCGATGTATCGTGCAATTACCATGCATTGGGTAATGTTCATGCGTTATGTGCAGGTGAAAAAGAAAAAAAAAACACTGATGGTTTCAGGGAATGTGGTGTTCAGAAGAATCCTCTAGCAGCAAATGTTTTCCTCTGATCTTCTCCCTGTCTGGACGTAGATGATACAAGATACTTTATTCATCACGTACATGGTTATACAAGTACAAGATGTAGTGAAATGTACCCTGAACAACCCTTAGACTGCAAATAAAATCAAAAATAGAATTAAGAATAAGTCAATAAGTTAAAAATCTTACAATAAACTAAAAAGTTACAATAACTAAATGTATATACATAATATAGAGAAATACAGAAGTACTAATATAGTAAATAATCTTAAGGTTAAAAAACTGTACATGTGCATATGATGACAGAACTATGTATTTGAAGTGCAGGTGACATAAGTTTAAATATAAATAAATATAAATTAAAGTAGCAAAGGTGGGTGGAAATGTAGTTACAGATAAAAACAGCAGATTGGTGACAGTTGGGAAGGGTTTACAAGGGTTGTGTATATTCAGGATGTAGTGGTGGCATGTCCTGATTAAGAAGTCTTACGGCGTGAGGATAGAAGCTCCTCCTGAGTCTCTCTGTTCTTGCCGTAATGCTCCTAAAGCGCCTGCCTGATTTCAGCAGCTCAAACAGACAGTTGCTGGGATGAGCCGAGTCTCTGATGATCCTGATTGCTCTGCTCCGGCATCTCCTGGTATAAATGTCCTGCAGAGATGGTAGAGAAGATCTGGTGCAGTGCTCTGCTGCCCGAATCACTCTCTGTAGTCCCTTAATGTCCTGTATACAGCTGTTTCCGTACCA
Organism: Boulengeromyrus knoepffleri; assembly: GCA_026770805.1. NCBI lineage: Eukaryota > Metazoa > Chordata > Actinopteri > Osteoglossiformes > Mormyridae > Boulengeromyrus > Boulengeromyrus knoepffleri. Next base: position 21,119,065 of record JABJVO010000078.1, on the reverse strand, counting down.
GCTTGTGATGTTCTGGCTCTGGACATTTTCCACAGCGCCGGAGAAAAAAGTCCTAAGAATCGCTGAAGAAGCTTCTTCAGCTGTCTTAGGTGGTAAAGACGCTGCCTGGCCTTGCTGGACTGGGCTTGGATGTGTTCTGTCCATGTCAGAATCTGAGATATCAGATAATTCACACCTGCACTAATGGTAACATGCTAAGATCACTAAAGGTAGGAAGAGCACCCGCTGGGTTTAAATCCCGCCGCGGAGAGAGGATGGTTTGTCTAAAGCTCTCATGCGACGACATCCACTGCCTACTTAAACAGGCTGATCGTAAGCCCGCTGCAAAAGCCCTGGAAGGTGAATTATGTTGATAATTTTTTGTGCTCATTATGAACAAACCCAACAGACTCGCAAAGTCTGTCAGATATTGGGTCGGGTCGGCTCTTTCTGCTTCTGATTTATAAAAGTAATTAAACAGGCAGTTCAAAATGGAGAAAATGACAGTATATTGTATTCTCAAGCAGAATATGGGCATAATGTATAAATCATAAAGGATTCTCGCGCTCGGTTGGTTCAGCTGGACAGCTGGTAGATCTGTGCTGCTCATGCTAACCCTGCCGTCTCAAAGGCGTGATTCGCATTCTCCTTAGGTTACTGGTTATAATGGCTTAATTTTCATGTTCCACTTGTCACGAATGCTCGGCACAGAATGACTTTATGCAAATCATCCCCTGGCCCTCTCTGCACTGTCAGTCAGCTCAATGGGTTTTGCATGCTCGTCTTCCGTGGACACAGAGATACACAAGTTGAATTTGCTTCCAAAGATAAAAATAGGCAGAAAAGCTACGATGAAATTGCCCCCCCCCCCCCACCCCCGCCTGACACGCACACTTGTGGAGTGCAGGAATAATAAATTCAAGGTAGAAAAACTCAAGCATCCCATTCCAGGACTGACCTTTCTGCAACGACTGGTTTGTTTTGTTACCCATAATCCCCTGGGCTTAAAAGCACGAGAGTGCATAATCTACCCTAAAATGAAAAGGAGACATTTATTTTCCTTCCTATAGATGGACACGCAAACACAGAGCCCTGATTGTGTTGGTGCAATACATATCATTCCAGCATCACCTCTGCTGAGGTCTGCTTGTATCTCTCCTGCTAGACTTCCCGTTCCTGAAAGAAATGGAGCGGGGATTCTGTATTATCTCCTTTTCCAGGCACCAAAAGTGCTTGATTTAAAATTCCCCATACAAAGATCTGGCATTTGTATTTCCACTAAAAATGTGTTGTGATACTTGAAGAGTAAATTTCCAAAACTCACTCAGTCCATTTTTTGCTTTTTTTTTTTTTTTTTTTTTTTTTATATATGAGACCCCCCCATGGTTTCCTCATTATATGTTACAGTATTGGGAACGAAATCTCAGTCCACATAAAATCAAAAGTAATGCTTACACCTCAATTGTTTCCAAAGCATAGAGTTGAAGTGCCACTGGTTGAGGTCTCATTCTGCTACAATGACGTCAGCCTGGTGTTATTCTTGCACTTCATTAGCAATCATCCAGAGTGGATTCCACTGGGGAAATATCGTTCTAGTTTTTGGTGACAACCTAGGCCTTTTCAAAAAGGAGTTACTGGGATGAAAAGGATAATGGGGACCATCCACTCAATAAATACATAAAAAACCGGAATGCTCATCAGTATCTGGACTTTGTTTAACCCAGTAGATATTACTACCTGAGGGTAGATCCCTCACAGTTAAACCCGAAGAGTATCAAAGTCTTATCATCTTTTCTTCTCCTTGCTTCGGGTTTTTAAAGTATCACGTTCTCTATTCCCATGGGTCCCTTAGGAGAAACATTTATTGCTGGAAGATCTGCTTATTGATTTAATGGGAAAATTACATGTTAATAAAGGTAGAAAGCAGGGGGGAGTGGTTTAAAAGCCGTGGGTGTCTCAGCTGATAATGTTAACAGGAAGGGGATGAAGGGTGCGGTGCGTGACATAGATAGGTCTGGAACCTATCCCAAAAGCTATGGGTGCCAGGCAGGGAACAACCCAGGACGAGGCGCCAACCCATCGCAGGGCAAACACACCATTCACGCTCCAATTCGTCTCGGCATGATTCCGGACTGCGGGGGAAAAAGGAGCACCCAGAAGATATCCAACGACGACTCGAGGAGAACATGCAAACTCCACATATAGAACCCTGGCCGAGACTCAAACCCTGGTCCCAGAGGGGCGACAGTGCTAACCACTGCACCCACCGCTTGGAGATATCGATATAAAGATATAAAGTAGCTTGTTTTTTTTAGATTTTTGGGATAAAGCATGACCTGTGGAACATCCCCAGCAGCCCAAACAGAAGCCTCCCTTGCTGTAGGACCAGCATTGAGGCCTTATTACCAACCACAGGCAGAGTCTCATTTCCCTCTCAGCAACAATCGTTCATTTTCATTCCCCACAGAAGTCATATGAAGCCCCCACGTCATCCTCCAATACCCCCCATCACCTAGACGCTTCCATTCTCCCATCTGAAGCAAGTTCCATCCACAACCACCCTGATCTCGAACCCCTAAAATCTCATTTTCCCCAGTACACGCACACCCTTTGTGTACTAGTATAGATTCTACATGTCTCTAATCGGCATTTTAAATGGTTCAGTGTGAACCTTCTCAGAATTCACAAAATGCGCCCCTCCCCCCTCCCCCAAAGGTGCACAGAATGCAAGAATGCAAAAGGAAATCATGCCAGTCCCTTTAGAAGGGCCATGGATCATTCTTTGTTATTTAGAATAACCGTCATATGTAGCGTGGAGCATGCTTGGATTGAATAAAATCATTTCATCATACGTATTTTATGAAAACATACTGCCAACTCTGCAATATTCCTGAAAGGATTTGTATTATACAAGTACTATACAAGTACAAGCAAACACACAGAGACACCTAGAAATGAACACACACACACACACATATACAGATTCCATGGTCAACAGATACTCTCAAAAACCAATCTTTGGGTTAATACTACAGTATATTCAAGAAAGAAATGTGGAAAAAAATGAAGATTTCATAAAGTGAGGAAACATCGTTCTCATTCTTATGTAGTTTTTCACCAAAGTACATAGAATGACGAACAAATAGCATGCTCCCCTCAGGCCGACGCTCTGCTGAAACGCGAAGGGCTTCCAGGCACAGCTAGGGGCAACCCTGTGTGCATCCCTCTGTGGGTTTGTCCCTCAGCCTTCACTCCCTGCCACTTTTGAGCCCTTTTTACTGTTTTATGGCAGTAATGTGAGTGTAAATTGCTCATTTAACTGTTTGAGTTATCTAAATACATTTACCTGGCTTCCTGAGCCTTAACCCTCTGGAGTCTAGAGGTAGGGGACACACTTTCACTGACTGGGGCATGGTCACACATTTCATTCAATATCATAAATTTAATTCATGGCAAATAAATTATTTCTTATATATTTGGTTTGGCAACAAACTTTTAGTGTACTTTGCAAATATGTCAGATTTATGTTAAGTCTGTAATTTGACATCAAAGTATAGACATTGCAAAATTCAGTTTGAAACACTTGCAGAAACATTACAAAAGTACATAGTAAGCAATCGTGGAAGTTTGTTTTGATCCCAGATATCTGATCAGCAAAGTCTTGGCTACATGAAGATGACTAAATGGTGTAGTTGCGACATTCATTTGGATAAATAAATAAGAAAAACCGAACTCATGTAACTATTTCTGGCTCCTTCCATTGAATATGTAGCAACTTTCATGTGTATGAATGAGTCATTGTCACCTGGCCACGTCCCTCCCCCCCTTTTATGGCGCTGATGGGGATGTATCTGGATCGCGTTTCACCGTTGTGCTGTTCATCAAATTACCATGCGAATATGATTTGAATACGCGCTAATGCGGCTATTTAGAATGTGAATAGTGATCTTCAAGTGACAGCGGAACTACACGCCCCCAATGCAGGTAAAACAAAGTAAGTTTTAACCTAATTTTTAAAACTTTAATACTTCCGACAATGGATGTTTTTAAAATAAGACAGATTACGGATTTAGACAGCATTTTTTTTATGATTCTATAATAAGATTTCAGCGATAAACTAAAATACACGAGAAAGATACGCGGCATCGCCGACGATGCTGTCGACTCCAGAGGGTTAAGATGACACTCATCCCTCAATCCTGAAGGATACAGTATGTCAGACGGAGCATCTAGGAATACTCCTCTTCTTCCTGGTTGGAGGCCGTGGTAGACTCATATTTCTCCCTCCTGATTGGAGTCTGTGGTGGGACCACCCCTCTCCCTCCTGATTGGAGGCTGCAGTGAGCCCACCCCTCTCCCTCCTGATTGGAGGCTGCAGTGAGCCCACCCCTCTCCCTCCGGATTGGAGGCTGCAGTGAGTCCACCCCTCTCCCTCCTGATTGGAGGCTGCAGTGAGTCCATCCCTCTCTCCAGAATGGAGGCTGTAGTGAGCCTAACCTTCTCCCTCCCGATTGAATTGTTCAAGCTACAGATCTTGAAAGACACTATTTGGATCCTGTCTAACTTTTTGAACACATAGGGGCACACGTCAAGTCGAGTCTGTCATGTTTTAGTCAGTTTCATTTATTATTTTGACAGGCCGGCTGCTGTAGTCAACGCGCCCATTAATATTGTCAGCACCCTCTTTCAGGGGCTTTGCTGTCTACACAAATCCCATATGGGTTAAACGCAGCTCCTGCCTTCAGAAACTGAAAGTAACTTGAGCTGGAATCGAGTCGAGCTTAATGTTCCGCTTCGGATCTAAAGAGAGAGGAGGTGGGGGAGTGGAGGCAAGACAAAAATCACAGCTGATATCTTCAATTCTTCAGAGGAGCAGGGCATTAACATATTTTACATCAGTGCCTCGTAAATGTGGGAGTTTGCATACTTCAGAGCGCGAGTGTTGCTCTTCTGCCTGTTCCCCCAGCACCAGCCAAATGGAGTGGGTGGATTTATGATTATCCGACAGAGGATGCAGCCCGTCTGCTGTATGCGATATGGATTTATGAAGTTTATGAGAGTTTCAGTGGGGAAACTCGATGGACTCATCTGTGTCTGTGTTTATAAACACTCAGACCTGCAGGCCTCTTCTGCTTGTGTGATTTTCCTCCCCTCACACATTGTACTCTGTAGTTACACCCAGAGAATTATCCAACGCATGATTCTGTACTTAGTTTGTTACTATACATTACTGTGCTTTTAAATAAATGGCCCGTCTAATTGTAGATGTCCGGTATCATTCATTTCTTTTCCAGCTAATTAAGAAAGTGAGTAGAAAGTGAGTACAAACAGAAAGGTTTTTCAGGCTTACACATTTGCATATGGATTATTGGAACTTGCAGTTTCCGTCAGATTGCAGCAACTTGCTCGAGTCTCATGTTATTTGGGAGTGGAGTTATATAAATGCATTTCTTTACCCACAGCACTGACCAGCAGTTGGGAGGGTCCCGGGTTTGTAATGTGTAATTTACCAGAGGAAGGCTTTTTCGGCGGTGAGAGATTGTAAGTGGTGAAAACCTCAGATCTTTTAAACATCAAAAAATACCTGTGCATCTGTGTTTGGAGTCAAGCGGAGAATCTGTGTGGGACTCTGGATGGGGGAGATTATCTGATGCTAACAAAACAAGCCATGCAAGTGAACCCCTGCAGGCTCTGACCCGCATTGACTTCACCCTGCATCAGCTGCACCTCTTAGCTGGCTTCTGAGGTCTGACAGCAGATTGCATGCTGGGATATCTTGGTGGCATCTGCTTTTTCTGCACCCTCCACAGCTCTTTTGCTTTGGTTTTGATTGCTATCCTTTTTGAAAGTCTTTATTCTAATATCCTGATGAATATCGTAGAGTTCGTGTCCAGCATTTCCCTACCCTGTCAGCCCCGTGGGTAAACAGGCTGTTAAATTTGTTCTGCTTTGCTCATAGAGTGTGCCATGCTGAAAGTGCCATCTTATTGTGTCCCTGCCATTTTTTCCTCTTGCAGAGGTGTCAGAACTGACCCCATTCAGCCAGTTAGAGGCACCGGTGACTAATGGAGGAAGAATCTGAGTCTCAAAGGAGCGCAGCTCATCAGGACACTCGGGCCGGCATGGCACTGAGGCGAGGATACAGGAGATGGCCCTCGTCGCATTTCGGGGATAAAAAGGCGTATCAGCCTGAAAAAGAAGGCTTGTGATGGAGATATACTTTGGTGGCCTAAAGGAGAAGAAGAGATAAAGGGGAAAGACCTTAAATGCTCCCCTAATTACTGTCTTGCCAGACCTGGGTTCTGATCTTGTAGGGACAGTGGGTCAACGACCCCTGAGTCTTGCTCACTTTGCCTTTTGCCCTGGTGTGTTACTTCCCAGGATGCACTGCAAGCATCTGACTGGAGCGACTCAGAATGCATTACCCCACAACATGCACTGCACTGCAACATATTCAACTGCCATGATTCAGAGAAGGTTTTCCACAACATCAGTGATCCTAAAATGCACAGTCACACATTCCACCGGCATGAATCAGAGTTCTTTTTGCCACAGAATCAGTGATCCCAGCATGTATTACACATGTCCGATTGGAGCACTTCAGAGTATTTTACGGCACATCAGTGATCCCAAAATGCACTGCAACATGTATAACGATTCAGAATATTTTATGGCACAACATTGATCCCTGTACAGCAGATTCAACTGGAGTGATGCAGAGTAAATTATAGCACAGCATCAGTGATCCCAGAATGCACTGCAATACGAACCACTGAAGTGATTCAGACTATTTTGTGGCGCAACACCAGTGATCTAACAATGCACTGCACATGTCTGACTGGAGCGATTCATAGTACATTATAGCACAGCACCGGTGATGCAATCAGGCATCAAACACCACTTTATATAAATAAATCCTCTGATATTCTGGGCATTGGATTTGCAGGCCTGATTGATCCAGTCATTACAACGCTGTGTCACTGCTTCTAGCTTCCACACCCCCCACACCCTCCCTGCCCCCCTCTCCCAGCTATGACCATGGAAACCGCCAGCCACTGACCAAGCACTGGGAGATGAATGACAAGACTTGGGGAAAAAAAGGAATGTACATAAAAAAAAAAGAATGGAAAACACTGCATCACCTTCACAGCAGTGCATATCTGTGGGAAGACACACAAACACAACGTATCGCCCATTGTTTGTTTATCTGTATTTAGCCTGCGTAGGCAGCACTGGCATCAGGAAATACCAAGTCAGAGAAACGTCGGGCTGGGCAAACGGCACGGGGGGGACAGTGCCATGGGGGATATGCTAAACCTAACCCTGTTTCTCACAACCACAACCAACAAGTGCTAGCCTCCCCCCCCAGACTCCAGGAGAGCAAAACTGAACTGCTATACACAACAACTCAAGGTAGCTTTTCAATAGGATGTGAAGATGACAGAGTAAATACAGTGAATAGCGCATCATAATTTCAATAATAATTCAGCGCGGGAGGAAGTCATTTTATGCTCTACTTTTTTTGCAATTGAGAAGCTTTCTGTTATGACATTACCTGAAGCGGCTACACAGACTTTATTCATTGTACTTCCATCTAAAGCAGTCTCGACAAACGGAAAAAGGGATAAAGGACTCTCTCAAAAATTCCTCTTAAAAGATCCAGTAGTACAACGTCAATAGTTTAACAGAGAGGGACCGAAACTGGGGTGGGGGACTGATCCAGACGGGGGAGATGAGGAAAATACGTCAGGGGTAGACTGCGGCGAGCCGAAGGGAAAGTGTCAGGATCAATAGACCAGGCAGACAGATCCGGATCGTCAGTCCTAACCGTGATGCAACGGTGATGTTGGGGGTCACTAAAAGTGGAGGTCTAGAGAAACACGACAGCAAAACTGAGACACCAGGAAGACAAAATAAGAGAACTGAGAGAAGAGGGTGTAAGAAAAAGACTAGATGAAACAGCAAACTAGCAGGCAAGGATGCAAAGACAGCAGGTTAGGCCAGAGGGAAGAATCTGCTAAGGCGTTTTAATGTGCTACGGCTAAGGAGACTGAGCTACGATTGGCTACTCCTACCTCCCTTTTATAGCCACAGGCCCCGGAAACAATGATGCGGGGCGTGGCCTTGTGGCTCGACTCTGCCCATTATAGGGCTTTCAATAAAGCTACCCTTTTTGCTAAACATTCACTCTACTTTTCCCATTTATGCCCTGATACTCAGACCCCTGACATTCAGACCTCTAATACTGTTACGAAGACCCATGATACTCAGTCCTCTGTTACTCAGACCTCTAATACTCAGACTCCTGTTACGCAGACCCATGATACTCAGTCATCTGATACTCAGACCTCTAGTACTCAGACTCCTGTTACGCAGACCCATGACACTCCGTCCTCTGATCCTTAGATCTGTGATACTCCCCTGCTCTCCGTGTGAGTCCCAGTGCTTCACAGTTTCTGGTTCAGACTGATGTGGATTAGAGTAGCCGGATTAGAAGCAGCAGTGGAGAATGAAGAGGCTTCCAGGGCAGCTTGGCCCATTTTCAGCTGAACAGGGAACTAATACAGTAACTAACTAGCAGTAGGTTAAACCAGACGCTGACAGAGAGCATGGGATAATCCCAGACACTGTGGGATTAGAGCCTTTAAACCGGTTACGTCCCCACAGAGGCGGGTGTGTGTCTGGGTGTGGGTACATGGTATTGTGTCAGGGTCAGCCCCTGCTGTGGTCCTACTGTGTCCCTTCCCCGTTTGACCAGCAGGCGTGGCTGGTCATCCCGTCCTTCATGTTAGTCTTTGTTCTCCCCGGTTATCTGTCTGGTCTTGTGGCTCAATGTGTTGAGCATGTGGTTGTCTGTGTACCCTTCTGTCCTGTGTTTGAATCCCACCTCCTCTGTCTTTGTATTTTGCTCCCTAGTGTTTCATTTGAGGTTTT
>JABJVO010000078.1:21080903-21095397 GCA_026770805.1 Boulengeromyrus knoepffleri | reverse complement strand
TCGCCAACGCTCTGTTGACTCAGTAACTGCAGAGTTCCAAACTTTCTCTGGCATTAACCGCAGCACACAAACTGTGTCGGGAGCTTCATGGAATGGGCTTCCATGGCCGAGCAGCTGCATGCAAGCCTCACATCACCAAGCGCAATGCCAAGCGCCCGATGGAGTGGTGTAGAGCACGCTGCCTCTGGACTCTGGAGCAGTGGAAATGTGTTCTGTGGAATGACAAATCATGCTTCTCTGTCTGGCAGTCTGATGGATGAATCTGGGTTTGGTGGATGCCAGGAGAATGTTACCTGCCTGAATGCATTCTGCCAACTGTAAATTTCAGTGGAGGGGTGATTATGGTGTGGGGTTATTTTTCTGGGTTGGGCCAGGCCCCTTAGTTCCAGTGAAGAGAACTCTTAATGCTTCAGCATACCAAGACATTTTGGACAATTCTATGCTTCAAACTTTGTGGGAACAGTTTGGGGAAGACCCATTTCTGTTCCAGCATGACTGTGCCCCAGTGCACAAAGCAAGGTCCATAAAGACATGGCTGGGTGAGTTGAGTGTGGAAGAACTTGACTGGACTGCACAGAGTCCTGACCTCAACCCCATCAAACACATTTGGGATGAGCTAGAACAGAGATTGTGAGCCAGGCCTACATGGTCATCATCAGTGGCTGACCCTACAAATCCACTTCTTGATAAATGGGCAAAAATTTCCACAGACATGTTCCAAAATCTTGTAGAAAGCCTTCCTAGAAGAGCGGCAGTTGTTATAGCTGCAAAGGGGGAACCAACTCCATATTGATGTACAGCATATCATAAAAGTTCCTGTAGGTGTAATGGCCAGGTGTCCCAGTACTTTTGTCCATATAGTGCAGCTTACGCTCTTCCCGTCCTCCACCTATGTACGATAGCTCCCCCTGTTGTTCGTGTCTTAGTAAACAACAAAGTGCAAAGCACAAACAGGTAACCCTCCAGGCCGTTTAACCCTTTGATTTCTCTCCTCTTGCTGGACTGCAGCACAGGTTATTTAGAGGGTGTCCTATCACCCGCATTTTAGATCTTGGACATGATGATGATGATGATGAAACCCTTTATTGCTGTTGCAATACACCATGTCACTGGTCACAAGTACCAGTGAAAAAACTGGCCATCAACCTGACCATACATATACAAACATCACATACACAAATAGGGGGTAGACAGGTCAGGAAAACAGGGGACTATAGGAACACAGTAGCACATACATCTACACAGTAGCAGAGCTGCACGTATGACACACTCTACAAGGACGGAGAGAGAGAGGATGTCCCTGCTCATGGTGTCAGATAATCAGTGACAGGGACAATGACACCAGCCCTTTGAATAATTAATGCAATGTGATGGCTCCATTAGCCACGGATCGATTTTCTGGGATCTGCCCAATGAACACAATCCGTCAATAACCCAGGAGTCATCCGAAGGAAACGATAGCGCGTTTAAAGCGTCCCCGATAATAAAAATCCATACATCACCACTGCACATCTCCAGTACGTGTGCACCTCCAAGAAAGTGAGACTGTGTAGCACTCAGTGCTGAATAGAATAGAGACACGCTATAGACGCAAAGAACAAACAGGTATTCATCTGAAGACAAGTGGGTCCAGAGCTTAATTAATCCCTTTGTTGAGTGTTCTGAAAATATCTTAATTGAAGTGGAAAAAACATTTCTGAGAAAAAGCACTTCAAGTTGAAATATGTCTGTAGCTTACCCAAGAGAAGAAAAAAATTAATCCATCCATCCATCCATCCATCCATCCATCCATCCATCAACTGCTTCCCCTTTGTATGCCATAACGCCTGTGTTCAGCCACCATAAGCAATCACGCTTTGAAATGTCATCTCAGCTGCACAGGACGTGTGTGTTCGTACTTTCTTTGCTTATCAGGTATCAAGGGGGCCTCAGCTTTCTAGAACATTCTCGTCTTCGGCATGGTTACCGAAGATGTAGAATAAATAGCTTTGGGGCCCTGCGGTGTGCGCGGCAGCCTGCCAACACGGACAGCATGTTCAGTGCGTGTTGAGTGTGTGAGGGTGAGCAGATTTTCAGTGGCTCACGTGAAAATGGAATGCAGCTCACCTGGTTTAGGTAAAAATGTCATCAACTGTTAAAGTGCTGCAAATCAGTTTGGGGAGGGGGGGTGATTCCATGGTCTTACTGAAAGCACCCACCACCCCCATTCAACATATGAGGGAACAATCTGACCCCCCCCCCCCCCCCTTCTCCTCGGCAGCCTGAAAGAATGAGCCAGAACTCCTCACCCCCCAATACATGCGGGATCATTCTAGCTGTGAGGGGCCACCGTACGGACCACTGCTTCATTAGCATAGCCGCTAAAAACCCCACACTGCTTCATTACACTGTTACAAGAAATATACTTCCATGAGTGTGTTTTTATTATATTCCTGTTCCTTAGTCGCCATGTTATCACGGCGTAAGAGCCTGGCGCTCGCTGGCTCGTCAGGTTAATGATTGCCCCAGTTTCCATGTTCATTTAAAAAGCCGGAAAGATGAGAGGGACTGGAGATATTAACGGAATTATTACGAATGCCGCCAGCACAGAGGGTGAGCGATCGACAGGCTTTTGAGGCCAGAGGGATACTTAATATTGTCATACCGTCCAGTCTCTTACAGTGCAGAAACATTTTCCCCTACCGCCCCCCACCTCCACTGATAAGTATGAGCCTGAAAATTTCCTGGATAAATCATTCCTCATATCTCTGGTCTTCCCTTAACTGCTTTTCTGTGCTGGAGTCTAGCATAGTTCACACACGCATGCATGCACACACATGAATCCACCTCAAGCACATCTGTGGACCATGCAAAACCAGAGAAAACACACTGACACACGGGAAGAACATGCAAACTCCCACCCCTGCTCGGGAAGAACACACAAATTCCCCACCCACTCCTGTGCCAGGAACTCTCCACACAGAGCCTGAACACAAACCACCCCACAACCTGTGAGCTTCCAAACCACCACAAATTCATTTATTGATTATAAGCTATTTTTATATGTTTAATGTTTTTACGACTGCGTTAAGAGTGGTTACAGGCAGCTTCTGACTGTGCCCTGTGATGGGTTGGCACCCCATAATGGGTTGTTTCCTGTCTTGCACCTGTAGCCTCTAGGATAGGTTCCAGACCCCCCACGACCCTGAATAGGACAAGCAGATTCAGGAAAATGGATGGATGGATGGATGGATTTACCCTCCATAGCATTCAGGACATCTTATAACAAAAAACACATAAACCAAAAATATACTAGCAATAAGTACTAAAGAACACATTAAATAAACAGAAAGATAAAGTGTATATTTACTTACAGTCGTATGTCGCTTTTTTGTGTTAATGCCTATGCAAACTCTGCGTGCTTCGGCTATTTTTTGCCTGAGTGCAGTTTTTCCGCGAGTTGGTTTTACGCGAGTTGAGTGATGCCTGTATATAAATATCAATCACTAACAGAACTCCTTGCAGATCATATGGGTGTCCATGTGTAACATAACTCCATCAGTCTGAGCTGCAGTTTTTTGCCTCACAGCTAATCTCTGAAGGACCGTGTTGCCCGCTGTTTCCCCGCTTTGATCGCCTTACGTGACGAGACGCCATAAGATGCTGTAAACAGTCGGGAGGTGTGTCGGAAAGCTGATGGTAATACCTTGCGCTCTTCGTGCCGGTGAAACACGGTAAAGGTGCCGTTGGACCGGTGTGCCAGAAACACATCTGGGAACAAAGGACAGGCTTTCAGGATGTCTTGCTTTCCATAACCTGGAGCTGCATGTTTGTAAAGTCCCACAAAACAAAGGTGAATTCACTATATGGCCAATGTATGTGGACACCCCAAGCCCACTGCGGACACAAAAGTACTGTATAGTTAAGCACACTCACGTAAACTGCTGAAACAAATATTAGCAGCAACATGGGTGGCTGTACCATCATAGAGTCTTTCCAGTAAGTCAGTTTGCCACATTTCTTTCCTAGTCAGATACTGATTGTGAAGTGGAAACATCTGGGAACAAGTAGGTGACACAAACTCACAGAGCAGGACCAGATCATCCAGTCATCACCGTAACCATTTAATCCCAACCAGGGCCACAGGAGGGACCAGAGCCTATCCCAGGAACAAGGGGCACAAGCAGGAACCAACCCTGGTCAGTCACCAAGATACCACAGGGCCAATTTAGACTCACCAATCAACCTGCTGTGCACACTTTTGGACCGTGGGAGGAAACCAGAGTCCCCAGCAAAAACCCACGTGAACAAAGGGAGTGCGTGCGAACTCCACACAGAAAGGACCTACGCCCAACCCGGGGAGTGTACCCAGGAATTTCTGGGTGGGAGGCCGCAGTGCTAACCACTGCACCACCATGCAACCCCAGACTCATTTACCCAACATCAATATCCAACATCAGTACCCAACCTGAATGGTAGCAAAACCCACCGGCAATGTTCCAGCATCTAATGAAAAGCCTTACTGGAAGAGCTGAGGATATTGCAGCAACAATATGTTCATATGGACACCCACTTGAACTTCATATTAATGACCTTGTTTTCAGAATGACGTTGTCCACATTCTCTTTGCCCATATATTATGTATGTGTATATATATTTATATATATGTGTGTGTGTGTGTGTGTGTAATACATCAGTCAACAAAATAAGATTGAAAACCCTGGTCTTCGAGCTGCTGTCATACAATTACGCAAGTTCTATGCACTCCGGGCCACAGGAGAAACCTCCACACAGTACCCCTTTTCTGGTATGTCACGCAGCAGTGACCCACTAATCTTTTCCGATAAAATGAAACGTCTGTATATTGCTGAGGTGTGACCTAGCACACGGAAAAGGGGATAAAACGAGAGAGAAGCCGACGTGAAAATTGAGGGAGACGGGTCTTACCATCACTGAGACCAATCGAGCCTGAACAGGAGCCTAACATGTAGATGATGTAGCAGGAAATGTGATGGGTACTCTTACCTGCCGGGTAAACTGATCACTCAGACACTTTGACGGATGTGTTTTGGAAATGCACAGCTGCAGGAGAAGCTCCTGGGATGTCTTGTGGGAACAACAGCAGTGTCTTACCTCGGTCTTCATAGGCTACAGGACCTCAGTGACTGCTGGTGTAACGGACTGTAGTTAATCCATGATCTGTACAGATCTCCTCCCCAAAGTTTGGCAGACACGTGAACTGCGGATTATTGCAAAATTTAACCATAATAGTGTGAAATACAGTTCTACTACAGCTGTTAAAGTAATAATTCCCTAAATCCCGATGCTACGGAAGTCCATGGAGGACAGTGGGGAAGAATTCCCCCTTATGTGTAGCACATGGGGGGAATTGTAGGATTTCGGAGGGAAAGCCATAAAAAAAATGCATGGATTCAATAGCATTAGCATTCCGCTTCCCTGTTTCTCTGGACAAAAGCTCTGTGTGTGTCTAATTGCAACTTTTGTTTCTCTGTGAAAACAACTTCTTATTTTGTGATCTCAAGAAAATAATTATTGAGAAAACAACTTCGGCTATGCTGCAATTACAAAAAAAAATGAGAATCTCGACATTACATGACAGAAAAATATGATGATGGATGTCCTCTATGGACTTCTGTATGATGCAGAGATGCAGTGAAGGGATACAGAAAAAGCTGGTGTGTGTTCATGCAAATGGCCCCTAGCTTAAAGTGTCCTCTAAGCTCTTTAAGCAATAAATAGAACACAACGTTATATTGGTCCCCATTTTTGTTTTTTTGATGATCCGAAAAATGATCCAATCCATGACTCAAAACCATGATATGATCCGACCGGTGAATTTTGTGATCCATTGCACCCCTACCAATAACCTTAACCACCTCATCAACTGTAAGCCAATAGTTATGGGTCCGCGTGGAAATTCTCAGCGCGAGTGGGGTCCTGGCAGCTCACCTCATTTCTGTGGAAATTAGTGAGGTCCCGGAAGCTTGCCTCACTTCTGCAGCTAGTATCCAAGCATGGCACTCGCATAAAGAATCAATTAAGAAAATAAATATTGTAGTTTGTGCTCCAGTTTCAGTGCCAGAATTATGGAGAAACCGTGTCTTAATATGAGTCCTTTAAACGGTAATTTAATGCAATCTATGGACTTTCTTCTGAATTGTTTGTGTCCATAGCTACTGGCGGGGTGGTAAATAAGACCACCCCCTTTTCTACTGCAGTGTAGCAGGCATGAGGCTGGTGGCTGGGCCAGAGAGATAACAGGAAAGCTGACCCAGCGACCGCTGGAGCCTGTCAGGTGGAAAGCTCGCTCTGGAACGGCACCTTGTCACGGCCCAATGAACAAGGCGGGTTCTCTCCATTCGGATGGAGCTGAGAGAACCTGGAAGTCATCGAAGTGAAAGGGGCCTGTTTCGCCCTTAAGTGTCACCCTGGGTTGCCATGGGAACATGCATGCGTTGCGGTGGTGTACCTGCGAAGGAAGATCAAGAGTGTAAAAGTGAGCACCGTTTGCCCCGTTTCATGATGGACAGATGGGGTTTAACCCCACATGAAATGTGGTGTCGGGTCCCAACTCCGAACCACAGGTTCAGCCATCGCCTTTCGTTGTTGAAAACAGGGAGGCGTACAAATCCGAACACGATGACAACAACAGGAAATGTCACACAGATAAGCCATCATGTCCTGTGTGTGACGCCACCGTTACCAGGCATAAAACAGGATACGATTCTCTACCTGCCGTGTTGGGGATTCCCAACAGCACAATGTCTAAAGGCTGCAGGTTTGCTTTGACTGATATTTTAGGGAATGGGGGAAGGTGTGGATTGGTTTCTCTGGCTGGTAGAGATGCACACGAAAGCTACACCTTTATTGATTTCGCCATTCCACATGACCCTAACAGTATCCCTAGCCTTAGCTCTAACCCTAATTCCAAACCTGACAGCAACTCTAACCATAATCCTAAGTGTAAACGGCAATTCATACTTCCATTTTCCACGTATGGGTTCAGTCACACACATGGGGATGTGAATTTTGGCATGTCAGGTTTGCCTCCAACGCCTGCAGATGGTGCATGTGTACCCCAGATTTTTTTGTTCGCCCGGAGATCATATGTGTCCTTGCATATGAAAGATAATTGCCTGGGTGTTTCCAGTAGGTGGCAGCACTGATTTTCACAGAGCAGGGGTCAACCAAGAAAAAGTAGAGGAAGAATAGTTGTTGCTGTAGTTATGCTGAGCAGCTGTATGAGGTGCAGCGGTACCCGCATATCTAGTTTTTAATACTGTTCCGACATTAAACCACGGTATACAAAAGCAATGCTATTCTGGCATTTTTAAATCGTGGCGATAAAATTTGCAGAGCTGCAGGGCATTCCCAACTCTTTGTGTCATAAGGATTTCAAAATACCGCATTACGCCATATTACCTTAATACCGCCCAAGTCAAAAGCACTTTAAAACTATTCATGGTGATCCGGAGACTCTTTGCATCCAACTAAAGGTCCATAAGAATCTATGACTTGGAATTTCACGGTCAAAGAAGATGTCAGGATGGGCTGCTCGCTTCACAGGGCCAGACAGACCTCGCTCAGGAACCACAATTGTCACAAGGTGTTTGTGGCGCCTGCCAGCTCCCCTCCGGCCGTACAGGGGTCAGACCAGATTTTTCCAGAAGGTGGATTTTCTTGAAACCAAGGTGTGAGCAGTACCTCCAGATGCTTCTAACAGCTGCTCTCCGGCGCCCCCTGCAGGTAACAGCAAAAACAAAATACCGCAATTCCCTATAGACCCAATCCGCCACTTACGTTGATGGGGTTATATTAGGATGAAAACAATTAATATTTGTTTTCTTGGGTTCTGCCATTCTCTCGTGGTGTTCTGGTGGAATGGGTGCCACCTTAGAGGGGATTCAAAGTGAGGAGTAAGTTCACGAAAGAACTTTAACCTCATCACTTAAGTCAGTGCCTGTTTCGGCTACTCCTGTGTTCCTCTCCTATCTGCTCCCGGTTGACCTTTAGCCTGCGGGTCTGGAGCAAACCCAAAGGGGACACAATCTGCGCTTCTGTTACACTCCACTGAGAGTAGACAGGACATAATGAGCATTTTTTTTCCCTCTTAGTCTTTTGTTTATAAAGATAAACAAGCTGTTGCAGCCAACAAGGGTATTAAGCACGCAGCATTAGCCTCAATGTTAGTGTGTTTGACGCCGGTCCAAACCTACGTGGCACCATCTGGCCATTTGCTGGGGCCTCACTGGTACTGAGTGTAGCTGGGTCATACATCAGGTTCCTGCAGTTTTTACCTGTTCTCCTGGAACGCAATTATTCCGTATTTTGGCTCAAAATCTAATTAGGACATTGATACAATTAAAGAACCTTCGAATGACAGCTCGACAGCTAGTCAGGGGCTCTAAAACCATTGCCATGGCTACCATAGACAAAGCCCACCTGCCTGTTCTTTTGATATTTCTCGTCCTGGTCCGATTCCCGTATATTTGTATCGATCAAACTTGTACCAAACTGGAACACATAAGGAGCAGGCAGCTTTATGAACCTTTGAATGCCTTGTTTCCATCAGAAGACAGCTGCTTTTCTGTCATGTTAGCAAATGCTAAGGAGGCTGTATGCTTTTGATTAACAGCATGAAAAAGCATTCGTGCCCCTTTTCACACAAATGTGTTGCATGAATCACATTCACAGCGAAGATGGGCTCCTCTCTCCCTGGGATAAAAAAAAACAAACAAACATGCACCTGTTCACCTGTGTGATCACTTTGTCTTTTCAAATACATTTTTCTTTTATTCCTTCTTCCCCCCAGACCAGCAAGTCTCAGCATTACCAAATTCCTATGTCACATTTATGATTTATTTCCCTTCCAGGACCTGGCCTGACCCATCCCAAGACCAGCCAGCCAATTCAGAAGCATGGGTTCAATTCAGAGATTAACCTGCAGATTTCACCGGAGGCCCCGGTGGGGACACAGATCAGCCCCCCACACACAGAGCCAGACCTCCCTCCATGTGTGAGGCAAACAGCTACCGGGGGCTTCCCACAAGGTGTCACACATCACACGGAGGGTTAATGGGTGAACAATTAGACTGAAACCTCAACCTGGGGGGCAAACATGATCATTGCACCCTGATTCACATCCCTGCATCCTTTTACACATCATCACACATCACATCTCATCACACATCACATCTCATCACACATCTCTGGTAAAACATTTCGGGTGGATTTTAATGCCGTCTGAGGCATTAGGTCGCGGGGGGTGGGGGTGCAGGGGAGTCGTCTCAGGGGGCTGAAATGCAGCAGGTCCCGTCTCCTGCCTGACATGACACTCTGACACTATGCTCTGGATCAGGTCTCCTGTCCCAAACAGCAGGTTCTGTCCTCCTTACTCTGCCCTGAAGCGAGAGCCTTGGCCTGGATTACAGACTGTGGGATGCAGGAAAAGGGTGGGGAGGAACACGCTTCAGCCCGTCGGCGTGCGGGAGAAGCAGGGCCGCTCCACCCATTAAGGGGCACAGGCGGTGCCTAGGGCGCCATCTGCTGGGGGCGGGGGGAGGGGCGGGCACACAGCAAGCCGATTAGAAGGGATGGACGTCCTACAACAGGGACAGGGCATTTAACACCTCACAGAGTGACGGGGTTTTGGGCGTCCCTCCTGCATACCACAGAAAATGGGACAGAGAGGGTCTGTTACAGCTGGTGGCATCAGTCCCAGACTGAAACAAATGCACTCAGACTGCCCGCCCCCGTGTAAATCACAGGTCTGGTGCCTCACAGTCTTTGGCAAAGCACTCAGCTGTGGGGTTTCATTTCTGATAATTAACAGCAACATTATAATTACCCCCCCCTCCCAGGTAAAGCACTGTTAAGCTTAAGACCTCAGCTTATTGTGGGGCTCAGAAGCATGTTTGCCGCACAGCAGTAAATGAGCGTCATGTAAGGAAGTAATTTGCTTCACCGCATTAAGGGACAATATCAAAAACACACTCACTTCATGATGGTAACAATTAACATCAGCACAATAATATTCTTCCCAGCTCTACACCCTTTATGTCCTATTGCGCTGGACCTATGCAGTGAAATGGTTCATCGCGTTGTTACGGCTTTGGCAGCTTGGTGCCCTCTTGTGGCTGATGTGGGGAACTGCAAAAGCAGCCAGCCCTTGCTCAGTGACGGCACCAAAACGAGCAGTAAGGCTAATTGCACGGTTCTACCCTCAGATCGATAGCACAGTGCTGGCTCCCAGGTGTCACCTAATATCCTAGACCGAAAAAGGTGAGATTAGATTATCTTCATCATAATTAAAATATATTTACTATCATGTCAACGAGAGGCATCAACGCACTTGACATTTAGAGCACTCTTGACATTTAAAGGTTTATCAGTCTAGACCGCTTATGTGCGTAACACGCTCCTTTCAACATCCATGGATGTTGCCGTGACGACAGGCAGGCTGTCACCAGCTGGCACTGATGTGGAAAGGGACAGAGTTTGCGATTCTGTGGTCACGGTTCTCTGGTCTGGGAGACACTACAGAACTAATCTGAAATCCTTAGTCTGCGATAACGGGCCACAAAATGAGGCTCAAATAACTGACATTATTTTAATGCAAGTGCCTAAAAAATGCTTTTTATCCAACAGCAATAAAATGGTTTAGAATTTCTTCCAATAATGTGCCCATGTTTTTCAATAGCAGAACCAAATTAAGACTAAGCTAGGACAGGCTTCATCCGGTTTTAGTCATGTAGTCAAAACAAGAAGTAAGATTTCTGAATATGGCCCTGCCTCCAGGATGGGCTCTGAACCCCCACAACACTAAACGGGACAAACAAGTATGGAAAATGGATGGAAGGATGGATGGATGGATGGATGGATGGATGGACGGACCCTGCATGTTGATGTCTGTAAGAGTCATGCTTACAGCAGCAAAGGGATCTTGGGCATAGAAATCAGCCCTGATGTGTAATATGCCTCATGCCCTTCTGGGGGCGCTGTGGCGGGCAGATCTAGGCTTAACAAGGAGGTGATCGTTTGAGCAGAAAGTGTGGCTACAGTAAATCCCAAGCCGGCAGAGGCCTGATAGTGAAGGATAAAAGCCAGTGAGACAAGTCAAGGGTACTTCAGTCTATAGCAGGCAAGGGAACAGGAAGTGATGCTGGAGGCCACTTGACCTTTGAGTGGAACGGATTGTCCACACAGGTGAACAAACTGTTATTCTGGCAATATGGCGCAAGCGGAACTAATTATGTGCATCCCATCCGGAGTGCTAAAACAGCCAGCCGTCCAGTACCGTAAGTCATGATTTCACACCCGCAGACACAGAGGCGTGTTAGCAGAGCAAATCAGGTCAGCCGACTCGCTCCAGCATACAACGACGCTACACGATTTAGCATCTGAGCCTGCAAGCATTATGTTGCTTGTTCACTTTATGCCCCTCCTCCTGCCCTCACCCCCAAAAAAATGGCGAGCACCTGTGTGTGTGTGTATGGGGACCTCCATTAGCACCTGCGAGCGGCTACACGCCCCCAGGGTACAGTGCAAATTAATCATTGTCAGGTTGCTACAAACAGATCAGCAAATAGTCCCCCTCGCCTGATTGGCTAGAAACTTCCACCATAACTCCACCCACCCAAGCCATCTTGTAAGCTGAAAACAGCATGTCTAACCAGGTAATACTTCGTTGTCATCTCCCAGACTTTGAAGACAGACAGTTTATTTAATATTCCAGCCTTACAGTGCAACCCCCCCGCTCCCACCTCAGATCGGACATAAGGTCACATAAGTCCATTTGACCAGATCCTGAGCAGAGACTTAATGTTCTAATCTGGGCTGGCCGACTTACGCTCAGCAGGCTAAACAAAAATACCTCCCATTTTTTTTGGTTTCTGCATCCTTCTGCTGACCACTAAATGAATTTTTCCATTTAGCATTTTTGCACCTGTCATGTTGCGGGAATCCTATGTCCTATCTCCACAGCCCCTCGCATTCGGGGACATCATACTCCTCGACGGGGTCATCTGCAGCATCGCCGACCTACACAAGCCGCTCGTCGTGACGCGGGCAAATGTCATGGCTGCTCGACTCCAGGAACAGCATGTCGTAGATTATCCGTCGTCCGTGTGCTGCTTCTACACCCTCCCCGTCATGGCATTACCTGACAAATGGAGACTTTTATGATATTATCATACTTTGAGGTGCTTTCATTGAGTTACGGTTGAGGAGGAAACAGATGTTCGTCTGAAGTGAGACAGGTACCACCTGGTGATCATCTCAGACGATCCCCTGCGGGATGGGTGAAGTGTAAATAAAAATTAATTTAACGATCATAAAGCACATTGCCAGCCAGAAGACACAGAGATTCTGCTGTGTCGTTGGATCCTTTCAACCTTGACAAAGTTGTGGCGAGATTGTTACACATTCGCAGAGGTACTCTTAGCACCAAGGTTAAAAAAAAGCTAAGAACTATAATTAAACTATTTTTGTACACTGATTAAACTAGGATACAAAAACTAAATGAAAATCTCAAATTAAAGGAAAAATTTGCTCCCGGAACTAACAAATAAATCTTTTTAATTACCATTACAAATGCCTGGAACATGTTTTGCCCATTCTGAGAACATTAATACATAATGTGCACTGTGTAATTATGCTAGACCCAAAACAGATCAGACACATTTAATTTTCAGTCTATCCCTAGAAGTACAATTACTAAAACTTAAATATATTTATATATTACTAAACAGGAATAACTTTAAAACAAAAACTACTAAAAACAAACTGAATTATAAAACGAAACAATTTCAAATAATATAAAAGTCAAAACTAAACACTGCAGATGAATATCAGTGTGTTCATGCTGGGTACAGTGTGTATGGGGATGGCGAGATGTGGTAATTACACGCCTGACTGGTAGGAGGCGCTCTCTGCATGTTTGTGATGCTTACACTTATTGTCATACCTGCATCAGGAGGATTAATATGTACGAAACATACGAAACATTAATATGAATTGTATGCAACAGTTAAACAAAAATCAGTTTCCAATTAAAAATCCTTCTACCGTGACGTCCAATGTAAGTAATCAACACCTAAATCTATAAACAGTCCATAGATAATAATAAGATTAGATTCGCCTGTGGGCTGCTTTTTGGGCTGGGCTCTCCTCATGTACCTTACAAACATATGTGCACATCTCCACTGCAGTCCTGTCCCTGTGTTGTAACCCGTAAGTCTGGTCAGGGAGAGCGAAAGCCACATCAGCATCACAGCATAAATGGTCCTTTGCTGATTTCCTCATAGACATTATCATAGACGTTATTCAGCTCCAATTACCAGCGATTAAATTTAATCCAAAGGATAAAATATAAGATACATAAATGAATGACCGAGAGGGTCACCTTACCTGAACTTCAAACCCAAACACTTCATTTTCTTGCTTTTCCAATGTAACGCATTTTCTGTAAAACAAAGTGTCAGTCAGTTGTTCAGGTCATTCATTTTGCTCACAGGAGTAAGGTCTTGCATACTCAGATATCAGCATGAGTGACTGGTTGATTTATTTATTTTTTTATTTGATTTTTAAATGGTCAATGAGAACTTTCCTTACCTGTTAGAGTCTGTGTAGTCCAAAAAACAATACGATCGAGAGCAATTAACCTGTGCAAAAACAATATGCTTTCCTGAATCACTGCGGTACATGCATTTTTCTAAACACTGCAAAGTAATTTTATGATATGACATGTATGTACGTTGACAATGAGACTTTGTAGACTATATGACATGCATTTATTTCCTCTTAGGCAGGTCAACAGTATAAAAACAAGAGTGACAGCTTATGTAGGTCTTACCACAAACATCACAACATACAGACATGCCACTGAGGTCATTTACAAAGAGGGATGATAGGGTGGGTGATTCATTCACCAGTTACAGATGATCACACCATTATTTTTAGCATAACAGGTATAAGACTTAACTTTGCCATGACCAGCCAGTGCCATTAGAAGGCAACTTACTGGTATATTAACCAAGCATCTAAGTATGTTTTTCCAAGTAAGTTCACCAACCTGTTTTGTCCCCCTGTACGAGTCGAGTGCTGTCATCTCTTTGCTGCCGTGTCTTCTCATACTTCTTAGGGATCGCCGTAGCCATGTTTTAGACTTGATCCTCATGGAACCTTCCAGATTGTAATCAGCGTTGTTGTTGTTGAGCGATTGCCTGAAGTTCATTTCGGTGACTGGCGTAGCTGCTGTGAGAATCACAGATGAGCGCTGTCGACTTGTGAGGCTGTGCCTCGTCTCGCAAGAGGGGATGAAGCAGTCAAAGCGGAAGTCCAGATCACGTGATTGTTGTGAACCTGCGTTTGATGACTGCCCCCCCCCCCCCCCCCCCCCCCCCACAAACCCTCACGCTCAGCACTTCTCTATGATCATACCGACCACACTCACACACAGCACCGCATTTTAACACTTCTCAGTTTTCATGTCGGA
>JABJVO010000078.1:21054045-21080803 GCA_026770805.1 Boulengeromyrus knoepffleri | reverse complement strand
AGCCAAAAACGGCATGCAAAAAAAAAAAAAAAAAAAACAAAAAAACAAAAAAAAAAAAAGAAAAAGGGGAGAGGCAGGGGGGGGGGGGGGGGGGGGGGGGGGGGGGGGGGGGGGAGGATTTCAGCATGTGGCGGAACAACAGGCTGGCCTTAGCTTCCAGGATTACAGACACAGGGAGGATCTCCAGATCCTGCAGTCGGCATGGGAATTCCCTGAAGGCAAGATTATATTAATGCTCCGTCCTGGATGGGACATGAAGTCCAGGCGTTTCCTTTAAAACCCGTCATTCTGATACATTATAATTTAGTCTGATCCAAGCTGCCAAGAAGACCTTGACAGAGAAATACTGGGAAATACCAAGACATTTTCAAAATGTTAGATGTTACACAGATAGTGGTACTTCAAGAATAATGTTTATATAGGCAATGTCCTAGATGAAATGCATCAAATTGAAAAAAGATTTGTATATTTAAAAGATATAAAATGTGTGAATATCGAATTACTAGCGGACATTCAGATGAGTGCATTATTGCACTGGAGAGAGGATGACATCGACCGCGCTGACATTTCCCCAGGGATGGACTCTCTTAGCGAGTGCTGGATGAGATCAGTGTGAGAACAGCATTAGTAACATTTATCAGCAAATGCTCACTGTCACCCATTTCTCTCCATGAAAGGCTTTGCTGTTCACAAACAGCACAGCTGATAAAGACAAGGGCTTTTTATGGCCTTATGCTGTCATTCTTTATAACGCACTACTGACCAGTAGGGGGCATAGTGGTTAAAGGCACTTTCATTATTAGTTGGATGAGTAACTATATAAAAATGACAGTGTTATCAAACCACATGACCACAGAGCATTAAGGTTAGCCATTACCATTTACGAGTGAATTATAGCAACTTGCAGGGGATTGTCAGTATTGTTCAAGGCAAAACCGCCACAAAATATACTACATATAAAGACTACAATACCTTACAAGCAAATGCCTGTTTTTCATGCTGGTGGGTGAAGAGCTCTCATTTGTGAGGGTGAACAGATAACACCTCTACAAAGGCTTGGGGAGCGAACTTCAGAATAACAAATGATGTCGCAAACACGGCTGCTGAAAGCCATCTCAATAAAACCAGGTGAAGCTTTTCAAGGAACAGGGAGTGCTTGTTAACTTGACAAACTCCAGCAGAGAGAACGTATAGCCTTACAAACATTTAAAAAGCAAAACTTATTCACTGACGTTTTGTAGTTCAGGAGAATGTCTCTAAATCGGAGTTGGAAAATCCCACCCAAACGCAACACAGCTGTACTGGGTCATTCATGCGATATTCAGAAAATAGGCAATGGTGGCGAAGACTGACAGGATTAGTCCATGTTGAAAACCGCAGGATGAGATTGAGGAGAGCAGCTATTCTCAAGAGGAGCCCTGTTCACTGACCTCGGAGCCTTTATATCTTCAGGAAGACGGAGGAAACCCTCAGGGAGAAGATACAGGACAGAGCAGAATCTCAGGCCGGGACAAACACTGATACAGCAGCTACTCGAGGAGCTGGGAGAGACTCAGCACAGAATCCCGGGGCCCAGGAATGAGCGAGATTCTTTTCAGGGGAGAAGAGCCACCAGGAGAAAATAAGGCCTAAATCACTGAGCGACCAGGGCTGCTTAACTACCCATAAAACACAGACAAGCCAATTACTGGTTCCTTAGGTGAGGTCACACTTGAATTCATAACTTTACCCTCCCTCAAAGAATCCCCTCACCACCAGAACCCAGGGCTGGGTGACAGGTAAGGCACAGATGCTCTCATTCATTTCCATTCCGATTCAAAAGTAACAATTTCATTCAATTCAATCTGATCTGATTCCAGTTCAGTATCAATATGCAGCTTTCCATATTGGCCCAGGGGGGTTAAAATGTTCTAAATGAAACACAAATTTACTACATAAGAACAGAAGAAATTTGCAAACGAGAGGAGGCCATTTGGCCCATCAAGCTCATTTGGGGAGAACTCAACTAATAGCTCAGAGTTGTTAAAATCTTATCTAGCTCTGATGTAAAGGAACCCAGGGTTTTAGCTTCCACTACACTAGCAGGAAGACTATTCCAATACTCTAACTACACGCTGTGTAAAGAAGTGCTTCCTACTCATGTAGAGTCATCTTGCCTCTTGACCGCAGTCAGTGGCAAGATATGGAATTGGGATCACTAGACAGCAAGTTCCTGGGCTGTTTTTGGTGGCACTCTGCCCTTGGCCCTCTTCATCCTATAAAATACTAACTGTCCTAGGCATGATATCCAAGTTTCCCCTTCACTAAGAATCAGGAAGCACTCCAGATCATTAACATACCATAGGGCACAACCCTGAGATAAATCGGTAAACTGGAATTCACGAAATCTACATCGAAAACAGCTTGTTTACCTAATTTACAAAAAAAAAAAAAAAGCCAACAAAGCCATAAGATGCACTTATATGAGGACCCTAAGAAGAATAGAATGCTGTTCTGCTTAAATAGAAAGACCCAAGCAGGTATATTTAGTGGGTGTGGCCTGAAATTGGAAACCTGTCTTCTTCCTTATCTCCTCCTGCAGAAAATCGGAGGAGAAATGATCATGGTTGCCCTCTAGTGGCTGAGTAGGCATATAACAAGTGGTCTATGTTTGTTCATGATTTCATTATCAGTGGCAGTTGAAGAATGCGTACTTATAAATATACAACAAATGATACATCTTTGTGCAGATGTAAACATCACTCTCCCCCCTCATGTGGATGAACAGAATTGCTAGTTGTGACTTAAATCTGCAAGACGTCCATTGTGACTCCAAGGAGACCAGAACTTGTGTGAAATAAAACTGATACGACCTCCATCACCAAGTTATTTTTCCCCTGAAAGTGACTTCACGCATGGTCTAAGGAACCTGTCTCCTGCGATATTTCCAGGGCTTGTGGGTGTGTTCCTGATTCTCCCCGGGAAGCGTTTTTTTCATACAACCAGCAGCCTATAAACACCACGAGGGTCGATCTCCCAGTACACACTTCTTAACCTTGAGCGACTCCTTAGACGGTAGATAAATATTATATTTCAGATTCTACAGAACCCTTTGCTTCTCTGTCTTATGAGCAAAGGAGCTGAAAAATCTCATATCAGGTGATGCTTTTCAGGAGGGGATATGTTTACAGATGATGAGACGGTAAAACTGAAGTCAGTTTATTGTAGCAAAGTCATAAGAGCACAAATAAAGCATGCTAACCTCTTATCTTTTTAATTTGCTGTTGACCCTGGGATTTGAGCTGGTGGCCTTCTGATCACAGGCGCAGTGTCCAAATCCACCCAGCGACACATGCACCCCCATTCCACTGATGATGATTGTTATTATTCTTGCATCCAGCTTAGGACCACAGGAGCCTGGAGCCTATCCTTGCAAACAAAGGCCACTAAGCAGGGGACACCCTGGGTAGGATACAGTGACAGTGTTTGTTGGCCAGAAACAGTGTCCGGGGCACAATATGACTTGATTGAAATGAAATGATTTTGAGTGGCCTCTGAAGCAACAAACCCCATCTGACGGAACAGCAGTCACACACTCCACACAACAGGGTTTTTTTTTTGGACTGCCACATGGACAGCAGACACACAGGTAGGACATGCAAAACCCAGGGTGGAATTTGATCCCACAACCTCCAAGGGACAAGACACGATGAAACCAGCGTGCAGCGCAGACAAAACGTTCCAGTAGGGTTAGGGAGAGATGCATAGTGGGATTGTTGTTAATGTCTTAGGCCTTTAGGCAAGAAGAATATGTATGTGTGTCTCTTGTGCTGACCCTGAAACCGAGGGGTGAAGCTGCCCGTTTGTGAAGATAATCGAAACCTGAATGAATGGGACGTACTACGTAGGATGCTCAATACTGCAGAGGAAGATAACGGGAAAGCAGTCAGAAATACTGAATGGAGACAAACAGGCATTTTCTTCTGTGTGTGCTATATTCATCTATTTTGAGTATCATATGGCCTAATGAATGTGTTATATTGAAATAGATTAAAGGACTAATATAATGAGATGTCGGTAGTTTGATTTGCATAGTATTGTTTAACATGGGGACATGATATAAGGGATTAGCAAGGGTGGGGGGCAACTGGTGCTGACTAGCTGACTGGCCATGAGCAGAGGTGCACATGACCATCACCTCTGAAGTCATCATCTCTCTGCACCAGGACAAGAGCCCCTTTCTTAACCAATGGGGTAGAAGATAGCCTTTTAAGGGGAGTTGCAGAAATGTATAAACCCTGAGCATTTTGTTTGTTTGAGGGTTCACTTCTTTATAACGGGGAGACTTTGTTTCTTTGCTGTCAGCTGCAGGGTGCCCTGCCTTAATAAAAGAAATTTTAGGCTTTTTACTTCCACATCAGTATTATTATTATTATTATTATTAATATGGGGTGTTATTAGGCATATATTGTCCTTTGCAATGTGTCGTTCTTACAGCATTATTGTGGTTATACATTAAACATCATGGCAAATCGAGGGCCCTGTTTTCACCGTTATTGCATGGACGACATAAGCTCAACGTCGGAAAGACGGATGACACATTGGACGCATTGCAAATGAGAAGGTTTACGCTTGCATTCTCCTCGCTGAAGGCCAAGACAAATCGATGCAATTTTGACACTGAGGGTGGCGGTTCGATTCATCAGCGTTTTGGAAATGGGAACAATATCCGGCCATCATTTTTGATAACGCCTCTCTACCGAGACAGCGTAAGGATATTATGAGAGCCTTTCTCAGGATATCTACCCTGAAAATCTTATTGGGGATAATGTCACACATGTCCCTTGTTCAGATGTGACACTTATAGCGATCTTCGGGTCTCAGACAATTCTAGCTATCTACATATCAGGACTCAGACATTTAGACAAAAATCCCAGCAATGCATCATGGGAGTTACAAGTGACATCGCACTAGTGGCTTCGTGAGTGAATTAAAAATTGGGGCCTTCCTCTGCAATTTGTCTTTATTTAACGTTATTTAATCCAAAGATTACTTGATGTATTGCAGGTGGCTGAGTGGGTGGGGGGTGACCTTATATTTGCATTAATTTTTTGGCATGGTTTTAAGCTGCTGGTGCAAGACCAAATGTAACAGATTAAGCAATTAGATCCTGCTATTTATTCATTATGAGGCACACACACACACACACACATCCCAGAATGCCTTGCATTGCTTTACTTTTTGAATCAACTAAAGCAAAGTTAGGAGTTACTAATAAAATATTATGAACTGAAATGACTAATACTGGGAAGTGAATTTGAAATGATATCAATACAAAAAGCGCAAGGATCCACTCTCACTATTCAGCCTATAATTGCAATAATTTTCAGGGTCTGAGAAGTCTATAAAAATACTGGAGTGATTAAGTCATAACGCAGAAAAGTGCAATCAAACTATCCGTGACTTCTATGAAGGAGTGGAGAAACAGTACAAGGGAAGATTTATGAAGCTGTTTCTTCCTCAGCGGCAAGGATTGAGTTCAACATATGCAGAGAGGGATGGGGGTCAGTAGCTATTTCAAGACATCAGCTTTTATGGAAATCCAGCATTTAAGATAACTTGGCTAATGGTGCTAATTAGCATGCTCACATGCCCAAGCTTTCGTGCAAATAACTTCTACAGAAATTACGCAATCTTGATTCACAAGAATATCAGAGAAGGGCCCTCCTGGGATTCAAACCTGCAACTTCATCTTGATTCTTAAGGTTACCATTGATGGGCCCCTCCCAGGACTCAAACCTACAACCTCATCTTGATTCTCAAGGACACCATAGATGGGCCTCTCCTAGGACTCAAACCTGCAACCTCATCTTGATTCTCAAGGATACCATAGATAGGCCCCTCCTAGGACTGAAACCTACAACCTCATCTTGATTCTCAAGGACACTATAGATGGGCATCTCCTAGGACTCAAACCTGCAACCTCATCTTGATTCTCAAGGATACCATAGATGGGCCCCTCCTAGGACTCAAACCTACAACCTCATCTTGATTCTGAAGGACACCATAGATGCGCCCCTTCTGGGACTCAAACCTGCAACATCCATCTTGGTTCTCAAGGACAACAAGATGGGACCCCTGGGACTCGAACCCACAACCTCAGGAGTTAACTCATGTGAAGAGGCTGCGTACATTATTCTGGCAATGCTGATGAAATAAAGAGGCAGGTAGCCACTACAGTACTGCAAATACATCTTTGAAAATAACTGCATGATTCACGGTTCCCAACTGTGCAAAATACCATTATGAAAATATCTGTCAAATGTCTTATAAAAGGCAGTGTGCAAGACGACTTCAAAGGACCCCCTTTGTAGAAGGGCCCCTGCCTCGTTTAATTTCATGAAATTAAAATCCCTTTAACTGTGATGCCGGCGGACTGCTAATAAGACGATTGAAACGCCTGAGAGATTTCAAGACAGGTTGCTGCCTGAGCCACCGGGGTCTGGCTTGTGCCATCCCACGTGCTGTCTAGTGAAAGCCGTCTGTGCCGGGTTGGGCGGGGCATTGCAACAAGGTACAATCATCCATCCATCCATCCAGCCATCCATTATTCGGTCCTTCTATCTATCCATCTCTTCATCTTCCTGGACAAGTAACGAGCACAGTCAATTCCATTTCTATTCTTTCTTTTCTATACTTCCCTTCTGGCATGCTTAATTAAAGCAATTAAGCTGTCCTAAAACAGACTAGTGGAACCATTTTTCCCATTGCAATAATCCAGACATCCTCTTGGGCTTCATTTTGATGAAAAAAAAAATAAAAAAGAAAAACATCCCCTGCTTGTAGCCCATGAACTAAAGGCACTGATATTCAACGAGCCTGGATTTCACAGAAATTAACGAGTCCTGCTCAGAAATAACAGGAATTTAAAGCTGCTGTCCATCTCCCTCTGTGTCATAATCCTTCAAACATCACATATATCACAGGCTGTCCAATCAGACGGCAGATACCCTGACAGGGTTCGCAGTGAAGCCGACGATCAGGCAGCCCTTTGCCAAATCATCTGGCTTTTGTTGGCAGACGAATTCAAACCTGGTCTGATAATTAGAGCACAGCTCCTGGTTTCGTACCTTCCCTTAATCCTCTTTGAGTTTGATAACCAGCCCATTTGTAAGCAAGCGCAAAAAAAAAAAAAAAAAGCTGATATAACCATGCGGTAAATGTTTAGCCCTTAAACTGGCATGCAAATGCAGATTGGCACTAACTTCTGTGACTCAAAAATTATGTTTAATTGCCTTAAGGGGGGGAGACGGAGTTTTAATGCATGCAGTTAATTCGGCCCAGAGTATGACAGCGTGGTTCGGCATAGGCCTTGAGAGCAAATCTGCGCTGACAGCTTAATTTCATATGTTTAGCGGGGGGGGTTGACGAGACGAAAACAAGAGCAGCCAAAGGCGGGGGGAGTTGGAATCAGGATGTCGTGTATTTACCGTTAATCTGTAGACGTGTGAGTACCGTGGAAATTAAATTCTTAATCATGTTCAGTTTACAATGAAGCAAACCTTTGTGTTACGGCAACTTCATTACCAGCAGGTTAGCACCCAGAAAGGGCGGGTGGGGGCCTCTTATTTACGTGTCTTAAAGTAATACGACTCAAGCAACAGGCATTGAGAGTAGGTCATATGATTATATATGTGGTCACGAGTCACCAGGCATTTTGAGAATCAAGCAATTTCAATTACAATTTATATATTTAGCAGATGCTTTAATCCAAAAAGAGCAATTAGGGGCTAAATCCTTGCTCAAGGACCCAACCTTGAAACCACTCTGCTGACCCTGGGATTTGAACCAATGACCTTCTGATCACTGTGCCTGAATCCGCTGAACCACACACCCGCAACACATTAAAAGCTTCAAGATGGAAACACATTAATCCAACAGAGAACAGTAGCTAATCAAGTGTACCAGCTGACATTAGAAATGGCCTTGAACCCCTTCCTCCTTGTCTGAGCCCCAATCTGCTGTCAATTACAGTCCCAGGTTATCTTAACAACTTTCAGTTCCCATAGCTCCAGACACTAGCAGGATTCAGACAGGTAAAGGTCCTGAAGACTCCTCCAGAAGGTTTCGGATCAGAAAACTGCAAATTCAAATATTAAACGGTGTGATTGCCATGTGCAGAGACCAATGGCCAGTCACCACAGATCATTTCAAGAAATCAAGTGGGCTGAGTTCCTCAAACATCAGCACTGACATCCAAGAAGCTAAGCAGCACCAGATATTGTGCTTGAAACTTAGCACAAATTATAAAACGTATTAGAATTTGTCTCACCTTAGTGTCCACAGCAATAAATATCCCCTAGATCTAATCTGAGATTGTAAGGTTCCTGAGATGCCAAAATCATCAGTCAAGTTAAAAAATAAAATAAAATCATTTTAAAAGGCTTAATCTGTTACTGAGCACTGCTTTACGGCTGACATGTACCGACAGTGTAATGGTTAGTTCTGAGAAGCCTACAAAGTTTACCCAGCCTGCTTCTTAACGCTACTTACCGCTATCAAATAAAAAGCACTTCAGCTCAGGAATCAAGATTTCCCCAGTTGTGCGTTTGCAGCCATTATGCGCAGACAAAAACTCCGCAGACGGAAGGAGACGACGAGACGCTCTGTGACATAAACCTTTTGCCAGCCGGCGAGGGAGGCAGAGCTGAGCATTCAGACAAAATGATACGGTGGGCTTTTCAAGGCCCGCAGGGGGTGTTATCAAACGTGGGCCGTCCTGTCGGCCTTTCTGTTATTTTTAACCATTGTCGGCTCTGGGGAGAATGAAAACTACACCAATCAGAATGTAGATCAATCTTTAACAAGATCCGATCGGCATCGTCAGGCCCCCCGCGGCGTAGAGCTCCTCAGATCCACTCAAGACTTAATGAAGCTTAAACAAGCTTGTGAATCGAATCGATCCGTGACTGACTTTCTCACGTCTTTTAAAGGTGTCTTTTAAAGTCTTTTTTAAAGACTTTTGCAGGCATGATGGCAAATGACATCGATGCCAGCTACACATTTACTGAAATAACTCCCATCCATAATTAAAGTTAACTGTGAAAATTTAGTCAAAAGGTAATCTGATCACTCATAAGCAAACTGGCAGAAGTGGTTCTCAAAAAATATTTAGAGACCCACACACAGCCAGCTCTGAATAACATACTTAACTGTCACCAATAGTAACATAATTATTCCATATATGTGACTGAAATAGTTAAAAAGATAACCACAGTAATCCCAAGTGAGCCACCCACACGGCCCCAAACATACAAGTAAACATCTCCAGTTCCGGTCCCTGAAAGTAACCGACCAACCATGGCATGATGCCCTTAATAATTGCATAACACATGCCTTAATTTAAGATGAAGAGGACGGTACCACCCATTTTCTTGGCTGCAGCGACTGTGAATTTCCGTAAAGTTCAGCGTTCTTTCCACAGTTCAGCAGCAGAATAAATGTACTCATTAATTTGTATTCCTATAGAAATTACAACTGCATTAATACATCTAGACTACGACACAGAGGAATGTATATTTCAGAAGACAAGTGCCAATATATTTCCAAGTGGTGTTTATTTAAGAAAACGGTGATGAATACATGACCTGAAACGCAATACTCCATGTGTAGCCCTAATTATTTTTTTTTAATTATTTTTTTTTTAACAACAACCTTGTACAGCTGTTCCTCAGAACCGCCATGTCCACTGCTGGATGGGACGTGAATAATTACAAAAAACCTCAAGTGTCTGTCAAGTCAACAAAAAAGAAGAATTCCTCATCTTCTCTTCATCTCTGAATGCATCAACCAGTAAGCAAGTAAACCATTAAATAGACAATAAATAAATAAATACATAAATAAATAAATAGTCAAATAAATTAACTAATAAACCTTAAAATATCTTTGGCCTATTTAGGGCCGCCGCGTCTTTGCCAGGTGCCTTTATTTAGCGTGTTAATTAGCGATCAAACCGCCTACTGACTGCTAGCTTTATGCCACATTTCTGTAAAACCCAAATTCCAGCCTTTTTTACGGGCACTTGGAGTTACCAGCCAAAGGAGAACAAAAAAAAGAGTCTTTGTGGGAAAATAAGGAAAATCAGTCTCTTGAGGCACTTTAAAATGAGTTTAAGGATCCTTGCATTCATTTCCAGCCACGAGCCTTACTGGCGCATTGGCCTACATTTACAGAAAATCGGAGAACCGGAAGGCTGGCTTGTCATCCTCTGACTCTTTCTCCTCAGATTTCTCCAAGGCAGCATCTCAAGAGCGAGGAGAGTGATAATATCCCTTAAAAGAGAAGCCAATATTAAATAAACAGAAAACAAATCTGCCAAATAAAAAAAAAAACAGCAACAACAAAACAATAAAAATGGACGCAAAGGTGCCGATCACTGGTGTTAATGCTTGTTGTCCGTTAACTCTGACTGGGAGTCCTGCTCTCCAAAAATCCCCGCCAGAGTCTTGAAGCGCGGCCCCCACTCTCGGAGGTAATCATAGTCCTCCTCAGCCTCCCCCGCCAGTGACTCGATCGAGCTGAGAGAGCCGGCTATGGAGCCGTTACCCTCGTAGGCGTATGTGGCCAGCGAGTCGTATGGTGGTGCCGATCCGTCGACATCGCTCTCCCGTAGTCGCCGGTGAATGAAGTCGCACATGTCAGCGCCGTCCTGAGAACCAGGGGCTGGCTTTGGGAGGGGGGCGGATTCGGGCCTGACGTCCCGGCGGGAGGGGCCCTCTTTCACTGTCTTGGGGTTCCTCAGGGCACCCATGTCGAAGGCCTGTGTGTCTTCCTCACCGCCGCCCTCGTCGTCGTAGTGGATCACGTTGTCTCGGATATCCTCCTTGGAGGTCATGAGGGTCTCCATCTTCTTCTGCCTCCTCAGACCCACGTAGAGGACGACGATCACTGCGTAGGAGCACAGGACGGATGGGCATGCTCACATGCATGTTTCAGATACACATTCTTTAGCGGCACAACCCACCAACACTCAGGCGAAACTTACGGCCACAGGTTTTCCAGATCAAACTCTCCCTACGTGGCTGTCCTGATGAAAGTACCTAGGTGTGTGACTAGAGATGTATGAAATGAGTGGCCAAGCCTGAACTTGGGCAACTTCGATGGAAATATGAGATGTCAAACCGAGGCGAGGGGAGGAATGGAGTTGTCTGCAAGCTACTACTGAACCCCAGAAAACAGATCTAGTGATGCTCCTGTTGTTTTGTTTGTTTGTTTGTTTTTGTCTAAATATAAAAGACGAAAACAAGATTCAGATACAAATTCACAATTTTCTTACTCATGGAAAGGGCACAGAAGGTCCAAGTGGATATAAAATCTCTGCATAGTCTTGGGACAATCCTGCTTTCCCTCCATTTTAAGTAAGTTCTGACATTTTTAAATGACTGATCTGTACTCTGGCCTGCACTGACCACACACCTCCATTTAAAATCCACATATCTTCGTTATGACTCAAATAAAGAACTTTATTGAATGAAATTTTGCAATCGTACACCTTGCTGGCTTTTAAATCACCTGGTTTGTTTGTTTTCGTCCTTGAACACCATCTAGTGGTAACTGTCATACCATTTTTTAAAATTAATATCATCATAACTTGTTCAGCTATCTGTATGGTTGAGCTCAGATATGTGAGCCTCTCACAAATGAACACAAAAACAGCATTTGCTATTTTTCAAGGGTCATTAATAATGCGACCATACGTGTCAATAAATGTGACTCTTGACCTAAATCAGGCAATTGTTTTCTAGTTGTGTTCCAACAGATACCTGTAATTATGGCAAAGGGTCACCTGGAAAATGCAAGAAAACAATTCCCAGTGTGTGATTCCTTCCTGCCCCCACTCCACCCCCTAACTCAACCCCAACACGCATTCATCTCCGGATGTGGTTTTTATGCCTCGCTCCAGCAGCTGACGGGATAAAATTGCAAGCAGGTAATTAAACAGGCAAGTAGCACGAGGCAGCTCGCTGCTTCCTGTCATGGGGACGAAAAATAATGGCCTGGGAAATTTAATTCAGGTTTAATTTGACACCATCGCGTGGGCAGTCTCACATGAAGGCGAGCGGTTGCATCAAACGACTTTCTGTCTCCACGTTACTTCACTCTTATACTCACACTCGTCTATCCTGCAGTCCACTACAAACGGGGATATTCATTAGGGAGACGTTAACCTCACTGACTATCTGACCAGTGGGGTTTGGTGCCTGGTGGGGGGCTGTCATAAGAATACGCTTATTGCAGCCCTTTAAGAAACCAGGCAGGTACACACAGTTAGCTGTAAACTGTGTAATATTTATGTGACCTTGTATTCCCACAGAGGGGTAAATCTAGGAATTTTTAAGGTGGGGGGGGCATAAGAGGGGCTATAATTCATACAGAGGGGCCAACATTATCATTATCCAATGATATGTTTTGCAATGAGTGACAGGGGAGGGGACCAATCAACAATCAGCTGGAGCCTCTATCTCCGTTGCCCCGCCCCTGTATACTCCACACCACTTGAATGATGGTCAGTCTCTAGTCTCCTGATACACTGATGCTGTATTCTTCACAACCATAAAAAATGAGTATGGACACGGCAAAGAAGTCACACTGAGGTGTTTTCAGCCCAGACAAAAAGTGTCCTGCGGGTATGAAGACCTGAAAGCAGTGGGTAAATGTAACGCAGCAATGTGGTTCCT
Organism: Boulengeromyrus knoepffleri; assembly: GCA_026770805.1. Classification (NCBI taxonomy): domain Eukaryota; kingdom Metazoa; phylum Chordata; class Actinopteri; order Osteoglossiformes; family Mormyridae; genus Boulengeromyrus; species Boulengeromyrus knoepffleri. Next base: position 21,068,087 of record JABJVO010000078.1, on the reverse strand, counting down.
GAAAGTTGGAGCAGAATGAAGTCTGCTCTCCCTCCCTACTTCCAGAGTTCCAGGGTCCTGGTTTTCAGCGCTGGGGGGACGGGACTCTGGCTCGATTGGGGGTCCAATACCAGGCCGGTCACGTGATTTATGACCTCATTGTGGGAACTCAATAGGCCATGACACCCTATGAGCACCCGGCCCATTCCCACCAGTGACGCCCCCCCCTACCGACTGGCTGGAAAATCAGGTCATAAAGAGAAATTCATGGTGCCCCCCCACCCATTCAATGCAGATAAGACGGATCTCACAGCCCTGTGCTTGTTGGCTTGGAAACGAAGCAGAGACTGGGACAGACGTGGCTTTGTGAGCTGGGGTAGATCAGCCAAGACCATTACGGAATGGCTAGCGACTCCTTTTAAGTGCACACTGTGCTGGGGGTGGGGGCTTTTTTAGGATATTGACTGGGCCCCCTCTTATCTCGCTTGTTCCATTTGCCTTGAGTGTATGCACAATCCATGAGTCGGGAGCCTGAGTGTATAAATTACCCCTTCCAGCCATTACAACCTGCTACTTAAGAGTCCTTGCCGGCAGCCCACTTCCCGGAAGCTTCCATTCAGTCGTCTAATCTTGCTGTTTTCATTCTGCATATTAGTCGAATCAGTAAAGTGAATGTTAACAAATTCCTGCTCCCCCTCCTCCTCCTCCTCTCTCTGTTTCTCTCACTCTCTTTCCCCCCCTTTTTTGGTTGTCATGGTGCTGGCTTGGGGGGGGGGGGGGACTCTGGATTAGGCTGGCAACTACACATTGCTCATGATTAAAAAAAAAAAAAAAAACTGCATTTCTGCACACATCAAAGCGTCGAGCACTCTAGGGGATTAGCCAGCGACGTGACTGCATAAGCTTCTATGTCTTATGTATATTTACGGAATGTATATGAGACCTCTGCAAAGAAAACGAAATTATCTTAAAAGGCTGGAAATAGTCTTTAATGATCTCTAATGACCTCGAAGGGTTTTAGGTGAAACCTACACCTTGGGGACCTTAAAAAGAGACCGATGGCGGCCTCGGGGCGATTTTGACATGTCCGTAATGCTCTAAGAAAGACATCAGAAACCAGAATAGCTAATCTATGAAGGACTGGAATTCCCAAAGCAGTCTCTAGGGGTTTAGATGTGAGAGATCGCACAGGACAGTGAGTCGAGCCAGGAGTAGGACGGCGAACCGAGGCCAGAGCTCACCGAGCAGAATGACGATGCAGAGGAGGATGGCGACCAGTGCCCCCGTGCTGAGCCCCACGGGCAGGAAGACGGCCTCCACGTTGCAGGAGAGCAGCGAGCCGTCGGCGTCGCAGCCGCACACGCGGATGCTGAGAGTGCCGGTGCTGCTCTGCACGGGGTAGCCGTTGTCCTCCATCACCACGGGCAGCTGGTACGACTCCTGGGCGCGACGACGGAAGCCTGCCCTGCGGGTCACGATGCCCGCCGTGTTGTCTGCAGGTAGAGGGGAAGCGCGGGGGTGGGGGTAAACAGCACAGTCAGATATGATGTGCATATACCATAAAGTCATCTGTTAGTGCTGACATTGATTTAACATATTTATTCTGCTAATTAGCTTACATTCATTGCTCCATATGGTAAAAATGGCAGCAGCGATATTAACTACCACTGAAAACCACGCATTTTTGTGGGCGCCCTGAGATTTGGCAGCCCCCTGTTGGTCACAATCAGGCACTACACTGGGGGTGGTTTCTAATTATTAAACTGTTTTCAAGTGGTTTGGCGGTGAGGGTCGTTAACCGCAATAAAATTATCTTCCCTGCTAAGGAGTGTGCCTTCGAGGTCATGCGTGTCACATACGTGTTTCTGGTGCATTTACCTCCCATCACAGAGAGCGATTAATTCACCATAAAACTACGGTCATGTACATCATTTGGTGGCTGCTTATTTCCTGCTGGGTGCAAGGAAATCATTTACAATTCATGACATACTGTGGGCATATCAATATCTGAGTCATATTATATTATATATTACACTAAGTGTAATTGCTCTGTCTTAGTTTAATCACACCCAAAACAGCTGATATGAATAATTTTGGGCTACCCTCAGTGCCAGGCTAACTGCTGCAGGCATTTAATGAAGACGACTTAGGGTGGCCAGGTGTTGTGAGCATGCTCAGACTGCTCCCATCAGAAAATGTAGTTCTAATTATTTCACATGACCAGCGAACGTAGCACTATCCAATCCAGCTCTTTCTGATCACATCACCAGTGAACGTAGCTCTAACCAGTCCAGCGCTTTTCTGTCACATGACCAGTGAACATAGCTCAAGCCAATCCAGCTCTTTCCTGTCACATGATCGGTGGACGTAGCTCTAGCCAATCCAGCTCTTTCCTCTCACATGACCAGTAAATGTAGCTCAAGCCAATCCAGCTCTTTCCTGTCACATGACCAATGAATGTAACTCTAGCCAAATCCAGCTGGACTAGCCCACAGGATGACCACTTCACAGCTGAGTAGGTACAAAGTCCAGCACGAAATCAGTACCAGTGAAAGCTACATGTTTGTACCATCACTGAGAAAGCTAACCTTAAGCAGACTGTCAGGATTTACCTGTGTGCAGTGCCTGTCATGCTCAGCAGCTTGCTGCCGCCCCAAAGGGCAGGATGACTGCTGCTTTCGGCCATTTCAGCTCTGCCAAGATTCCCAATATTACCCACTCACATGCTCCACCTGACCTGCACCTCCTACTGTGGGCATCTCAGAAAGCCGACTCACTTCCGAAGTCCTGGATGGTGAAGTTCTTGTTCTTGATGTCCTCAGGGGGGGATCTGAAGCTAAACGTCTGGCCCACAGGGGACAGGTCCTGGTCCCTGGCACTGATCACCTGGATCACCTGGGAAAAATGGCATTCGACTGCAATTATTCTGGTCTTTCTTCCAGTTAAGGTCATTGTACAGTGGCTCCCTTCTCATGCACTGCATTCTGGGAATGTCCATGTTTACTCTGGGCATACTTTGGCATAAAAACTTGGGAGATAATTAAAATGTACAAACAAACACATGATTCATAAAAGGACAGCGCTCCTCGTGGGAAAACAAACCAGGCTGCCCCCTGGCTGTTGGTTCAAGGCCCCTTGGCCGGCTCCGTAAGGATGCACTTAACCTAAATTACTCCTGTGATAAACTCGGTTCTATAAATGGGTAAAATGGAAGCTGGGGACAGTAACCTCCTTTTATATTAAAAAAAGAAAATGAATATTGTGCATCAGGATAATTGACCGCATTAATGAATGTCAATGGGCTGTACTTTCATTAAATAATGTAATATAGCCTCTTCTGAACCTTTTTTTAAAAAAAAAACTTATTTATATAAAGTAACAATACATAAATTCACGGGGATGTAAATGAGGACAGCTGGAAATCAGACAAGGCTCCTATGTCCAGACAGTGTACATCAGTGAGCTGTAGGACAGCGTTAGGACAGGAATATTAATGGACACAAAATAATAGTTTTACAAGGTCATTCTCCCTTTAATGGTAAGGATTATGGGTAAATGCACTCGCATTTCGTTACTGTCCGCCACTATGCATACTTTCAGGGAATATATATTGTTGTTCATTGATTTGGCACTGAATCTACTGCTCGCTTTACTCCTCTGACTCAAAGTTTGACTTTGTGCACTTAGAACAGCTCACTCAGCCCGACTGCCTCTAACAAAACTTCATCAAACCGCGCTAATTTCAGGGAATACCCAAGCTTCAGATATTTAATTTCTGAAATGATCTCCTCAATTTCCCAATTCGGCCTTGCAATTGATTCACTGCTGGAAAACAGTAATTAAAACAAAATGAAAATGTAACTTTTTGTGTTGTTTACTTGGAAAGTTATAATTGACATATAAAAAAGAATTCAGGGGCTCAGTGTTCTGTAAAAACACACTGATTGCAATGAGATCTGATTTAGGACCAGATGATCCCCCTGCTAGGCTAGCTAATCAATCCCCGCACAAGTTCATGTGAGTCACACTCATTGCCTGCCACGCCTGTGGAGCCCTGTGATTGGCAGGCCCTTGAAATATGACACCTGTGTCGACAACGCTGAGCGACTTCAAAATGGCACTCCAAAGCTCTCGCCCCGGGATTCATGCTAACCGGCTAAACCTGGCAGATACTTCACCGCTCTCTCAAAAGCCGAAACTTCAAAGAACGAGATATTGGGGCATTTTAATGACAAGGGAAGGACACAACCCCGGGTGCTTTATTTGACACCGCCGTGTTTCCAGAAGCTTCTGGCACAGGCGTGGAGGCTGGCATGTGTGTCTGGCAGGGGTTCATCACGCTGCTTTTGAAGGGAATCCCTTTGCTTGAGTTCCCCAATAACGGTTACCTGGACAGATCCCATCATGGCTCACATCTCCAGTCGTCCCTGATGCCCCCTACCAGGGGAAATAACATCACAGGAGACAGCCTCGAATCGAAAGAGACAAGCTGCCCCTTCCCTCCAACAGCCCCTGACTCTCACTGATGCCCCTTGTCTCCTCTTATTTAGCAAAGTGGCACGTTTCAGGTACAGGGAATATTAAGCACCTAGTGCTAAGTTCCTTTTCCATAAATAGCTTCCCTTAGGGCTGCCTGTGTATGTCTGTCCCCTAATGGGCCCCAGATTCCTGCTTTCAGTCTCATCATTCCATCGCTGTGTGTCTCCGCTGTTAAATAAATAATAATAAAAAAAGCACTTTGCGATTTGGGATTCACGGCTCGGAATCGAATCTGGCTGGCAGCCTGAAGCATTCCCCCGTTCCGAGATTATGAGATAGCAGCACATGTGTGTATCCTGGGTTAGACACGCAAGCCCAAGAGGGGTGGGAGATATGGTGCTTTGTCTCCTATAATGCATAATGAGCAGTTTACATGTCACCAGTAGGTTGCTGGTTTAAATCCCAGTGATTTTCACCATTGGCTCCCTGCGCAAGGCCCTTAATCCCCTGCTGCTCCAGGCAATGGGTGACCTTACTTTCTCAACAATACACTTTGGGTAAAAGTGTCTGATAAATAGACAAATGTTGCTCAGGCACTTTCAAATTAACATGTAACATGTAACCCGTCTGTTCCACCTAAGAGAGGTGATTACTTTCCACACATCTAGGGTTACCTTGAACCTAAACACAGTAGCTTTATTACACTACAGATTCATTTCCAAACACACTGCACTGCTTTTGAAAAGAAACGTCTCTTCTGCTGTGATTGCTGGCTCTTTCCGGTTTAGCCCAGCACTCATTCGCCATGATTGATCCAGTCACCTGCAGTTAGAATCTCATCAACTTTGATCTCCTCCCACTGGCAGCCTTTGGCCAGCACTAAAGAAAGGCAGAACTTCATGTTGTTCTTGGTTGGTAAGAACAAGCAGTGCTCCCCATCTTTATTCGGTTACGAAGCGGAGACATGCTTTTTGGGAGCGGATAGAACAAAGCACTTTGCAGTATCCTATGGGACTCATGTGATCTACATCCGAGGAACATCTTCACATTGGAGAGTTAAACTCAAAATATTCTTGATATCAGTATTTCTGATTGTAGCTTCTAGTATATCTGAGCGTAAAATCCAGTATATCCAAGAGCAGATTCAAGTATATCTGAGTGTAGCTTCTAGTATATTGGAGCATAGATTCCAGTACATCCAAGAACAGATTAAAGTATATCTGAGTGTAGCTTCTAGTATATCTGAGCGTAGATTCCAGTATATCCAAGAGAAGATTCAAGTATATCTGAGTGTAGCTTCTAGTATATCTGAGCGTAGATTCCAGTATATCCAAGAACAGATTAAAGTATATCTGAGTGTAGCTTCTAGTATATCTGAGCGTAGATTCCAGTATATCCAAGAGCAGATTAAAGTATATCTGAGTGTAGCTTCTAGTATATCTGAGTGTAGCTTCTAGTATATCTGAGCGTAAATTCCAGTATATCCAAGAGCAGATTTAAGTATATCTGAGGGCTTATCGGTTTCCCCTCATGCATGACAGAACTTAGTAGATGCTGCCAAAACATCTGCCTTTATATGTAATAATTGTAATGAATTAGCATTTAATTAATTAATATTTCTATAGAGTGTTTCCCAGATACCGATACCTTAGGACTGAAAGCAAAGAGCCAATGCGAAATTTCTCTCAGCCACCCCCAGGGGGAGCTCTTCTACTGCACTCACTGCATCATTTGCCTTGAAGAAGGTGTCCTCTGAGGATGCCTCGGTGGATCACGGTGAATCAGCCAAAAGTTGAGCTTTCAACATGTTACAAGGTAGATAAAGGAGTTTTCTACTGATATTCACACACAGTGAACTAAAACGGACCTACTGAAACACTATCATCTGGGCAGTAAAAGGGCATATTTGTAAGTCCATTTTCTGTCCACCAAGATAAGAATAACCTCAATTCCATCAAAAAAATGGTTGCCTTCTCCACCAATCAGAGCAGACGTCCGTCTTGATACATATCTCTGAACAGCCATTGGCTGACACCACAGCCAGGCACAGCAGAGAACAAATTGATTGGCTGAGGACCTCTCCAGTGGCACTTGTTTAATATCAATCTCAGCAAACACATGCTAGCAATATGTCTATATACACAGGGGTTCACAAAATATCCATCGCAGATAATTAAGTACCGTGGCAGGTGCTTATCTAATGGCTGAAATCATCCGGGGGGTGTAATTATCAAGATGTATTCCCATCTGTGGTCAGCGCTAAGCTGCACAATAGATACCATCACTTCGGTGGAATGTAATTATCTTTTCTGTGGCGTAACTGATCTATTGTAGGTGCTGAGCTGTGTAATGAATCATCGAGGCTGTGCGATACATCAAGGCACATGCACAACTGCGCATCTTCTACACTGCTTGTGTATAAATGTAATTTCCCCTTTTCTACGATGATTCCAGTTGTCAATAGCAACTTTCCATTATCGCTAGATCCCTGATTGCGAGCACAAAAAATCTAAAAAAAGATGCATTTTGCCTTTCTTCTCTAATTATTTCTAACAAAGGGAGATGAAAAAATAAGTGCTTGTTTTCTTGCCTGCGAACCTGTACTGGATAAGGAATTGGATGGTGGATGGATGGATTGATGGATGTTGTCTTCAGAAGTCCCATGAAACAAACACATACACACAGACACACACACACACACAAACACATTTCTGCTTTTATCTTTGTGGGGACTCTCCATTCATTTGTATGGGTATAACCCTAATCCCAACAAAGACGACCTTAACCCCAACCCAGCCCTAACCTTAACCATAAGTTACCAAACAAAATACAAGAATTTTTTGTTTTTTTGATTGCAGTCACAAATTTTTATGAAACTGTTTCCCCTTGTAGGGACCAAAAAAAATGGTCCCCCCAATGTTAAAATAAGAGGTTTTCATCGGCCCCACAGTGTAATGTATCCACACACACACACACACACACACGCGCGCGCGCGCGTGGCGATCTACCTGTCCCGCCTTGGCGTTCTCACAAACGAAGGTCTCGTATGACATGGCCAGCTCTGGTGGAAACTCGTTGACATCCATTACATGGACTGTTACAGCAACCTTGCTGCTCAGGATTGGATTGTCTGAATGAATATATATAAAAAAAAAAACAAAGAAAAAACACTGCATCAATACATGTTCAATTTATAACAAAACTGCACACATATTATTTTAACGTAGGATTTCAAAAATTGGGTACAAAGAGACTATCAAGAAATGGTACAACACTGCCCCCTTTTGATAATACTCAGAACTGCAGCCTGGAAGAATGACCGCACCTATCCATGGAAATCCCAGAGGTACTGTACCACATTTCCAGAAGGTGGACCTACAAGAATGGCTATTTTAACTCTTCGAGTACTTCCTGTATCTTATGGGAGATAAATGCCAGGAAAAAAAGAGTCTGAGCCAGGTCAACTGAAACACTTAAATGGTTTGGAACCGGATGCCTGCAGGTTATCATGGGACCATCGAGAAGGGCATGAGCAGAGATGGAGGCCGACATGCTTTACAGCCAAAATAATAAGTACACTATTTATAGTGACTGAAAGCTTGAATTCCTGTTAAGCCCACTCGGGCTGGTTACCCAGCCATCTGTCTGAATTGGCTATCAATCTAATTCAATCTGAGGACTGGCAGTATGTGCCCTATAGGGGGCGCCACGCCAATATCCAATTTCAAACATTATATAACTGGCTGTAAATAATTTAATCGTTTCTGCTTAGTGTTAAACCACAAATTTAACACCAAGGTTTCGTTCATAAGTCCAGCTCTCTGGCCATGTCACCACCAGTGGGCACAGTACTGAAAAGGTTGAAGACAGGGGCGGCTTAAGTACTGCGGTAACTGTACTCACTTCTGATTGGCTAAAACCTGACAGTGATTGACAGCACGGAAGTAAGCCCACCCACTGTACATGTCATTCCAGTATATCCAAGAACAGATTGCCCCAGCATCCAGCACCATGAAACTTCCCCCCCCCCCCCCGATAATTTTACACTGTATCATACTGTCATTCTTGTGATGCTTCACCATTCCTGCTTTCTCCATCTTTTATCAGAACTGCCCCCCTTCCCCCACCAGCCCCCCCCTCCACCCCCAGCCAGTGAAAGAAGCACTCAGTATTCCTCCAGATGTCCGCAGTGGGGGAGTCAGCTATTCGACAGCATGGGGGTTCCTCATGCAATGATATAGGGGGAGGGGGTGGCGTTTTCACAATAGCGTAACACTAATATACTGCGGCTCACTCCCAAAGCTGTCAGGGGCTTAAACAGCGCAGCCGTCCGGGAAGGACAGCGGGCTAAAAAAGTGCCTGATTTAAAAAAGAAAAAAAAACCCTGCATGACAGCGAGGGCCTTCTGTTGTACCCTGAAACCAGGTTTTTATATAAAGCCATTCCAAAAACACAGATGCACAGGAATCTGTCTGGAAAGGACTCGGAAAACCCGGAGAACAGTTAATTATCACAGAAATTCATTATGTAATCTCAGCGTAATCAAACAGATGAGAGAATATACACAGTCAGCATTGAAGGGAACATCCACACCTCCTCCAGCAGAGGGCAGCAATATGCTCACAAAAAAAATAATAAAAACTATCCAAGCATTAAACTCCTGTTGTAGATGTCATGATAGCCAGCAGCAGGAAAGTAGAAAATAAATCACTTTACATTCTGCTCTAGAGCTTTAGCACAGGTTTTAAACGGCAGTGGATACGAGCGCTGAACAAATAATGCAGACTTATTTACTCCAACGCAGCTTTTAAAATTTGAGCCTTCCGAGGCTTTCAGTATCACTCCACATGTACGGCGTCGAGCAGAGCCGTGCCGAATCTCCTCGGCCACCAGGCCCCCTGGGGGATTCTCCCAGTATATCCTTCAGAAAGGCACTTCATTAACAGCGTGAGACATCCGTCTGTATTAAGCGCACGGAGTGAAGTTCACCCTTTATGAGTCTGTCGGCAGAAGGTCAGCAGCGGAGGGGATTAATCACGTCGACGTGCCCTGCTGCCTCTTGCCTGTAGGGGGCGCGGGAGCTGCACTGAATGCATTTCCTGTCTGGGTAAGAAGTGTTTGGTTTTCCTAGAGGTGGGAAGTCACCCGCAATCAGACCCCCGCATACACCTAGGGGCAGTGATTAGTCTTACTCAAACTGCACATTTGCATAAGATCCCTGGTGGGTCCCCTGTTGACCACAAATAGTCGCTACACTAAATAACAAACAGATTTTATTTTATTTTTTTAATTGGGTGATGCTGGAGCAGCATGTACTGCTGACCATTTAGCTAGCTATGATCTTCTGACTCTACTCACTAGCTATGTATTTAGTTGTTGAAACATCTGGGAGGTCCAGAAGCAACATTCTGAGTGGTGCCCCTGAAACAACAATCCCACCCTGCACACATCTTCAATCATAATTCAGGCATAATTCTGAGGTCACCAAGTGCAGAAGAACCACGCAGTTCCAAAATACCTATGCCTGTCTCGGATAACCAGGCAAATCCCAGATATAGAGGCCTGGTCTCTCCTTCATAGGGGGGGAACCTTCCCCCACCTCGATGAGAGCAGGTCCCCGTGTGTTTCAAATGCATTCACTGCCACTGCGTTATCTGCTACGTTAATTTATCTTCCGTCTGCGTGATTTTGGCCGAGCATGGTGCTGTGGCGGAATTGCGACTTACGCAGACCCAGCGAGGGCGCGATTATCCGTCACAAACTAGCGCTGTTACTTCAGCATAGGAGTCAGCGCGTCTGGGAATCCTTCATGAAAGCTCCATCTCTTCATTGCACCGCTTGGAAGAGCGCGTACGGGCTTTATGCACTAATCTTACACACGCGGCCAAATCCCTCCGCAAACACACACATATCCATGAATCTGGCGGCAGAAATTCAGACACAGCAGCCGCGTAACCAATCCCTGCCTGCTCTTCACAACTCTTTGCTGGTAGGAGGAACAAACTAAAGCAGATCTTTCACAGGACAAGTCTAAGCACCTTGGATTGGGAAACGGTATCTACACCGGCTCCATACTAAATAACAAGACTGACCTTCTCGAGCACCATCACCTCTCCTCCTTCATCCTCCCTCATCCTCCATCATGACTCTCTTTCACCCATCACTCTATCTTTCCATCCCCTCACTGCTCTACACATGTTCCTGTCTTTTATTTTACCCACCACTGGCTTCCAGACGCTGTCTGTACCCCCTCATACTTACTAACTTTCGTTGCCACCACAGAGATAGTGTGCTGGGCCATAGTCTCCCTGTCCAGCAGGTGGTTGGTGGAGATCGTGCCCTCCACCGGGTCGATGGCGAAGTAGCTGTCCAGATCATTCTTCCAGTCGATGGAGTACCTGATTAACGAAGAGAGGAAAGGGTTATACTCTGCTTATGACAAGCAACAGGTTTTTTCAGGAGATAAATGCAAAGTGTTGGTCAATTTCTTTCAATAAATCAATCAATCTATCAATCCATCCATTCATTCAGCCACCCAGATAGATGTGTCTACCAGTCATCCGTATGGTGTTTGACTGCCCAAAGGTCCAACACCACCCAAAGATACAACAGCACAAGTGTGCCCTGAACCAGGAATCCTGAAGTCGTACACAGGCTCTGGCGCCACCCGCAGGCTGTTAAAGATTCGTTACGAACCTTGTACTGATATTTAGTCAAGGTGGTGATTTAGATCAAAAATGTAGCAGGTGTGTGCCAGACGATCTCATTAGCTTTCTCTGTGTCAGACAGAAGCTTAACCCACATGCACCGAATTAGAAAAAGCACATAAATCCGGTAACCACAAAGTCCTGGGTTCGAGTTCCAGGTCAGCCACTAGTGCCAGCCAGCCAGCATAGCTAAATTCTCTACACTACAATAAACTCTGTGAAAGGCTAAATAAATCGCCATTCAGGCTGTAAACACTTTCTGTTCCCACGTGGGACTTTAAGGGCAGCTTTTAGCCGGAGAAGCTTTCGTTAGCAGAAGGAATCTCACTCAAACCTCTTTAATCCCATATTAACCCCTCCAGCAAACGCGTGCCTTTGTTTTCATTCTGAAGCTCCTGGTGCCCTGGAGCCCTTTATTTGCCACCGCTATGGCTGCCGAGCTTCTCGCTGAATTGCATTTAGCTAAATCATCTGAGCCTTTCAAAGCACCTGCTCCACAGGCGCCCCCTAGAGGCAAAGCCTATAGCTATTTCACGCATTCCTGTTCCCTGGATACTTATTTTCCATTAGAGAATATCAAACGCATCCCGACTTGTTGCAGTTTCTTGACTAATTATTTAACGGACCCCACACCATTTAGGATACGTCTCTTCTTTTATGTGATCTTCGGTTAATTTAGAAAAGTCTTTGCCGCACAAACAAGCCAAACTCCCGATCTGCATGCTATTTACATAAAATCAGACTTAAAATACAAACAGTTTTCACAATGCAGTAACTTCTAACGGAATTTAATTATGTACTGAGTAAGCAGCTAAAATTCCCAGGAGTCCCCGAATGCATTTTGGCGGGAGATGTGCACACTCCACCCTCCCGCCCCCACCGTGCCAGTGTGCAGAGGGTTACATCATCTCAAAGCGACTCTGATTCACGAGGCCATGACCCCCAGAGACACCTGCTGAGTGCCAGGGCCCCCACGCAATTCCAGACTGCGCAGTCTATGGCTGCGATCTGCTCCCCATTTTACACCTGACATTTTGATTCATTTAGCCAACACTTTTATCCAAAGCAGCATGCATTTCTGAGGGAGCAGGGTCCAATGGTGACATCACTCTTCTGGCCCTGGGATTTGAACCACCGACCTTCTGATTATTGGCACAGCCATAACGTTTTGCCGTCTTAAATCTCACAGTTTTTCTCAGAGTTGATTCATTCTGAGGGAACACGGTAAAACTACCCCAAGGCAGTTTAATAAGGAAACTTCAGTTGCAGTCATCCTTAATTCCCTCTCTTCCTTTACCCTGTTTGGATCCATGTTAGCTCCACATTTTTCTACAAAGTTCTACAAGAGCATCATATAAACGGATATGATTTAAAGAGAAATTACCATATTCACTCTAAACACTTACCCACAAAATTAAGTGAAACAGATTTGTGTACCTAGATGATTATTGCAGCGATTAATCCCAGAGCTAAGTTCCTCCTTCCAAGGTACTCACATCTGGGGATGTGAACCTGCAAACTTTCATGTGTAAATCCTGGATCGGTGACCCAACCCAAACTAGTCCTTCCTAAAGGATTACAACAGGTCATGTGACCTATGCCTGCAGGGTTACGGTTCACACTTTTCCAGTGTCCGACAATGCGTGGCTTCAGGAATAATTACCCCCAAGTTCACACACCACATGGAGTGATCCGATTTCCACACCTCCCGCCTTAAATGTCTAGAGACACTGTTCTGTAGGAAACCTAAATACCAAGCGGAACAAGGCTCCATAATCTTCAGCACAAAGCTGGAACGGGGGATTTTCCTTTCGAGGTTCTGGGAAGGTGTGATCCACTCCTGAGAGGAAGCCAGACGTCTTACCGGCACTCCCTGAGCTACTCCCACAAGGCCACAGGCAAACCGGTGTGCAGGAATTCAAACGGGCATTAATGAGAACGCCCTTGGAGCCTAAACCGAGGACCCCAATAAAGCACCTGCTCTTTACAAATAAAAGATTCCGCAGAGCGGGGAAGCAGGCTATGCAAATAGCATGGCGTCATTAGGGAAATAAGATCTGTGACAAGATATGATAAAGTCAGATTCAGACAGGCTAACATTCGATTTTGCCCCTGAATAAAGGCCTTCATCGCGTATGCCGATGTCAGAGCCGGAATTGTAGCAAATATTGCTTGTGGCTAGAATAAATCTGCTTTTCGAAATATCTTCAAATATCCGAGGGGCCTGCAGAAAAAGTTCTCAGGCTGAAATATCTTGACATATTAAAACAGGTGCCTTCAGCTGAAGCTTCTGTGGCACACGGAGTAGCCGTCTCAGGCAATACATGGGACCGGCTCGTGCCACGACATTTACATAGGCGCATATGAACAGCGCGGGAAATGTCAGCATCCGAAGGGGGGCGGTGACACCTTCCGTGGACGATGAAAGCTATCGAGGTCTCAGAATCCGGGTCTTGTATTTCAGATTGTCAGAGTGAGCGAAAAGGGCTCATCAAAAATCATCAGGTTGAAAAGTTTAATGCCATTATTTCCATTTGTATCGCACGTTCCCGCAGAAACTTCTGGCTCGAAGTAGCCTACTTTAAGAAAGAAAAATCCCATTCTTCTCTATAAAATGAATAAATAAACACAGGGGAGAGGAAATGTCCGTCGTCTGGGGAGCGTGCATCTGAAAAGAACAGTAATAAAAGAATAAAAATAGAAGCTGTTGGGTGACATTGGTGGTCAGAGTACTTTAAGGAGCAGTGAGCGTCCAAAGCGAACCTGGGGAAAAAACAATACCCATTAGAGTGTCCTGAAAAATGTAACAACCAAAGAAAAGGGTGGGGGGGGGGGGGCATGGGGGATTGCAGATAAAAAGGAAAAAGAACAAAGCGT
>JABJVO010000078.1:21036761-21054035 GCA_026770805.1 Boulengeromyrus knoepffleri | reverse complement strand
ACGAGCGAGCATAGGATGTTGAAAAATGAGGTGAGAGAGAAAAAAGAGAAGGGGGAAAAGTAAAAAGAAGAGAAGAAACGGACAAGAAAGCAAGACCAAAAGAAGGCGGGCCGAAGAAAAAGCGTAGAAAAAGGGGTGCAGCGTGTGCGGGGCTTGCGGCCTGAGGTATTGCAGATAAAAAGGAAAAAGAACAAAGCGTCTTTAAGAGCCATCAATCCGAGGGCTGCTTTAAGCCATAAAAAATTTACAGTAAAACAAATATACTGCAAGAAGCATCGAACTTTTCTCTTTCGTTCATTACTTTGTTTTGTCTGCTCCAATATTTAACTTTTTTTATAGAGCTGGATTCGTGCTGCTTTTTTAAAAATCAGTATATGGGGTTCCTGCTGCTCTCCTTGGGGGGAGGGGGGTATTCTGGAGTGCGGGGGGCGGGTGTTGACATATTTATAGATTATTCTTTGTCCTCCTGCTCCATCGCCAAGGCAGGAGATGGTGCGTTTGCAGATGTTTTGGCGGCCCCAGAAGCTGCGGGACATCGCGAAGGGCCATGCCTCGATGGCAGGCGTCACGTAGGGCCACATCTGCAGTCTAGCGGGTTCCAGGGCTGAAGCCCATCCATCCGCTTGGAAATTATGAATGGCAGAGCACTGAATTAAATACAGATTCCTATGCAAATTCAGGCAGCTGTCAGAACAGCAGACAACATGTCAGTCAAGCATTGGATATTGTAATTAAAAACTTCAGGCATAATTCTGAGGGTTATTTGAGTCGAACGTGTGGATATCTGATACCGAGAGCTGGCAAGGTCTCTGGCCCTCACCCTGAGATCTTTCTACCTGCAAGCCCCAGCAGTGCTTAGGAGAAAGCAGGATCTGACAGTCCCTGGAGCAAGTGGAGGTTAGGGGTCCTGCTCAGGAGCCGAACAGTGAAATCACTTTGCCTACCCTGGGATTTGGACCGGCAAAATTTTGATCACAAGCAGTACTCCCGAACGGATTATCAGAATGATCCGAAGCTCAAGCGCCACCTACAGGCCAGAGAGAGCCCGGTCCAGCCGCTGGAGGCTGATGTACTGATTACGGACTTGATGTGGCATCCAGGGAAGTGTCTGTAAAACCCTGATGTCCTGACAGCCCTCTGTGGAGCTACAGACAGTCCTGCAGAAGAGCGGGGCAGTATGTCACGTTGTACGTCACCAGATGAGCCATACAAGCCTGCCTCTGAGGTTTTTTAGATGATAATCACGTGTTTGGGGGAAGAGGAGGGGGTAGGACAGTGTGCCCATCACATGCCAGATTAGTCATAATGATGATGATGATGATGATGATGATGATGATGCACAATGTGCCCTGTGATGGACTGACATCCCACCCAGGATGTACTCCTGTCTTGTACCATATCCTACCTGGGATAGGCTTCAATGATGGATGGATGGATGGATGGATGGAACAATGATAAACCTTGTGAGCATGAGTGTATATGTCAGGATGTAACATCATGTTTCTTCATCCTGTGAGAGGTTTCTGAGACAGTGCACACTGTCAGAGACGGAAGGGGTCTGTAGACCCCCCAGTCGTTACCTCACTGCGCTGCCCCCTATGTCCAGGTCCTGGGCGGTGACAGCCCCAATGATGATGCCCACGGGCGTGTCCTCGTATACGTTCATGCCGTAAGCCGGCATGCTGAACACTGGCGGCTCGTCCACATCCAGCACGATGATCTTCACCGTCGCCGTGTCCTTGAAGGGTCCTGCGCTGTGGAAGCGCGGATCCAGATGTGGGTTCGAGGCCTCGACTTTGAAGGTATACGCCTTCTTTGTTTCGTAGTCCAGGGGCTGAAAGAGATGGGAGGTGCACATTTGATCTGGGGAGATGGGATAGCAGACCAAACCATGTGACTCACGGATGGGGGCAGAGAGACATTTGGTGCAGTTTGGTTACAGGGGCCAAACCAAAGCAGAGCTGATCCAAATCAAATACAGGTGATACAGCCCAGTAAACAATTCACGATGAAAACCCGATCGAGTAATGTGTCTCGTACGAAACTGGCGGGTTCCTCTCCCTGTTAGCAGTAAACACTAATGGTGAATGCATGCAGGGCACCATTAAATGTGAACAGCCTCTACGGTTTTGTCGATGGAGGCCACTAGCTTAAGACGTTCATCAGTTACATCTCAAGTGAGGGGGAAAAAAAACAGACGAAATCCATAAATATGTGCCGCAGTACAGATGCCCCTCTACTGAGGGCGTGAATCTGCGATGTTCGGACCCTCAGGAACAATATAAAATCAGCAGATTATTTTTAATTGTTAACTGTTATTAAATTCCCGGAAATGATCCAATTTCATTACAATCATGGAGGGAAAAAAAAATCCTTTTTTTTTTATTACAATCACTGCAAGACAAATAGAATGGAGACATTCCTACAATTAAATCTTTAATCTCCCACCCCCACCCCCAAGGGACTGTAATTGCAGGGTAAGAATAATGTGTTTCCTCATGGGTTGCCAGACTGTGCACTTTATTTAAAGCCAACCTAAGGCACTTCTCTGCGAAAGCGCAGAAGCCCATTTTATTTAAATTGAACACCTGTCCCATGGGGAAGCCTCCAGAAGCTATTTTACGGTTACTCGGCAGAATAAAGACTTTTAATTTTAAAGGTCACTCTGTCAGAATTGATCTCACCAGCTGTCTTTTTCGCAGTTCCCTGATGTGGGTAATGTTCAGCCGCACTGATTTTTGCACAATAAATAAGTGCTGGTCAGTTAATTATCCATCTGATTTGCTGAGCCTAATCTAGAATCGGCCACACCTGCAGACACGCACACATACACTGACTTGGTATCTGTATCTTCACTTTAATCCCTACCTAGCCCTAGCATTAACCATAAGTAACCAAACAAATTGTGAGCCTTTTGGAATTTTCAGTTATTTGACTGCAGTCACAGATTTTTATAAAACTGAGTTTCCCCTAGTGGACCGAAAAAAAAACGTCCCCACAAGGTCAAAATAACAGGTTTTTATTAAATTGTGGGGACATCTGGTCCCGACAATGTAAAATATACATGACAACACACACGCACGCATGCACACACACACACACACGCACACACTCCCCTGTTTCAGCAGTTAGCTCACGGAAACGCACACACAATGGTCACATTTAAGTATGAGGACACAGATTGAGACGGGGAGAAAAATCACACAAAATACATGCACTCATACATACCCAGATATACACACACACCAACACACACACACACACGTGTGCAGGCAGTGTCCCGTACAGCCCTCGAGTCCTCTCCAGCCTGTACCCACTTGGCAGCCCCGGGGGGAGTCCATTAACAACCCCAGAACATCTGTACCCTGAGGCCCAAACTCGTACGCTTCATTACCCCGAGCAGGACACATCGTGGTGCAGGCACAGGGGGGGGCACCTGGAGCTGGTAGGACAGACCGAGTCAAAGAGAGGTGAGACAGTGACTCTCAGAGACTGTAAAATCACCTGGGAGCAAATCCGACTCCGCGTTACCCAAGAGAAACACAGAACACGCTAAACGCCAGGCATAGACACAAAGCTGGCAGGTGCGGAACAAAGGCTGTGTGAAAGAAAGGGCCCTACTAACTTCACGCTTACACCGGGTTTGACACAGCTAGGATCATGTGAGCCCTCTGCCGGGACATCCCTGTGAACAGCGGTCAAATAAATAAGGAAGAACATTTAAAAAAAAGAATGACTCAATGTGCCGTGTGAGGAAAACGTGAAGCTCTGGAGGAATTTCTTGTTATGCTGCTGTTGGTCTTATGAAAGCTGTGAAGAAACCCAGGAGAGAATCGTAGGAAGCAGGCGGTGTGGTGATTCAGGTGCTGAAAGTCCACAAAACATCACAGCAGAGGCAGCAGTGATGTCCAGTACCACATGTGTGGGGCCCCCTGTTGGCAACAAACAGTCACTACACTAAATACTAAAACAAACATTACATTTCTTTATATAATTTAGCTACTTGTTGCTATTTATTTATGTCATTTTTGAAACATCAGTGGGGTATTTGTGAATGGGGCACCAGAAACACCAAATTTGCCCCTGTGCCTATGTACAGGAAACAAAGGCTGCCCCCTGCTGGAGAGTCATGGCTCTGTGGGAAATGTGTCATTGACAATCAGGCTATACAAACTCAGTTATAAAGTAATCACCACACGTTTGCTTTGTCTTGATTTTTATTTTCCAGCTGTAAGCCAGCGCTCTGCGCATGTTGTCAGATTGTGTCTCGGGGAGGACCAGATATCTCGGGTTCGGGGGTCGGGGGGGGGGGGGTTGTCTACCTTTTCACTTTGCCAACGGCGGCGGTGGCGGCAGAGATGACAGAGCTGAAAGATGACTGAACGGATCGCTTGCTCCGTCTGACACCGAAACACACCCCCTCCTCCCCAACCATGAGGAACGGGGGATGCTTGACATCTTGTTTTGTCCACTTACTGGGACATCCGTCCATCGTGATTCTGATAAACTGTTCTGATGCAGTTGAGAGGGGATCACCTCAAAAACAGCAGACTGTCAGAGCTGCAGATGTCTACTTGGGGGGCTATTTTAGACAATTATATAGCAAGAACAGTCGAAGAACACTATAGCCCACACATTTTAACAAAGAGAACAACGCAGGATGCCACCTTTTCCAGCACTATTTGTCAGATGTGGTAGCCCCACAGCAAGGTACAAGGCCTTGCCACGGAACACCTCACGACTTCCTATAACTCGCAGACTTCTCAAAGAGTTGGCGAAGGCGCTCCTCAAAGGTCGTGTACTTGAGCTCGTAGGCGGCGGGTTGTAGGAGACTGCCGGTGGAGTGAATTATAGTGTTTGTGAGCTCGGCCAAAAAAAAACTGGGAAGGAGGCAACTATCATGGACTTGCAGCTCTTCACTGGTCCTGAATATAAATCGCCTGCGGTTGGGTAGAGGTGAGTTCGAGGAGATAAACAGCAACCCCAACAGCTTCTCTGCCGTGCGCTGCCATTGATTGGTCACTAATGCCAAAACAGACCAATGCATCATTGGGGGAGACAAGCGTTAGTTAATCGGGGGTGCCGTACAAGCGGCCAGGCGAAGCGGCTGCGGACTGAGATATGGGCCGCATGCAGACACCAAGATCTGCAAAGCAAAACCCGAAGGCGATAATGCCAGAAGAAAGAGAGAGCAAGGTGACTACTTTCTTAGCTTGAATAAAACCTGAATAGATAGCGAGCAAGGTGGCTAATGTATTAGCATGAGTAATACCAGAATAGATAGCGAGCAAGGTGGCTAACATATTAGCATGAGTAATACCTGAAGAGATAGCGAGCAAGGTGGCTAACGTATTAGCAAGAGTAATACCTGAAGAGATAGCGAGCAAGGTGACTAATGTTTTAGCATGAGTAATACCTGAATAGATAGGAACCTAGGTAGCTAATGCATTAGCATGAGTAATACCTGAGGAGATACAAACCCTGGTGGCTAATGCATTAGCATGAGAATTACCTGAAGAGATAGCGATCAAGGTGGGTAATATATTAGCATGACCATAGTCACCCCTTCACTTTCACGAGGGTTAGGGGTGGGCCATCCCCGCAAATGTGAAAATTTGTGAATAATATTTGGGAAATTATTTGCAAAATTATCAGCACTGCAAAGTTAAAAAAAAAAAAAAAAAAAAAAAAAAAAACTTCTGTGAGAAATGCGAGATTTGCAGTGTACCCAGATTATTTATTTATTTATTTATACATACCAAAATTAACTTTTAATATTAAATAAATAGTACACACTTACACAAATATATATAAAACAGCACCAATATTAATATACTACATGATTTTATGAGATCTAAATAACTTTCAGTATTGTTTATATATTTTTGGCTTTCGTGCTGTCTACATCTTTCTGTGATCTTTTGGCAAGCTCCAAAAATATTCCAAACTAATTATTCATAGCCCAGTTGTGAATATCTGTAACCATAAATGTCAAATTTGTGAAACTGGAGAGGCAACTGTAATACCTTATGGGCAAGAGATAAATGTGGCTAATATGTCCATCCATCCGTCCATCCATCCATCTGAAAACGTTTGTCCTATTCAGGGTCGCAGGGGTCCAGGGGCTAATACCTGAATACATGGCAACCAATGTGGCTAATGCATTAGCATGAGTTGGGGTAAATCAAATAGAGATTAGGGGGAAGGTGATTGGTTGGAAGCAGCCAATCATGGACTTGAGCACTATCAGAATATCCCATTCAGGATGATTTGGGTATAAATCTGAAGGCAGAAGATAAATACATTTTGTTGAATATACAGCCACAGAAAAAATTAAGAGACCACTCAATATTTTTAAAGAAATCTGCATTTTTAAATCCTGGTTTAATCCTGGTTCTGCTGGCAGAAGGTTAAGCTGAGCAACAGGATGCTTCCAGGCTCAAAATTTCTAAGACAGCAATACACAAGAACAAGGTGAAGCAGGAGACACTGGGAACGACCAGAAACCAGCCAGGTAAAGGGTGGAAGCGACATTCTAATGCCAGAGATGACTGTTAACTTATCCGACAGTTTCTGCATCGACGCCACGAGCCGCCTCGGCAAGTAATCATATTAGCGGCCTCACCGGAGCGGGGCCCCCATAGCCCACCCCCGGGAAAATCAGATGACTGAAATTACAGAACAGAACCACTGCGATGAGCCACTTGTCCTTTGACAGTGACATCGTAAAAGCGAACGGACGACAATTGTTCAAAGAAGAAAAATAAATAAAATGAAATTATGACCATGTTATTCTCCATTACAGTGGTAAATACAAAAGCCATTTACAAATGTACTTCACAAATACATGCTGAACACTTCATTTGGTATTTAACTAGCACTTATGTTTTAATTGGCCGTAATTAGGGATCGAGTGATTAAGAGGAGAACTGGAATGACGATAAACAAAGCCTGCGAATCTATAGGAAGAGGCTTGTTAACTCCGCGTTAGAGGAGAGTGTTTAGGCAGCACCCCTCTTGACACTACAGTGCTGCAGTTACTGTTCAATCGGGTGATTAAGACCCAATGAGTGTCTTTTCTATCCAAATAGCGACTTTAACCAATGAGGAGGTGAGCCAGACTGAATTCACAGATGGAACTCACTGTCAGTTTTTGAGAATGTTCCTTGTGAAACAGCGGAGTCCTGTAGGACAGTTTACAGGACAGATATCAATCTGACACGCAAAAAACCATCTGAGATGATATGTTGTGCAGATAATTGAACTGGATTTAGATAAGGTCAAGCGGAATAGGGGAGTCTGTAACCGCGAGCGATAGGGGTCAGCTGATCGGGCGGTCAGGTGTCAGTCATGTGACGCGATCCCAAGAGCCCTTCTGTTACTGTGGACCTTGGAATCGGGAGAAAGATGCAGGCAGCCCATGTCAGCAGATGACGCCGACTGCTGAGCAAGCAAAGGTCTCCCCAGGTAGCCCAACCCCCCCATGCTAAATGAATTAAATTTAATGCAGCCAAGGCAGGCTTCAGGCCCAAGGACTACCTGGGGCCACCTCACCGTGCTGAACAGCAGGGGGAATGTTCCGGCAAAGGCAGCCGTGACATGGGGACAGGGCAGAGTGCGGGGGGCGGGGTGGGAGGGGTAGTTCTGGAAAGATCAGCAGACAACACGGTCCATAAATCACAGCCTGCATAGCGAGATTCCTTATTAACCCAATATACAAATAATATACACAGCTAATGCTACAGCAATGCAAGGAGATTCATACCCTATTAACCAAATATACAAATTATATACACAGATAATGCTACAGCAATGCAAGGAGATATTTGCTCAGATATAATTAATAACTCACATTATTTCTCTTAATTCCCATAGCACTCATATGGACCAATGCCCCACGAACCGCTCTTTGCATCTATAAACCGCAATGATCATTATTTTATCATTATCAGCATGAGCCAGAAACCACGATTGCAAAATCAAGAGGCGGTTCCTCTGAATTCCAGGACACGTGCTGACATTTCCGCATTTGAATGTCAAACTTTATTCGTCCGTCGGACATGCACCGTTCCCCCTCACCGTGAACTTTAAACCACCCGCTTAAAGCTGCTTTCACGGGCACCGCAGATGCCGCTCATGGACTGCGCTGTCCGTATAGCTGGCAGCTTTGGTTAAAGCACTCACATCAAGCCAGGCAGTCAAGCAGGGCTCTCCCCCGGACTTCAAATCAATGTCTGCTCCAATTAATCGGCATGCCGCCTCCGTGAGGTTCTGCACGGGCCGGCCTGGAGATTCGGGACCCGCGAGGTGTCATGTGACTGTCTGCCTGCGGGTGGGGTGGTGATTAAGGCAGCAGGAGGAGGCTTCGGAGTGTTAATGAGCTCTGTGCTCGTTTCGCAGGCTCACTGGCTTCAGGTTTCATGGGCTTAACTTCATTTCAGCTCATGGAGGGTCCTTGTTAACATCAAACCAGGCGAGTTAGAAGGGCAGGCCATGCTAGAGGGAACAGTCCCAGGTCCTGTCTGCCTGGCGTTGGGAGACCCTACCCATCCCGTGTTATCGGGGCTGCGTTAACTGAACGCTGAGCCTGCACTGAACACTGTCTCGGGAACGGGGAAGGTCCATGACAGGGGGTGAATCGGATAGAAATGAGGGCCTTGATCACGGAAGGTTCCGGAAAGGCCACCATGGGGGACTGTCTGCACAGGACAAAATGTATTCTGAATGCACACATGCACGCACACACACACACACACAGGTTTGTAATTATGTCTTTGTGGGGACTCTCCGTGCATTTTTTTCAGGAGAAATCTAACCGCAGCGTGCCGACCTTTGTGAGCGCCCCACAACGTCAAAATAACAGGTCCCCACAATGTAATATAAATCGAATCCACACACACAACACACACATACAGCAGTGGCTAAAATGACCTCAGAGCCCATGTTTGAAATAGAGTAGAGCTTTACGTTGTGATGTTATAATTGTGCCTGTGACATCGCGTTAGCGTTGTTCACGGTGTTACCAGTGTATGACCAACAGGTGGTGCTGTTCGGAGTATGCCCAGGGACTGCAGTGTTTAACGGTCCTCGCCTCGGAACCATTGGGGACTGATAAGTTGGCCCACTTTGTCATGTATTTCGTGACTTATTTAACAGGCAGTAATCCGGCTCGCTCTCGCTCTCCACACATGGCCGGGCCCATTTACTGCGGGAAGGTCTGGTCAGACCCCTGGGTTCCTCAGGAGGCCCAGAAGCTGAGCCTCGCCTCGCCTCTTCTCGTGTGGGCCAAAGCACGCTGGCCGTCAAGGACACGGGGGAACAGTAAACGTTGCTATCTTCTGGACCTTCTCAGACACAGGTTGGCCACTGCGGGGTGGGCTGGAAAAACAGCAATAGAACCGCCCCCCCCTTCAGGGTACGATACCGCTCAGCGCTAGCTGCTCGCCTGTGCTTTTCCTGTGCACGCTCAGTGATCAAGGCTTAGGTTGGCTCAGAAATGTACAGAGGTCCATTTTGGACAAACAAAGGAGAGGTGTGCACATCAAAGGACTCAGTCAGGGGTGAATAGCACCCCCTGCAGGCTGAGGCTTTTCAATCAAGCTGCCAGAGTCAGTTTACCGGCAGCTTAAGTGGAAAAAAACCAAATAAAATCAACCAAACATGGCTAATCTGACAGGAAGACAGGGCCAAATGGGACACGGGACGTGCCACTGTCCCGAATGCATTACTCTGCCCTGCTTCACACCAAGGCCTTATCCTGAATCTTTTATCCCCGCTAAGCGACTGATTAAAACCACCCCCCCCCCCTGAATCAGAAAAAAAGAAAGTAAGGGAAAAAATGGATGATTATCTAAACTATTACTCTGGCTGATCCTCTTATCGCATACTAAACGTAGCAGAGGCCTGGCTACCGCCATTTAACCCCCCCCTCCCCCCCAAGTATCAAAGGCACTGCCACCCACTGTCTACCTTCCGGACAATGAGCTATACTCCCCTCTGGAGTGTGGAGGGCTGAGTTTGCATTGTAACCAGAGCCAGCTTCACGCCCTAATTCCGTTACTCATGTTATTTACAGCCTAGTGTCTTTGTCCTGCGATTGGCTTATAGAGCTCCTGGATTTTTTTACAACGGGTGTCAACACAAACAGAAAGAAACGTTAAATATCAAACAGGAATCTAGGCCGACCCGGAAAGCGTGCTGCTATTTTGGCATATTCCGGAATATTCCGACGCACGCCACTATGTTCGGAAACTCCTTTGCAGAACCTGCGTAAATCACGTCTCGGGGCATGGTTGAAAAAAGAAAAGGCAGGAGGTACAGAGTGGGGGAGGTTTAGCACCCGTGTCCGCACTGAAGCACATGCAACGGTTCGAAAAGCTCTGATTTATGCATCTTCCTGTTCCCTTCGGAAAATGCACCATCCGAGCCGTTCCCAAAGCTTGGCACGTACATTATAGCGGTTCCAGGCAGATGTCCTGCTGTGCTGCAGATCCCTGTATCTTTGGACTGAATTTCCATTATGCGGCTTTCCACTAAGACTGTCTTTTACTAAAACTGCCATGTTTCGTTCTGGCTTGTAATGTGAGCGGAAGACGCAGAGCTGACTGTGTGTGTGTGTATTAGGTCAATATTGCATTGTGGGGATCAAATGTCCCCCACAATGTGATTCAAACCTGATATTTTGATGTTGTGGGGACCATTTTGAAATCCCCCCAAAGATATGACTGCAATAAAAAAACTATATATGACAAAACTCTCATATTTTGTTTGGTTACTTCTGGTGAAGGTTAGGACTGGATATGGGTTACGGTCATCATGTTGTGATTTCCCATAGAAATGAATGGAGCTCTCTGTGTGTGTGTGTGTGTGTGTGTGTGTGTGTGTGTGTGTGTATGTGTGCTTGGGCAGCTGGGGTAATAACATACCTGCCTGTTACTATGTGACCTGAATCAGCCAATTGCTAGCATGCACAGAGTCCACAGTAATGCATTAAATTCCCCAGCAGGGGCACTTATCAATTTTTCTGTAGAGGTATCCATGTTGATCAGGGGACTCAGCCTGTTAGTGGAGCAGCCTTAAGTGTTTTCTGACCCACTTGGCCCACGGTTCGAGCTCGTACTGTCTTCTGTAGGTGGGAGGTACATTAAATGATAAAAAAAAGCTGAAATGAAATGCACTGGTTCCTTTGAGGGAAGAAATATCTTTATTTATGGCCGCCTAGCTGAGAGACATATGGAGCGCAGACTGCCGTTCAGCCGAGGGCTGCCTCCGAATTTGCAATCAGACGGAAGCCTGGTGCGGATTAATCTCACGTCAAGCGAGAGGGAAACGCACGCGGGCCGGACGATCGCTTATGGGGGCTCCCCTGCTGGGAGTGAGGCTGCCGACACATGCAAAGGGAGGGCGTTGCTTTGATGGGATGGGTTTGCTTAGTGGGGGGGTTACAAAGGCCGCCTGCCGGTCATGAGTCATCATGGTGTCACCGGTGCCTCCCAGTGAAGGATATTCAGGCCAACAAAAAAATATTTAAGTGGCTGATGTCTGCTACTACTGCACAGTGTGTGTGTGTATTTTGTTTGGTTACTTATGGGGGACGGGGGGGAACCTTTCACAAGCGAAGTGGCAGTGTCACACACCGGGCCCATTTCTCACTCTGCCGCTCACCACCAGTACTTTACTTGACTATTTCTGATAACCACTTGAAACTCAGAATGCCAATGCTAACCCAGCACATTTAAAATGATTTTAAAGAGGGCTTTAAAGACCAGAATGAGGCGACTGAGCTCTGGAGCTGAGACGGAGCATACCTTCTTCAGGACTATGATGCCCTCCTGGTTGTGCTCGTTAGTAGTGATGTCAAACGTGGCCCCCCCGTCTCCAGGGACGATGGTATAGTCCACCTCCGCGTTCTTCCCGATGTCCAGGTCGTGTGCCTTGATCCTGCCCACGGCAGACCCCACAGGGGAGGACTCGGGGACCCGTAGGTGGAAGATGCCTTCGGTGAGCGGATGGAGAGTGAAGAAGAGAGAGGAATGATGGCTTTCTGTTTGTGTGAGGGTCGTCCATGTTTTATGTCAATCTGTTTAATACTACCCAGCCGACTTCCATTCTTATCAGGTAGTCATGTGATAGATTTAAAAAACAACAAGATGATATGCTAATACACACAAGGGGCGCCTTGTAAGGGTCAAACATACAGTATGTGAATTATACTGGAAAAAAATCACCTTTTTACAGGTAATATGCAGAGAAACATATGATCTTAGTATGGACTCCTACATGATGTAAGTTATATGTCGGATAGAATTCTCAAAAACTGCATAGATTAAAAGG
Source organism: Boulengeromyrus knoepffleri (assembly GCA_026770805.1). Taxonomy (NCBI): domain Eukaryota; kingdom Metazoa; phylum Chordata; class Actinopteri; order Osteoglossiformes; family Mormyridae; genus Boulengeromyrus; species Boulengeromyrus knoepffleri. Next base: position 21,041,702 of record JABJVO010000078.1, on the reverse strand, counting down.
TAATTGTGCTTCATTATATTATCACACAGACTGATGCATTGCCAAGAAATCCTGGGCACAGTGGTGGCTCTGAGGCCAGGGATCTGTACCGGCAATCAGAAGGTTGCTGGTTTGAATCCTGTCAATGCCAGGAGTGATTCTGCTCTGTTGGGCTCCTTGAGGAAGGGCCTTAACCTGCACTGCTTTGTGATGGGTGTGGTCCTCAGGTTCTCATCCCTGAGGTGGTTTGCCGTGCGGTGGGTGCAGCAACGTGCTGAAATCACCGCATGCTCCTTGCCACCTCTTCCAACAAATCTCCGGTTGTCTAAATATTGTTGAAGGTTGTCTTCTCTCAAACTGTAAAGTATTACAGGCAGCATCTGCGAGTATTCTTGAAAAAGGCCGCGTGATTTATTTAAATTACTGGATGAGATTAGACCCTAACTGAGGAGAAAATGAGAAAGACTGCTTACTGCTGTTTGCAGGCACAGCAGGATGGACATGCAACGCCCAAATTCAGTCCTAGCTGGTGCTTTTAGCCCCGTTTGATAAAGAGTTTTCCTATTACGATTCGTGTTGTGTTTGCAAGTTTATATAACCATGTATGTCTGAAGGTTGAACAGGATACACGGCAGTGTGATACAGAATAGACAGCAGTGTCATACAGGACAGTCGGTAGCGTGATACAGGACAGACGGAAGTGTGATACAGGACAGACAGCAGTGTCATACAGGACAGACGGCGGCGTGATACAGGACAGTGAGCAGTGTCATACAGGACAGACAGCGAAGTGATACAGGACAGACAGCAGTGTGATACAGGACCGACGGCGGCGGGATACAGGACCGACGGCGGTCTGACGGATCAAGACAAGTGAAATAAAAGAACGATAAATAAGCTAAAAATTGGTGATGTATTTGGGATGTTCAAATAACCACAAATGTATGAAATACTGATAAAGTGCAGATGAGGAATATTAACTACACTATTCATGCACCCCATATTGACAGTGTGTGACAAATATTTTGCAGTAAACTGTGTTATACAGTATAATGGGAATAATTATGCTGCAAGAAAAAAGATTTTTTTATTCTTTCGGTGGCATTTCGTATTGATTTGATGAATGATTTAGTGTCTCTGTTTCCATGTTAATATTTCACCCATTTCTGGTTTAATCAGCACAAACAGTGAAGCCTCTAGCGCTCCCTGGTGGCTAAAGGAGAAAGAGAGGTTCTTACTTTTGGAGAACCGTGGCGGGTTGTCGTTGACGTCACTGAGCGTGATGTTGACGGTGGTGGTGCCGGCCAGCCCCCCCAGCTGGCCCCCCATGTCCTTGGCTTGGATCAGGACTTGGTAGAGCTCCTTCACCTCCCTGTCCATGTTTGGCAAGGCAGTCCGTATCACACCTATGGTGGGAGGGGGGTGGTTAGGGGGGGATAATGCAGAAGAAAAACTGAAGATCCACCCCATTAAAAAAAAAAGCCATGCAGCTCAAATTGAAGCTGGACGTATAAATTGCCTCCCGGATGGATGTTGCTTTGGAGAAGATCATTGATCTGAAGGAGCAACGGAGACAAATGTCCACAAAAAAATGGAGGGGGTGACAGTCCTTAATGGGAAGATCGGTCTTAATATCGCTCTTATCGACGGAGAGAAACTTTTCTGATCAGGGCCAACACGGACCTTATGAGCTTCCTGTAGCATCCGCTCTCCCTGTTTACCACGCTATAGCTATGCATCTTTGGGAGGGGGGGGGGGGGGGGAAGGGCCCCCTGTTGGCCACAGACAGTCACTGCACTAAATATTTAAAAAACAGATTCCATATTTAGGAGATGCTGAAGCAGCATGTTCTGCTAACCAGCTAGCTAGCTGTCTCTTCCTGTCTATCTTCTGACCCTACTCGCTAGCTACTTGTGATGATGGATCACAGATTTTGTGTTGGCTCAGGTCTCCCTGACCACCCCATACCTCCCATAGTCCTTCAAACCAAGATCTTTTCACCGAAAGCATCTGTAGCAGGAGATACGCCAGCCCAGCGGGACTTGAAGTGCTTTTATGAAGTCGGATAGATTTTCTCTCATGTTGTTTTTGCTGCTGTCAGTAATGAAAATTGACAGCTGTTCAGTGCTGGGCTTTTTTCTTTCTTGCGGTGATACAAAATTCTACAATTTCCCTCTTGGATCAATAAAGTTCATTCAAATTCTAATTCTGAACGGATGGTGGTGCTTCATCCCTCCATTCTACTGCCTGTTTAACAGAACATGCGGAGAACATGACAGGCTATAATAATAATTGATACTTTATTGATCCCCATGGGGAAATTGTGATTACAGGAACACAGGCTTAGCCCACTGAGCCACACACTGCCCCTCAAAAATCCCTTCCGGGAAATTGTTGTTATGCCTCCCTCAACTTGCTCTTTGAAGAGTAAGTTGTCTGTGAAGGGCAGCCACCTGTTGAGGCGCCCAGGGAGCTGGGGGTTAAGGGCCTTGCTCAAGGAGCCACAGACGTGCTGAGACTGGTTTTGAACCGGCAACCTTGTGATTACAGGAACACAGGCTTAGCCCACTGAGCTACACGCTGCCCCTAGATGCGTGACAGTGCTGCTTTTGCCCCCAGTGGTAACTGTACCAGAATACTGCCCTCTCTTGGACTCCCCCCCCCAAAATAACTCCCCTGAAGATTACCCAGAATTCCCAAGGCTAGACTCTCTCAAATGTCATTTAGCATTTCCTGCTTGTAACCTCTCTCCTCTAATCGACTGCAAACTGTAATGAAAACCCAGGACATTTCATATTGGGTCCCTGTCTCTCACACTGGTCCATAATTGTCTCATGCAGCCCTATTGCTATTGGTCGGCTCAGATCAGGGCCCCAAAATCTCACTAACGAACTGTCCACTGCGGTGGCCGTTAATGTGATGCCACATTAAGTGCCACCCATGGAAATCTCGCCGCTGTGCCACCAGACCTGCACTGTCCCACTAATTCGCGTAATGCGGTCAATAAATGTGTAATTAGGCAGGAAATTAAATAGGCTCGCCCGTCCAGAAGTTTCCGGAAATCGGCCACCGGGGGACGGAGCTCGTTCGGCATGGTGTGTGGGGGTAGAGGTCTCCCAGCCATTCATCCGGACATCTTAATCCCTTTTAGGATGGTACACAAGTCCCTGGAATTGAGAAGGCCTTCCCTATATGATGGTGTATCACTGCACCACCAGCACCCAGCTGGGCAAACAGAAGGATGAATGAATGGATAGATGGATGAATTATTTGTTGTAGGATGACTGATGCAGGATTCTGGACCGGGGGAGGATCCATTCATCCACAGGTGAGTCTTCAGTGCCCGCCGCCCCATCACAACACAGAACAGGTCTGGAAACACCCCGCAATGTGAGCCTATCAAAGAATCCGCATGAATATTCATATCCAAAATAACCCTGACTGCATGCACCCGGATCAAAGTACATAACTTCTTAAGTGTTAATCCAGCACAGGGCTGCAGTGAACCTAGGGCCTCTTTCAGCAAGCACATAGTACGAGACTGGCTTGCCTGTTCACCACACTATGGAGGCAGTTTACAGATGTTACTTCAGCTAAACGGTTGTAGGGGGCGCCACTGAGCACTCATCTAATATAAAGCAGAATTGAACCGCACTCTCACAAAAGATCCAGCTGGACCTGGTTCGACACAAGAGACATAAACGAGCCCATTTTCACTCGCTTTTGTTTTTATCGCGTTTGCTGTTTCTTTTAAAGCTGACCACTGTTTTTATTCCATCCCTTTTTCCTCAGAACCTTCAAAACAAACCACATCAATCGCAGACATTAAATGATGTTTGTGAAGTAAAAAAAATAATACCCCCCCCCACCCATCGCTTCTGAGAAATTCTCAGGGGTACTATTGAACCACTGAACTCCAGAAGAGCTCATTTCGAACATGTCAGACGGGCGAGGCTTACATTTTTCTCAGCCCCTGGGAGCTGCCGTACGTAGTCAAGAGGTCTGATGGGGATCGTTTGTGGTTCTGATTCACGCCTTGGCCCCGCTCTCTTTAAATAAATCGATGCGATGTTTTATTCTATCACCCTGAATCTGGCCTCGGATTAAACTCAATCTGTTTCCGGGTGGCGCCCGCATCTGTAAATCTATGGTAAACATACGGGAATGCAATAAGCACCCGTGCTAATGGCGCGTGAATTTCAGGCAAGGTCCCGGGGAGGTAATTCACCCTGAGTTACGGGCAGGTGCCCGTGTCGATACCGGCACTTCCTCCATCTCCAGCCCGCTGCCCTTTTCCCATGGAAGCTGCTCCCCGATACATTTTAATAAACTGTTTTATCATAACAGAGATTCATCAAGTCTCTTCATGAACCACATCGAGGATAGGGAACTCGGAAGATTAAGGAGAGAAGATAGCAATGGTGCTGGATCAACTAGAGTATCCGGCAGTGTTCAAATTTGTATACTTACATTATTTGACGACTGTAAGCTTGTAGGGTTAGGGCTAACTGACGTCATGTGACCATCTGAAAGCTTAAGGGGTTAGGGTTAACTGATGTCCTTCTGGGGTTAGTGTTGGGATCACAGTTCAGAACAAGGGTGGGCAATCTTTTCCAGAAAAACACCCTAATTAGGTTACTGATTAGAGGACTGATTGGCTGAAGAGTCCTCGCACCTGGGTTTGAACAGCCTGCATACACTCCGGCCCTTTATGGATAAGATTGCCCACCCCTGGTTTAGAAGGTGAGAACCCTGCAGGGATGATTGTGTTATGCGAGCTCACGTTTGCTGGCCTACCTGTTTTGGCATCCACAGAGAAGTAGGGCTGGCCATGCAGGATACTGTAGACCACCCGGGCGCTGTTCCCGTAGGTAGGGTCGTCCGCGTCCGTAGCTGTCACCTGCGTCACGTAGGTTCCTGGGGGGGGGGGGGGACCCACACACACACAACAGTAAGTGTGAA
>JABJVO010000078.1:21018033-21036661 GCA_026770805.1 Boulengeromyrus knoepffleri | reverse complement strand
GGGGGGGGGGGTGCGGGGGGGGTGTTTGGGGAGGGGGGTAGGGGGGGGTGGGGGGGGGGGGGGGGGGGGGGCACATGTGTGTTCCCTCTTTAATGTACGCATTTTGTTCCCATGGTCAATTCACAAACGTCATTCTCAAGGGAAAAACACAGATACGTTAACGATCAGAGGAGGTGGGTGGTATTCACTGCTGGCACAACTGTCTCACCTGAGACACTTCCAGCAGAGTAACTCAAGCCTCCGCCCATTCGGATGGCACCGTAGCTGGCGAAGGTAGCATATGATGGCCTGATAGTGTGACCATGTACTGCGCACATGTGCATTTTGGGGGCATTACCCAATCGACTGGCATGTCAGGAATGTTCACTGATGACGGGGCTTCCCCTCGTACCGTGAAGCACCATCTATTTTGGAAACAACTTCGAGAAGTAAGCCGGCAACACGTCCCCCCCCCCCACCTGGCTCCTGCACGCTCACCGCGGTTCCGGTGGCCATCCCCCGGGGCCACCCCGAGCCCCCCAGGCCTCGGCCCAGCTGTTCCAGCCAGCCCAGGCCGATCCACTTCCAGGCAGTGGGGGGGCTCCGTGGGCTTCGGGATAAACAAACACTGGGGCAGGAAGCGGCCAACTTGTCTCTGGAGAGGCTCCAAAGGGCCAGCCAGCCCCCCCGCCAGCCCACCCGCTCCCAGGGCCCGGGCCTCTGATGTCACAGGAAGCCATGGTGAGGCGGGGGGGTGGGCACATCACAGTGGAAGTGGTTTCACCCCAGCGGACTGGGCGCCCACTCACCTCGGTGCATGAGTGGGACAAATTCATAGCCCTAACTCTACCGAATAAAGGTGGGGGGGGGCAAGAGTATATACTTCAGCTTATTACAGAAAGTAAACGTTCATTTAAAGGCTTCCATAGGATTTACATTGAGGGTCCAAGGACCTTGGGGAATAGAAATGATGACAATCGTCAGGCTTAAACCTGCCCAGCTCTTGCCAAAGTGTAGAAGAAGGAGCTTGAGGGAACCTTCACAGGAATATTCATGTCTGATCCTTGGTCTTTTGGGAGCAGCTATGGCAGAAGCCATCAGAAAACCTGAGCCGGCTGCCTGGGGCAACAGGGGAGTGAAGGTTACAGGGGGACGGAGGTGAGGGGACGCATCAGCCGAAGATGTTCATTGAGAAACCTCATCAGTCATGATGTGTGACAAGACATACACACAAAACATACAGATCTCTCCTTCGCTTTCCTTCAGGGGAAGCCAAGAAGCAACTCATCTGGTAACGTCTGAAAGCCGGCGCCATCCAGAGGCACGATGCCGCAACTGGAAGCATACTGCTGAAGCGAGCCTTCACCAGCAAGCCAGATGAGTTTGCGTAAATCAGTTGGGCAAAAACCGAGACCCTTTCAACCTGACCATCCAGGTTCCAAACACGACTCATCGGGAACAAGAAATCTGTGACGTTTAGTGATTTCGCCACAGGGAACTGCTACATTCACCTCCTCGGCAAGACGTTGCATATTCAATGACATCACCAACCATATCAAATCCTGTCAGTACAGCCAGTGAATAAAATACAAACACGATCATATGTCAATAAGTTGATAGATGGAGCTACGGAAAACAAGCTTACCGTTTTTGAAACAATCTGTTTCTTCGGTTGTCCAATCTTGAATGGGATCCTAGACGAAATAACACAGATAAATAACATGAGTCAAGAATAAATAAAGAGCACGCTGACAAACAAGTGACTAAACGCAGCATACGTCATCGGGACTAGCGTGAAGATGTTCTTGTCGACAGGCGGGTTTGCTTTATCACATTCCCGAAGTCGAGAAGGCGCACAGCCAAAAATGGCGGAACAGAATGACGGAGAGTCGCCATTTAACTCAACACCATGACAGTTGGTCGTTTCAGCCTGGAAGTTGGGTTTAATGCTGGGGGGGGGAGCTTCCTTTCAGTGTTCAGAGTCTCATGGCAGGGGTCAGTGTTCACTGATGGACAAGTAACTTCAGCTACCCACAGAGGCTGCTGCTGTTAGCAACCTGCAGGTAAGCGGCCGCAGGAAGCCGGCAGGGCCCCTGCTAGCCTCGTCGGTAAACCCCTTCCCTGCTGCGCCGTGCTCTGCGGTGTCCCCGCGGACTTCCTGTCACCATGCCGCACATCTGTCTCCCATTGCTGGCGGATGTCACTAATTAGAAGTGTCTGTCCCCTCTGCCCCACATCCCTCTCCTCCACAACCTCCCCCCATCCTTCATCCACAGGGTCCTGTCAATTGTTTCAGCTAGAAACCACAGCGCCCTCCACGCCTCCGACTAACCCCCCCGCGCACACTCGCATGGCCCGGCCCCCAAACTTCACCCGCAAGGTCAGCACCCGCTCCCAGCATCTCAGGCTGACATATCGCTGCATATGCTACTGTCACCCTAATCGTATTGCGATTAGATAATATTCGTTTAGACTACAAAGAACCTGGATAATTGAGCTGAGTCTTCGGGACAGACTTGTCTTCGGGGATCGCAAAATAAACAAAACAGACACAAGAAAAAGATAAAAACCCTGAAAAATCAGTCCCGAAGCTGCGCCTCTGTTTCAATGCGACTTCAATGTCTTTCATGCAGGGATCTCCTGCAAACTTCCCCCTACTCTGAACAAGCTAATGGGAAGAACCTGACTGAAGGCAGCCAGTGGGCGGAATATGGACATCGCCGTATCCTGAAACGGTCAAAGTAGTATTGAAAGAAGGAAGGGAGAAAAAAATAAAAATAATTAAAAAAAAAAATTAAAAATTCATAGGTGACCTTGAAAGAGCTCATACTCTGCCCAGGACCCAGAAGTTCCCAAAAAAATAAACGCATTCACAAACAAATGGTCAAACAACAGACGGCCCCCGTAGAAATGAAGAAGCCAGTGTCCTTAGACAATAAACGACCCATGACCCCTGTTATCTTACAGTGGGTGGGTGGCGGGCGTCCGCAGTGACTGTACTTCATGTGCCGTCTGACAATCAAATTCACAGCAAAATAACTGTAAAATGCTATGAAATCTTGGAAGGTAAAAACAAAAAACAAAAAAAAAGGAAAAGACATCAGTCACTGAATCCCCCGAAATTGCATTCATCCTTCCCGTGCGATACGGCACTCTGATTACTATGGTGGGGGCGGAACTGCCAGGGAAACGCCTGACCTTTGCACGACTGAGAAGCGCTTCTCGTCGGGGCGACGCTATTAACGACTGAGGCGTCTGGCAGATGGCTGCGTTTGGGGAGGAGGCAGGAGCTGCTGCTGCTGCTGATGGTGCGGCTGGTGGGTGGGTTGGTTCATAGACCAATGAGGAGGAACACGAAAAGGGTGAAGACACGAGGACCACCTCGCTTCAAGGTCTTCATCCTTCGAGGTCCTCGTCATGTCTTTGGAAACAGGCTGGCAAGGCCTCAGGATCTTCTTTATGGCCCAAGACCAGTGATTAACATTCAGTGAAACTCAAACGAATGATATTAAGGTGTGGGGAATGGGGGGGTGGGGGGGTCCGGCAAGCCAGCTTCCTGAGGAAAAGTACATTCCCCCATGTCACACTTTTCATAAGCGAGCGCCATCATGGAAAACTACTCCTTCACCCACTCGAATTCCTCAAGGGCAGACGGTGAGTCACGCCGTGGCGACTCGTGGACGGCACGCGGGAGATGCATCTTAGCAGCGATCGCTCGCTCGCTCGCTCACTCGCCTGTGCATGCGACTGGGCCCCGATACAGCGCCCCCTCTGTGCACGTTACACACACGTGCGCTTGTCTGTTTTCCCAAAGCTGTCGACTAGACAGCATCCATATGCAAACGACTCAGTCTCACGTCAAAGAGATGTTGTTGCTGTTTATTTTTCCTACAGAAAGACGACGAGGATTGGCGCCCACGGATCGCGCGGGGACGCACGCCCGCTCGAGCGCAACTTCGGCTCTGACGTGTCTTTGAATCTTAAACTTTAAGCCATGAAATGGGTTCCGACGCTGCTTCGGGTCCCGGGAGGGTAACAGAAAGGTGACAGCTACAGGTCATTACTCTCCACATTAGTCTGCGTGCTGTGTAGTCGTGCACGATCAAAGGCGGGAGCGTGACACGAGTACAACCACAAATACATTAAGGTCCATTGTGTATGAATTTATATTGTATGTGTGACATTCTACCTATAAATACACACAAATGCATACAGGGTGCAGTCAAATTAAAGGGAATTCTTTCAATAGGGATATCAAGGACACAATGAGGAGTAAGGATGCCCTTTCCAAGGTGTCATGGAAAGCTGTCATACAAGTTCTGAACTGTATGCAGGGGGATATTAGACAAATTCTACAAGGGATGGAGATGATGGAAATCTACTTCACACTCCAGAAGTTCTCATAAAGGTTCAGGGAGGTCATGAAAGGTGTTTGACATCACCCTGGTGTTCATGAAACTACTCTTTGTTTTACAGTGTTTTAGGGGGGGATTATCATCTCAAAGTACAGGAACATCCTGACAGAACGGTGATTACACTGAAGGGTACGCCCGGCCCAGTAAACCGGCTTTATATTCTGTTACATATTATCAGGTACGCCACTTAAACCCATCTGGGTGTAGGGAAAAGGGTCAAAGATGACCCGTTAGACCAGATTACTATTTTACTACTCATCAGGGGTCTGGACTTTGGGCTCCTGACACCAGGTTACGTGCCTTTGCTCTCTGGCCATGAATATGGTCCCTGTCCAGCTCATGCAGCTCCCCAGGCAAGTTTTGCCACTAGCGCCCCCTGTCTGAGACAAAGTGAAACTGACTCCCTAAGTCAAAACTCCCCCCCTCAAAAAACGGCGCCGCAGGCGTCCGCCGATGTTACCTAATGGGTTGACCGACACTGGCCCTGACATAAGCCCACAGCAGTATTTGCTGAGACTGGTTGTGTTCAGTTGTGCAGTCATTGCGTTCACTGGTTCAGTCATTTCTGTGGTTGTATTGTGTTCCATAACACAGTTCAATGTCCGTCTATCCTTGTCCGTGAGCTTCTCACTCCCCGTCTCGGCTGATGCCATTTATTCATATCTAGCACATGCAGGGCCGAAATAGAGCGGGTGGGGTCCGCTGGGGCCCTCTGGGTTAAAGTTATTGGTGGGGCCCATAACATCATCATAAAATGCTGCATGAACGACTACCGCCCCGGGCAGCAAGTGCGGCCTTGGGAACAAGCTTTGAATTTTGAACCCTTTCTCATGGATCACTTCCCTGTTATTTCATCCATAAGCACCATAATATTATTACGTACAGGTGTCATGCTGATGGAACACATATTTGCATACACACACGCACAGGAACATTCTCACCTTAAATAAAAGTGAATGAGCACGTTATTGTGTTTGTGTAGGTCTATGTGCATCAATAATGCATGTCCGTGTTTCAGGGAGGGAAAACTAACACTGGAAAGAAAAACAGATCAGATGTTTTGCAGATCTGGCAAACGCTAAAGCTTTATTTTAAATGAGGTATTTTGGAAATGTTCTATAATCAGAGGAAACATCCACCTTAATGATGCAATAACCTATTTCTGAGAGATTTCCCCATTTCCAATTTTCCTCACAACAATTAAGCTTTTAAATTATTTAGGGTAGGTATAATTATGCCATATTATCCTGGAAATGCCCAAGTACAGGAGACAAGGGCATGGAGCGAGTTTCTAAAAAAGCACATCCAAGGTCACCCCAGTGCAGGTAAACAGGATGTCAGAGGCAATTACATTCTCCTTTTAATCAGGTAATCATAGGTGTATGCAGCATCTACGGTAGGGTGTTTACTGCAGAGTTAAAACAGAAAACCTAAAATCCTAAAGGCAAACCCAAGAGGTTAGACCCAGAGTCCGCCATGCCACTTAAACATGTTACTTACTGCAAACAAAAAACTAAGTGCAATTACACTCCTTCTAATAGTAATATGTCAATTTTTTTGAGCTACGGTCAGTGATTTTCTTGTATACATTTAATTCCATGTTACGATTCATTTTTTGGCACCCCGTTCTGATACATTCAGCCGATTCTGAGTCATCTCATCTTTTAATAAACACTTAAAGTTATATATATTATTGTACACACACACACACGTATTCTTGCCTGAATAAAGTGGCCAGTATCTCAGTATTCTTTGTTATGATGTTTCTACGAGTGCCTACCGTAATTAGATTTGTTGTATTAGAGGATGCTCTGTTGCTGCCTTCTCTCGAAAGAACGGCACTGCAAACATTGCAGATAGTTGTTGGGCTACTTTGAGTTTTCAGTTTCGCGAATTTCCACACGGCTGACCTCTCAATAGTTAGTTTTAAGCCATGTGCCTCAGGCCCACTGCAGCGTATGATGGAACTTTACATTCTCCGCAACTGATGTCAGTTTGGTGGATGCGGGAAATTAAATAGATCGGGCTTTGGATTGGGACGTGTTAGCCGACACCGATCGATGAAAAAATACCTGCATCGGCCCCGATTCCCATCCTTGACGTCGGCTTGGGACATCACTGATATGTGATAATGTGTTGAGAAACTGGGAATCATTAAACAATGCAAAGTTAATAAAGACGCCATCTTAATAAGAACATGGCTTCACATCACATCCCCAATTGAGAAGCGTGGTTAACCAGTCCCTGGAGCAACCGAGGTTAGGCGTCTTGCTCAAGGGTCAAAGGGTGAAACCACTTTGCCAGACCATGGGATTTGAACCTGCAACCTTCTAATCACCAGTACAAAGGGCTAAGGCACAGAGCAGCCCTTTTACACACTTCTGCTTATGATGTATCCAGGTCTACCCGACAGACAAAAAAAAAAAAAAACGGACTGACAAATGCGTGACGTCGTCACTGGAACTGTATTCATTCCGGAGGGAGAAGAAAAAGACAGCAAAAATTTCATCAGTCTCTTGATGCTCCATGGACCCGATTGTTAAAGGGGAGGGGGGGGGGGGGGGGGGGGACACACACACACACAACAGTAAGTGTGAATTTAACCGCTAAAAGGGGTAACAAGTGACACACTAAAATCTCCCTTGATGCAATGGATGATCAGTCAATGCATTAATCACTCAGTCCATGCATTCGGAATGTAATAACATTTCTGAACAGCAGGTGGTGCAGCGGTTGTGGAAGCAGTTTCTATCCCGAAAGGCATGTTTTACATCGAGCTGTTTTTGATTTAGTAATGGGTATGTGGGCACTGCTACACGACAGATCAATGGGGCCCCCAGACTTGAACCAGAGAGATTTCCGCTAACGGTTCATATCACAGATCAATCGACATGGAGGTGTCTGTTCTGAGCAGGAGAGGAGTGCCACACGCAGCATGTTCAGCGGAGCGATCCCAGGACAATCTACCTACTCAGATGGACCCTTCTGATTGGCTGAAACGTGGGGGCGGCTGATACCGACAGTGTATGATTAGTGGTCATAGAAAAACCTTGTACTAGATGGGTCTGCCATTGAAGCTTACTGGGCACATCTGACAGATGGCACCTGCTGGAGCAGTGCAATGTTACAATGACTGCACTCTGCTTCAACACCTCCCTGCTCCTAATTCTGTATTACTTTTTATTTAGCTGAGACTACCCAAAATGACATACAATTTTAAGAAATCATGGTCAGACTGTGCCAGAGCAATTAGGGGTTAAGGACCTCGAGTAAGGGCATAGTAGTGACATCACCCTGCTGACCCTGCGATTTGAACAGGCGTCCTTCCGATCACAGATACTGAGTCCTATCCCACGTGGAACTTATATCACATCTGGGGATAATTACCGTCAATTGAGAGACGCCTCAGAGGTAAGACTGACCTCGGCTGAAAATGTCAGTCCTGAAACAATGACTGAAAAGAGTCACCCCCCCCCCCCACCTCAGGTAAAAGCTGATGGGTCAATGTGGCATATCCATCTCCCTTGGTATAAAAGCCACCCTCGCAATACCAGCAATGCAGCGACCCCCATCCAATGAGCTGAAGGCGTATGGACTGTGGAATGATATTTTATCACGGGAAACCGCAGCAACGGCAGAGTGAATATTAACAGAATATCCGCAGACCCGGGAGCACCAGAGACGGATAATTATGTCAGCTGCATGGAGCGTGATTCAAACGCCACATGCATGCCGGCAAACACACGCAAAACGCTCCCCCAACCTTTTGTGCATTTCCTTAAACATTATTCAGCTCAATATACAATCATTTTCAGCAAATTGCCCCACAGGTGGTGTAATTTATCTAAGGACATTTCTCCTGCTATTGCCTATTTACCCGGTGCTGCTGCCTGTAGTAGATTATGACAGGGAGTGGGAAGCATCACAAAGAGAAGTACAGAAAAACACACGTGCGACCGAGGCATGAAAACGGGCACAAGAAAAGCTAAACACATGCATTCCGCCTCAGACCTTCGGTGGACAATGGTAGACCTCGCAGGTCACGCGCATGATAACAATTATGACAAACCCCTCCCTTCCAGCACCACCCTTTGCTTCAGGGTCTTGTTTTCTAGACCGCATGAGGCTGGCTGGCATCAGCAGGGGCTGTTCATCATAAGACGACAGGTCCCTCGGAAAATAACAGCGGGAAAAGCTGCTATAAGGCTTTCTCAGGCACTGCCATGGCCGCCTATTGGAGAGGGAGGACCCAGGAAGCATGCTTGCCTTTCAGGCTTCATGTAAGAATGGAAGATCCCTCCCAAGTATGTTGAAGTTGAGTAAAATTAAACACACAAACACAAAATCAGGAATTGAGTTGCTGCTTATGGTACTAATTTGATACTAACCAAAGTCCAGAAATGCAAAAGCAAGCAGCATCCAGGGATCCAAACCCATATGGTTGACTTGTGTAAAGCAGTGCATCATGGGAAACACCAAATGAGCTTCGAGTGGTACAAATGCACGGGACACGGGTGGATTTGTGCTTTTGGAAGTAACACCTGCAGCAAAAGTGATTTATTAAAACACCTTCACTGGAGTCAAATCCTTTTCCTGAAACTATCAGACAAATTCACCTGGCCCCGTATTAACCGTAGTATAGCCTCACCAGGTTTTTCATCAGCATAAATGTATGCCTGTTTCTCTGACCAGCAGCAAGATTGTAATTCAGGATGAAAAGTGGTTGAGCAGGAGGGCTGGGGGACTTTTGCAGAAAAGCCGAATTACCAATAAAGTATCGGAATAATAACTAAAAAAAGATAAACCTAAAAATACTTACAAGAAACTATATACCTTTGTACAGCTGAACAATACAGTGTACTGACTATAGCTGCAACTATTATGTGTTTAAGTTTGCTGCCCTGAAGCACTTACTGAGCTGTGAGTTAAATAATTCATTTAAAGACACTAAGGCAGGAGTTCTGGAGATTTCTCCAGAATAAGCATCATTTCCACCTACATGCTTGCCGTTTAGGTTACGGCAGGGTCCGTCGGGGTCTGTATGCATGTTTTCTGTCACACAGAGCACGTGGCTTGCAGGAACTTGCTTTTCCTCTGGGCATTCATTATTTCCTCCGTCTCCTGGAAGTGTCTACGAGGTCAGTGTTTACGGGGGTGAGTGCATCTCCCCCTCACACGCTGAGCGCTAGTCTGTCCCAGATCAGGAGTTCCCAGCACTGGTGCTCGGGGTATTGGGTTTTGAGGGGTTCGGGAAGTGTGGAGATGAACAGGCAGAGGTAGCTTTTCGGAGGGAGCGTAGGGAAAAGCCTCCTATTTCCCAAATAAGCTCCCTGTGGACACTGTACTGCATTGTCATAAAAAATAGCAGTCCACATTAACTGAGTTGTTCTTATAAATTCTGTTTTACAAGCATCCAAAAAAGGGAGACACAAATATGGACACCCCCCCACCAGAATTTGTCCCGGGCGGCCTTTTAAATCCACAGCCCCAAAGCTCGTATGACTCATCCGTGACTCGTCTGTGACTCGTCTGTGTCTGCCAGACACAACTCTCAAAGCACACCTTTCCTTCCCTGATGTTACTGTAAACAGCCCTACCATCTGACCTGGAGTGCATTCTCTGCTTATTTATTGCTCATAATTAGTTTAATTACCATTATATAATGTTAAATGTTTATTGTCTCATTTCATGTCATTTTAGTTGCTTATTACATAACTATATTTAAATGTATGCATATCTTGAGAGTGCCTTATGCGTTATTACTGTTGCTGTTATTGTTGCTGTTTTTTATCTTATTGTTTCGTTTTATGATTTCGGTCACGTCCACTTTTCACCGAGCTCAGTATCTTTGAAAAATCACCGGTCAAGAAAACAGCGACGGATGGCCCAGGCCGGCCAGCCCAGACGGCGATATGAAAGCCGGCATCTCATCGTTGACTATGAGCGATACCTCACCTCCTCGCCCCCCTCCCTGACCTTTCGCACGTGTAATCGTCTGTCCGGCTGAAGCGGACGCCTGGCTAACCAGAGGCGGAGGCCTGGGCTTCCGGTGACCGCAGCCCGGCCTGACTGATGCACAGTTCAGCAGGTCGATACTCCGCAGAAAAAGCAAAGCGCCAGCCAGCTAGGAAGATGCTGCTAGGGACGGGGCTATTTCAGGAGGTGGCTTTGACTCCAGGATGCTGCTTTGAGGCCAAGGGCACAGGGAGTAGGGCATGGGGGTACCTGAGTTGGTCAGGAAGGACTGAGACTACAGCATCCCGACTCAAGGTAATGCTAAGAGTATCAGCAATGGGCAGTGACATGTTATATCTGATTAATCATAACACTGTAACCAGAATGTATTACAGCACATCCCTGTCTGTTTAGTTTAATTGGCCATTTGCTTTATTTTTTAACGTGTATATTTAACTATATATTCCAGTCTGTGCCTTATGTCCATGTTTCATGCTTCGGTCGTAACTCTACCTCTGTGTGTGACAAACAAAAACACCACGAATTTGAGTTGTTAATGGGCTTTTCAGGTTATGTAGATTAGTTAAAGGTACTCCATGACTAAGAGCAGGAGAAGTGGAGTGAAGATGAAGGAGGAGTGAAGGAGAAGTGTTTTTAAGAACGTGTGTGGGACTGCGGGCAGCCTCCCGCAGATGGGATGGGATGCGTGAGTAGTCCCCGCCAGACACACATACACTCCTGATTGGACGGAAAAATGCACCTCTAATCTGATTGGCCGTGACCTGAGAAGGAAGGGGCAGTGAGGAGCTGTTCTAATGAACAGGGTTTCTGTAGTGCCGCATAACGACCACTAGCTGGCATGGTGGTTATGACGCCGTCAGACATTCAACCATGATGCAAAAAGCTTTGCTAAGTATCCATCTGCCTGCGTCAAGGATGCAGTCGCATACAGAGTAGGTGCTGGATGAGTATGTAAATGATTAAGCTAGAAAAAAAACAAAGACATCCCAATGCCAATTTAGCATGGTGGGGGTGTGGGCGTGTGTACATTCGGCCACTTTGATGGCTGAAATCACAGCTTCGCCAGCCCTCTGTGCAGAGGTCAATGGTAAGGGCACTGGCACATTCGGGGAGGAAAGACCATCGCAGGGGTTATCATCACGATCTGTCGCTCACAGCCGGGGGTGTGGGGGTGGTGAAAGAAAAAAACAATAAAAAATCCATTGGTTCACACAAGGGGGGGACGTTCTTCCCGAATTGCACAAATCGTGTTTTCCCTGCAGGCAAATGATAGCTTCATCTCTGACGGTGTACACAGGCAACGCTGAGATAAGCGAGAGAGCGATGCCTCTGCCCATCTTTTTTTACAAGCCACCCGTAACTTTTCAATTCCCTTTGTTTCAATTTTCCACCCCCGGGTCGTTCCGTGCGAGTGGGGAGGCACGCACTAAAGTAAGATTACGACCTTGTGAGCGAACGGCCACGTCTGGGCTGAGAATGGCGATCAAATAAGACCTCAGAAGACTCTGCTGAAAACAAATGCATTTCTTACAGATATTTCATGTTAGACATTTATGGGAAAGGGAATTCTTTTTCAAAACCCTAACATCTACCTATCATCCAATCACCTATCTTGGTCAGGGTCACGTGGGGGCCTGGAGCCAATAGGAGCCATAGGAGACCAGGCTGGGGTACACAATAGATGGGAAGCCAGTCCAAAGCAGGGCACACATTTGGACACACGTACATTACTGATTGGACGGAGAAACTCAATACTAACCTTATTGGCTGTGGCTGTGTGTCAAGCAGCCTATGGCTTGAGAGGGGAGGACCACAACCAGCCTGTAGCTGGGCAGTGCAGCTCTGTTCCAATTGGACAGGGTTTTTTTCCGCAGTGCCGCATAATGACCAGTAAGTGGCGTGGTGGTTTACGATACCATCAGACATTCAAAATCAGTGTAAATTGCTATGCTAAATAGCCATCTGCCGACAGCTACACAACAAGTAGTTGTCGGATGAATGAGTAAATGATTAAACAGGAAAAAAACGAATGCATCGCAGTCCCAATTTACCTTTAATGTGCGTATTTAGATCTCAGCCAAACGTATCTCGGAGTGGCGCGCCGGTTCAATTTCGATCGGGCTGCCCAACCTCGACCGGAAGGCAACATCGATATACCGGCTGCAAATTTGATCCAATTTATTCTTCCGTTGCCGAGATGAGATGTGGTTGCCACAGCGATCTTAAATTTGTGTAATTCTGAATCGATTTCTCACTCTTGCTAAAAGCATGGCGGTGTCATACACGGACACGGGGCATAAATACGCAAACGCATGCGACGCACTCCAATACGAGAAGTTGTTTGTGTTTATCTCCTGTCTTGTCTAAAACCAGCACCGTTAACATCCCTCTGGCTGACTCCGTACTGGGTCCAGTTCTCGTGACACCCATCGAACTCCGGGTGTCCCTCACGCCATTCTTCATCCCTGATAACTATTTTATTTTCTTATGTGACCCCCCCCCGCAGCTGCATTTACCACCACTCAAACCGCACATCTGCATGAGGCCCCTGATGTCTGCAGAGGCCCCCACACTACACTAAATTAAATAATTAAATAAACGTGTTCCTTAACCAGAAGGTGCTGAAGCAGCGTGTTCTGCTAACCAGCTGCCTAGCTACAACCTTCTGCTTGCGTCGGCTAGCTATTTATCTAGTTTCTCCTTTCGGCTACAATCACTGCACTAAATATTTAATGAACCCATTTCCATATGCGAGCCGGCTAACTAGCTCCGATCTTCTGACTCTACATGCTGGCTGTTTAGTTTTTGATACATCTGAGGGGGTGCTGTTGGTGACACACAGTCACTATGTTGATTAAATGTTGCCTTCCTTATTTAGGAGATGCGGAAGCAAGCTACGGAATACCTATTATTTATTTACTTTTTGAAGCATCTTTTTTTGAGTGGGCCCCCAGAAACAACCCCCCATTCTCTCCCCAATAAAGCGGGAAACCCCAATAACAAACTGCAGGGATGTTCTCCGTGGTTCCGTGTGGTTCCCCGTGGTTCCGGCTTCCCCGCACAGACGCAGAGCCACTAAACGCTGAAATTAGAAACGCCTATGTAAACAGCGCTGGGAACAATGGTTACACATGACATTCGAGTTAATGAGGTAACTCTGAGGCAAGCCGACACCCCCCTCCCGGCCGGCAGGAGCGGCTGCTCGCTGATTAAACGCCCCGTTTATGGGACGGGCGTGGCGAAGCCCCGTTAATTGCAGCTAATTTAATCATGGAACATCTGTCTGGTTGACGTCCGGTTTACAGCCCTGTCAATGTTAATGGGAGGGCGGCATGCCGATCAGGCGCTGCCCGTACACACAGGCAGGGGGCGCTGTGATTTTATTATGGTGAAATCCAATTAGTGGGGCCACTTTGCATGAATTGCTAAATCATCCGCCAGCTTTTCTCCTTCCTTTTTTGCTGCAAATCGTCTACATAATCAGTGCATGTTCTGCCATGGGCCCTTGTCCAGATGTGTCCAGCTGTAAAAGCATTTTCATGCATATGTAGATCCAGCCCCCGGGTGCAATTATCCTGCTAATTCTCCCAGGCAGCAGGACCCCTGAGCCAGCGGCACGTCCGGTTCTGTCCGATAATTCCCAGCGCCCTCTTCAGGCTGGCCTTTAGGCTTCGACGAGAAGGGCTCCCGTAAAATCCCTTCCTCCAAACCATTTCTGTCCTGTCCCATAGCTAAGAAAATTTTTAAAGAAGGGGTCCGGTCTGCCGTAATTAAATTTTCCGGGAGAGGATGGCAATCTGCCCGGTGGGGGGGGGGGGGGTACCACCACCCCCCAAATATATGTGATGATATTCTGGAGAGGTAGCTTGAGATGGTGAATGAGGCGAAGAGGATGTAGGACATTCATTGCAGGGATGATACACAAGGAGCTTCTGACAGTAATTGGGGTGAGGGGGAGGGACCGGACGGTGGGCGCTGGGGACTGGCAGGTGTGTGTGACGGACCACGGGGGACACGCTATCACACATGTGCCATGCAGTTAACGCACACACACACATCTACCCACATATGCCCCCTATCCATGAGCACAGGTGGGTCTGACAGCAGCTCCTTGTCAGGTTACTTCTGTAACTTACTCTCATATTTGCTCTGTCAAAGGTCCCTCTTTAAGGTCTTTCTAAGTCAGCGTCAGTGTCGGCGAGATGATCCGATTTCAAGTTATTCGTCACACACACAAACACACACTGTACATCTGTGTAGTGATGCACTTCCCCAATTCCCTCCAGGACTGTGTTTCGCGGGAAGTACGTAATTCAAAGGAAAACAAGACAATATGAAACAAAAGTAAGTAAGCTCAGCAAGCCTTTAGGTGCTTAGGTACAAATGAGTGAGCCAAATATAGAGTATAAGCACAGGGTGGTTCTTTGGCTTTGTAGCCGTGTGCTTCTCATGCATTAACTCTTACTTAGTTAGGTTTAAAGATTATAGGTTAAAGATTATAATCATGCACTGATTTACTACTGTGATTCGCCTGGCTGGCACTGCAAGTGGGGATATAGAAAATTAGCCCTTCAGACCAATCAGATTTGGGAATTCAATGGTGCCGTGGTATAAGTAGGATGCAAATAACACTAAAAATAAAAGGAATGCAAAAGAAGACAATGAAATTAGAGAGTAGGAATATTAACAGTTGTAAAATGAAAATGTACAATGACTTTGTGGGCTGGTGGAAAGTGTGTACAGTAAAGTGGCTAAAGTTCAATGACGATGATGATGCTGATGATGGTGAAGATGATGATGATGACTATGGTGCCCTCCTGACAGCCCCATCATAGAGGATGACGGCGGCACTGTCCCCTTACCCACGGGTGACATCTCGGGGACGCTGGCCACATAGGGCCCCTCCTGAAACTTGGGCTCGTTGTCGTTGATGTCCTGCACCTTGATGATGAACTCGGACTCGGGTTCGAGCGGCCGGCCCGTCTCCACGTCGACGGCCTGGGCGCGGAGCGTGTAGAAGGCCTTCTCCTCGCGGTCCAGGCTGCGCAGGGCATGAATGTCACCTGTGGTCCGGTCGATGGTGAAGATGGAGCCGGCTCCCTCCCCCGACAGGGTGTACTTCACGCCACTGTCGCCTTTGTCCAGGTCCGTGTGGAGCTGGGAGGAGGGAAACAAAGCAGATGGTCAGGACACATGTCCTTCGAACCCGGGACGGCACCCCAATCTCATCACTGACCTACCACAGTGGCGTTTCCATGCACAGTGGTTTGACAACTCAAAAACTGTTAACTGAAACACTAAGTGTGACGACACAAAGGGCAACCTTTTGAGCAATGCTGCTCGGGTTGATATCGGGCAACATTATTCGACTTGAAAATCTTTGATTAGCAGTGGGCAAATTTTCACAATCACCCAGATCCAGATAAGTTGCTCTTTGTCTCACCTGGCAACCTTGCCCTTCTGTCAATCATCACCTTAAGATATCGAAAAAGACCCTCAAATATCAACAAACAACTTTTTATGTTCACTTGAGGTGGCTTTCGTGGAGGGAAACAGAACAGAATTTGAGAATTAGCAGATACGCAGGACACCATGATGAGGTTATCTGGGGCTACTGACTCGTGGAAAAGGCCAATCCATGCTGAAGGGTGAGAAGTAGATCTTAATCCCATGTGATGATGAACGTCGAGGTTCATTCACAAGGCATACAATAGCAGACCCTTACTGTGCATTAAGGTGGACTCCCAGAGAAGCTCAGGAAAAAAAAAATGTGCATCTTCGGGGAGGTCATCATAAAACACGATTCAGAAGCACTCCTCCCCCAGGTCAATAAAATTACAATTACCATTCCCACCCCCTATTTGAAGTATTGCTGTGGCCATGGCCACCCAGGCAACAACTTTTCCCATCACTCACCCCCCCCACCCACGCACCCATCACACATGGACTGCCACCCCCCCCCAATCCCACAATGCACTGACCTGCTTCCATGCTGACTCTCCCGGGGAGTTTCTCTCTACCTGCATACACTTCTTCTTCTTTATCGCCTGTTGTTTATATTTGTAAAGCGTTCTTTCATTCTTTCTATTCATCCGCCTACCCAACTGTGACCCGACTCGCAGTTTCGTCGCACCCGTGAAACGACATCTAGAAAGACTCGGCTCTTAAATGGTCCCTCAGAGCGAATGTCACCCTCCCCTAGCCCACGAATAAATGCCCGCCCTTGGGGATGAGCGTGGATGTGCTGTGCTGGCACGCGTGGGGGGCGGGCTAAACTGGAAGTTGGCTTTTTCGCTCTAGTGCGTTGAAGGAACCTCTAACTATAGGATGCCGGAGGTAGAATTTCACATCGTCTAATTTACCTACAAGGTCAGTGCTTAAGATTACACAAGAGAGGGATAGCTGTTTGGGGGGAGGGAGGGTCGAGTTCCTAGGAGCCACTCAAACACACACACGTGCACACACACCCACACACACACACACACACTCTCACCCACACACACACACAGCATAACCCTCACGACATACTTAGCAGATACAATTTCACACCTTGTCCTTTTACTGGCTACTTTTTTGGACTTTATAACCACAAACCCACTGGCGCCTTGCAATCCCGATTATAAAATTGATTTATTATTGATTTGCAGGCACATTTACGGCCCATCAAAAGCAGATCCGCATTGCTTGCCCTGCGGCACCCATTGCAGCGAGACAGAGACAGCACGCCACAGATCAAAATCCGCATTTCCTCTATTATACTGTCCATCAGGCTCGCATGTATCGCATGTGGATGTTCTCTGCGCCCTTCTCTGCGGAATATTTTAGGTTGCCTTCAATCTCTCTGTCAAACGTGTTATAAATAAAGTGTCACCCTCTTGTGATTATTTGGTTCAACCTTTACCTGTTATATCATACCTACAAACATTGTGTGCCCCCCCCCACCCTACCCTGCTGATAATCAATTAAACATTTGCACCAATTGCACCGTCACGAGTTTTAATTGGGTCACAGCTTACGCCTGTCCTTACGCCTCTTTATTCCATTCCGTAATTAGTTTGATGCATGGTACCTCGGAGACTTCACTGAAAAGAATGTATTTTTAGTGATGAGAGGAAAAAAAATGGTGGAACAAAGGAAGGAAAAGGAAGATTCTTAGCTGACTACCTAACATATTCAGTTCACTTAGAATGACATCTAAGACATCCTGAGTAATTCTGAAGTGATCATTTCAACGGGACGCCATAAATCAGATGGTGTTTATACGTCACGTTAATTAAATGCATGCCAAATCTCCTGAATCATTCAGGGAGGGGACCAGGATGTCCCCTGGATAGTCTAATGCAACCCCCTCTCAACTGACAGAGTGAAATAATAATCCTTAACTGGATTGCAGGCGCCGTAAGATAACAGCAGAAATGACAGTAAAGTGGCAGGATGCGATTCTCCCATGTTTAAGTGTCAGAAAAGCAAGTGTAGAGTAATGTCAGTAACGATAATTAGGCAAGAATTCCCAGCCCCCCGTGGCGTTTGTGCAGTTACAAAAGTGCCTCGCTGCGAGATCATTCGCTTTCTCGTTATCCAGGAAGGGGGGGGGGCGGGGGGTGAGGTACCGGTGAAAAACAAAAGCTCGAGGCGAGCTTAGAAAGAGTCCCAGGAATCACCGGTTAAGTAAAACAGGGCAAACTCATAGTGGAGCCAGTTCCAGGTACTTCCACCAGAGGCGCAGCAGCGCCGCCCTGCAGGAGATTAACGTGTCACATGAAGTGTCTTGCAATTTCGCCGCAGACCATTGCTTTTAAAAGCAGGCTAATTATTCTGCACGTAACCGGACTAAAGAAATAAATAATGGATCAAATCAGTTAATAAGTTCAATAAAACGATAAAGCGAAGGGGGCAGATTAGCTTCATCAAAAATTCCATTAGGAAATTGTTAGCAATAGCAATCAGTCATACAGGGCGATTCGGCACTAAAATAGATCCATGCAGGCGCTTTTTATAACCTCCCGGTGCAGAATGAGTCTTGGGTCTTACAGCCCCATCACGGCCCGCCAATGTTAATGCCTATTTCGCAAACGGCAGCCTGAAATCTGTGAGGATCTGAGATTTTATGTCGTTTTGAGGTTACTGCAGGCAACAGGGGAGGGGCCCTTGATCAAGGGCCAGAAAAGTGACAGTGAGTGATGAAAAGGTTTGGCGTGCTAGCTTTGGCTTTGGCTCAGATTTGCAGGCCGGGCATCATAGGCGGGAATGTGGCGGGG
>JABJVO010000078.1:20973936-21015525 GCA_026770805.1 Boulengeromyrus knoepffleri | reverse complement strand
GAGATAAGGGGGAGGGGGAGGGGGGACAAGAGGGAGAAGCGTTGAGGGGGGGGGGGGGGGGGGGGGGGGGGGGGGGGGGGGGGGGAACTCGGGCTACATTTTGGACGGTTTCTGTCCGTCAGTGGAGTTACATTGAGACGGTAACCCCTCAGAAAGCCAGCCAGCTGGGCCTCTACACACACAACTGGGGGACCGGGGGCCTGTTCTTTACTTTTAGTGTTTCACCTCTTTTAAAGCAGGGGCAGAAAGTGGTGGAGGGGGTGTGAGTGGCTCTGTCGAAATGGGGAAAACAAAACAATTTCCTAAGACAAATGGAAAGACTCAATTTCAGGGAGGATGGGAAAATAAGAACTGGGGGAGAGAAAATTGACAAGAAACTATGAGATCCCCTTACTCACCCTCCTGGGACTGAGGATGCCCACCCACCCCCTACTGGAACTTTCTCAAGAAACTAAAGTTCAGCAGCTCAGGTGCACTGTTACTGTTCATTAGACTGACAGTCATGCTGTGTTTGTGTCCTTTTCTGCGAAGATCAATCAACAAGATTTTGCTTCATTTGCATATAAAAAGATCTTTGCCAGTAAGTCAGCTTGACTAGTTCATCCCATTTATATTTTCTTCCACAGGGACAGGGAGCAAAAGGGCAGAGGTCACTGGGGGATTTTACCTGGATGCTGTACTGGCAGGGGTGATTACAGGGATGGAGCCACAGGGGCACCTGCCTCAGCTGATTGGCCCCCTCCCCTGTCACTCACCGATTCACAACATAATGCCAGCCTAACGATAATGTTGTCCTCTCCATTTGAACTATGGCCCCTCTCAGGTCCCCGCCCCACCTTTAAAAATCCTAGAATCGAGTGCATTTAATCATTTACGCCGGCTAATGAAAACCGCCGTGGCTGTCAGCAGCTAACGCAAACCCCACTCCGTTTTGAATTCTGCGGTCATGGTTGGGAAACCCTTACAGAAAAACTGTCCGACGCCGGCTCCATTGCGAAATGTATAAATAAATAAGCGACAGGCCAGGCTTTCAGGGAAGTATAATAAACGGCCTACTTTCATGTAAGCGATGTCCGCAGTTCCACTGAGGGTGACGGAGTGGCTCGAAGCGCTATTTCCCACAATGCAAAGGAGGCACCGGGGGTGTCTATTCAGCAGGCCCACCTGCAGAGGCCTAGATCTCTCTGGCTCTTTCACACAACGGCCCAAGAATACGGAGTGCGAGCCACCATCGACCGCTCCCTTTGTCTCCTGGGGGGGCTGCTCTCCCCCGGCGTTTCGGGGAGGAGGAGGGGGGGTACTGGGAGGTCTCTTCAGGGCAGAACCTCACTGTGTGTTTCCATTATCTTATAAAAGGGCTTTTTATACTACTGCAAGCCAAAGGTTTTCCCTTTGAATCCAGGCAGGACACCCATCCTTCATCCCATGTGATTGATGAGTTGCCTCCCTCTCTCTGTCTTTCTCATCCTCTCTATCTCTCTGTCTCCCTCTTTCTCTCTCTGTCTGTCTCCCTCTATATCTTTCTTTCTCTCCCTCTCTCTATGACTGTCTCTATCCCTCTCTTTTTTCTTTTTGCCTATCTCTCTCTCCTTTTTCTCTCTGTCTCCTTCTCTCTCCCTCTTTTCTCTCTGCCTGTCTCTCTCTCCCTTTTTCTCCATCTCCTCTTTTTCTCTCCCCATTCGTCTCCCTCTCTCCTTATTTTTCTCTCTCCCTACCTGTCTCCCTCTCTCCCTTTTTCTCTCTCCCTGTCTCCTTCTTTTATTCCTTCCATGTTTGTCTCCCTCTCTCTCTCCCTCTTTTTCTCTTCATCTCCCCCTCTCTCTCCCTCTTATCTCTCTCCCTCTCCCACCTTTCTTTCTCTGTGTCTTTCTCCCTCTTTTTCTCTCTCCCTGCCTGTCTCTCTCTCTCCCCCACTTTTCTCTCTGCCTGGCAGCAGGAAGACCCAGAGCTACCAAAACATGATGCAATCAGAAATAAGAAATAAAAATGGCTGAACATGAAAGATAAAAACATCAGGCGGGGTGAGCAAAGAGGAGTGGGGGCAGCCCACCCAGCCCTCCTTTCTCCCTCTTCTGCTCGCTCCCCATCTCCCTGACCCCCATTCTCAGCACACCAAGTCATGTGAATGCCAAAAGAAGCCAAAGGTGATGTCCACACTGTGGATGAACTAAGCAGCTCTCTCCTTTCTCAGAAGCTACTGTAAGAACCATGTGACTGAGTTGCCGGACTCATTCCGCATCCTGCTCTCACGTCAAAGCCACGTGCGTGACCCTTAGCTGTTAGCATTAGCGATGCGGGGAAGCTGTAAATCTCCTTTCTTTTTCGTTTTTTTTTTTTCCCCACCCCTGCGGCTTACGGTAAACGGCGCCATCCATTTAGCTCAGCCCGCAGCACAGAGTAGGGTTAAGACATCAATTTCGTGGAGAAAAATCCCATTTTTTGAGCTGGGTCACATTGGGAACCACGCCAACGTGATTCCCAGTGGTCCACAGGAAAAGTGCTGGCAGGGGTTTGCATTGTAGCTGGAGTTAGCATTGTAGCTAGAGCTAGCCCCGAGAAACTTCAAGCTTAATTACAGCACAGTGGCCTCTTAAGTCACTGCTGAGATCCGACAGGACGAAATGACTTATGTATTATAAATAAAGAAGTTTTTAAAAAGGAGCGGAAGGGTCTTTTTTCATGGCTAATTTAAAATGCTCCACACTCGACATCAGAAGCATCAAAATTAAATTATTACTTAACAGGACATATTTCAGAAGTTCAAGAGTGGCACGCAGTTCGGTCTGTGATACGGAGAATGACGTGATCCGTGTGTGATGCTCCAGGTTTCAGGGTAGCAGCGTCCAGCCTTGACGTTCCTGCGAGTCTGTCATCCGCCCCCCCCCCACCCCACCCCGAGTCTGGCTGCACTGCCCAGTGGATCTCTAATCTCCAATTATACTGCCATCCCTCTTCAGATGAGGAACACGGGGGCAGAACTGAGATTCATTTTGTGGGCTAGAGGACTTCCGAATGGAGAGGACTGATGCAGAAGAGAGGATGGCCACAGTTACCATACCATAGCATATCATACTATGTAAGGCTATACATTAGCATAGCATAGCATAGCATACCATAACATACCATATATTTCTCTTTGTTCACACCTGAAACAGAATGTCATCGTGAAAATCTTTGTTCATGTGCCTCCTGACACGTGACATGGTGACTCTAAGCCGTAGCTAATTCTTCTCACTTCCACCATTAAGTCAAAGGTGGGTCAGTTTTCCGCTGCTCTCTTCCCAAAAAAAAACAAGGCAGTGCCCTCCTACTTCCTAATTTGCAAGACATTGGTGCCAGTGTTCCTCCTGGGAACCACCAACAAGCGACTGATGCACAATATTGGATCAGAAATAAGCACCATTAGCACACATTAGCTCCCCCTTATCGGTGCCAGACATGAGGGTGCACACCCCTAAAAACCATCATATGGTCAACAAAACATCAACAAAATAAAAACTAAACTTTGTTTATAAATCCAAGGCTCAGTATCCTCTGTTTATTAGAATGTCACATCGGTTTAAAGGCCACTACCCATCACGGCTCGAAAGCAGACATTTTTGTTTCTTTTTCATCCGTTATATGTCACGAATCAGAAGAGGCTAAAAACAGAGCTCAATACGTCACTGCCCAAGGCAGACCGGTTCTTAACGTAATCCATCAGCATCCACACACGCCAACGGAAAAGCCCTGCTCCAGTCCGGTAAGCGATCCGGATCAGAATGCTAACATTACAGAAGATATGCGACCGAAAGTAATCTGAGTGTAAATCCCATTAAATAAAATGGAGAAAAACTATGGGAATGTTCGATATCGGCAGCGCAGATGAATGGCGTCGTTAACGGTTAACTCAAGCCGCTCTCTTCGTCGCGACGTGCCAGCCTGCATCAGAGATGCTGGCGCTCACTGTCATCGGAGTGAATTATCCTTGGATTGCGAGTCGTCGGTAAAGCCAGCACGTGGCATCCCAGGCGGTAATCCTTCCCAATTAACCCCATCAGCGCAATCGGAGCGAGGATGGAATTATCTGCGCCTTGATTGCGTGCGGCTGATTGTCTTATTGCGACGTCGTTCCTCAAATCAAAAAGTGCCCCTGACTTCTGGAATTTAAACAATGTTCTGAATGGGATATCACAGCAATGTTTCCTAATAGAGATTCATGTGCGCATAAATATCAATAATGAGCACAGACATGCTCGTTTGAAATGGAAAGAGGTTCATTGTTAAAAGACACATGGCCACTTTGTATGTGTGTGTGTGTGTGTGTGTGTGGGGGGGGGGGGCTCTGTCAGCCAACCCATTAGTCGATACAGGCAGCCGTCTATGCAGTGCCAGAGCCGGAACAAATCTAACGGCTGTGCTCAAGATTTCAGGGGTGGAAGCTGATCATGCAGGATGATCCCATATTATTGGGGCGGGGGGCACCTCTAGCCAGTAGCGCATTTCAAGATGTGACGCAGAACAAAGCCGTAACATTCAATTTTCAAGGCATTTTTATGTGTTTAGGATGAACACTCTCAGTAAAAAAAAAAAAAAAACACAATTGACATTAAAGTAAAATAAGAGACAGTATCCTTGGTCATTCATCAAAGATGAATATTCTAGAACCCCCCCCCCAAAAAAAAAAAAAAAACTGAATTCTGGAAATTGTTAATAATGAAATTTCCCAGGATTGGAGATATCCCCTGCTGGGGTGCTTGAAGGTGACACCTCTGTGATGGTCTGCTGACTGCAGGTGATGCTGGGGAGGCCGCAGCGTCGCGGCGGGAAGGTAAATAAAACCCTCCGTGTGCTGCCTCTCGCCAGCCGGCGCTGCCCTTACCCGTGGTTCCGGGACGGGCGATCTCTGGGACAGCTTTGCGGGTCCTCCCCTCCCTCACGGACACCGTGTGTGTGGACAGTCGCGGACTAAATAAACCACATCAGTCTGCTTTCTGTCATTTTATGCCAAACAACTCTCAGTGCGTGATTAATTTATTCTAATTATCAAAGTGGACATTATCAATGGAGCAATGCCTGTTTCCTGCCTGTCTCAATGGCAAGGGTACAAAAGAATGGCCCATCCTGCTCTCCCCTATATACATCACACCTACACCCATTCTCACTCTACATTTGCATCCATTCATTTGCACTATGCATATGGTCATTGCACTTTGTCCTGCATTATGCACCATGTGCTATTTATGTTCCTTTGCTGCATGAAACTGAGTTTCCCCCTGGGATGTTAGAGTACATCCACACCTGCCAGAGCTGTATCCTGGCACGTTCTCCTCCTGGATTACGGAAGGCTGTAGTTGTGACCAAATTAGACTGAAGAATGATGACTGATGGATGGATGGATGGATGGACACAGTCTCACTGCACTTGCCTATCAGGCCAAATTGAGATGCTCAGGTATTATTATTTTTTTTGCACGTTTATATCTTATTTTTCTGTTTTTGAATTTTTAAATGCATTTGCCAATGACCCTTCAAGTGGAAAATGAGCCTTACAGGCTACTGTAGCCAGAGGGTGCACAGCAGGTCAATGAGCTCGAACTTCATCAATGAGCAAGAGGCGTCACTCAGTCACTGTCAACATACAATGTTAGGGGGTGACTGTTTGCTAAGTTACAGTTTTTGAAAGTAAAGACTGGGTACCGTCAGTCAAGGCAATAAAAAAGTAGGGGTGCTTTTATTCTTTTCTTTTTATCAGCAGGAACGCATCCTGAAGGCTAGCACGAAAGAACCGGCCACGTTCAAACAGAAAAAAGATGGCTGCCTGTCAAGGGGTATCTAGTAAGAAATCGAGGAGAAAACAGCTGCCCTTTCAGCTGGAAGGTACTGACTTTTATTCAAATGAGTGACCTTTCATTTTCCAGCTATTTTTGTAATTTAAAAAAAATCAAAAACAGAAGATGGAATGTGAGAGTCTTGGACCACCACATGGTGATCCCATTCTCAACAACCAGAGTAAGAATCCTGAATACATTAGTACTAGTTACTGAAGCAATATTATGAGTGACGTGTGAGGCATAAGACCACCAGATGTGGTTTTTTCATGTTCCTGCCGACCTGCTATCCAGCCAATTCATTCCACAGCTTCCTTCCTACTTGAACGTTCCTTTAGCCATTTGCTGAAGCACTGAGCATACAAAGCAGAGCCAGACAGCATAAGCTCTTAGGCAATATGGTACGAGCCAAGCTCTTAATCCTGAAATCCCAAATGGGATTTTCCCAATGACTTTCAAACTTTTTTTTTTTTTTTTTGTACATTGCAACATAACATGTTACCTTGATGATGACCTCAAATGGCAACAGGACGCAATTAAATAAAATCCAGATTTAATAAGTGGTCCCTGGTGAAGTGTACGATGCCTGATACGCACCCAGGGTACTCACAGCAGACAGAACCAGGACCCCCGACTGATGTGTGCGTAACCAAGGGGGACTGAGGATGCCCTGAGTTGCCATGGATACCATACCCAATAGACTACCAAGGCAGAGTAAGACAAAGTAAGAGACAGGAGACAGACTCAAACTAAATACAGAGTCCAGGTGTGTGATTATACTATGGTAAATTATCATGCCAGTGGTAGGTAAATAACAGATGGATATGACACTTAAAAAAAGCAGGATCAGCCAGTCTCTGGAGCACTTTGGGGTGAAGGTCTTCCTCAGGAGCCCAATGGTAAAATCAACCTGTTGACTATGGCACTTGACCCAGTGACCTTCCAATCACAGATCCAGGGTCCTAACCTGCTGAACCCCACACTGCCCCCAAATCCAACCAGTATTGGGAATTCCAGGTCCAGAAGCTACAAATCCAGACCAAGATTTTGTTTCTACCATCTAGTTGAGTATTTTGTGACTGTGATTCTTAATGCTCAGTTGGCAGCTTGGTCTGGATTTGCAGCTTCTGGACCTGAAATGCCCAACATTGCATCCAACCAATTTTAGATATGCATTTGTAAACAAAGGCAGCTGTAAGGAAGTCCATCTTTTTAATGACACGTGTCCTGAGAGGTCACATGACCTCTTGAGGGGTCACATGATCTCTTAAAGGTGCACAGACAAGCAGTATCAAATAATACCCCCCCACTTCCTCCAACCCTCAAAGCCATTAGACCATAGGCACAGATCCCAGAGGCACTGAGTCGGTGCCAGCTTTAGTGCCAGTGGATATAAGACAACAAATAAACTGCATAAAGAACAGCTGGGGGCGGTTAATTCTGCTTGCTCTGCATTGTGCTGGGCCCCACTGTGCCAGCGCCTTTCATTCGGGCTTCAACACGTCTGTTCTAAAATGGAACGTCATCAGCAGAGCCGCTAATGAGCAAATGCGCAGTGGCTCCCACTGGAACTCAATGCCAGTGGGTTTTGGAAATCAACAGGAACCCGGCAGGACGTGAGTTTCTGAAATAGTCTTTGTTTCCATAACTATATATTTGATATTTCATATCTCGTGTGGCCAGTACTTACTGCGAAGAGCTAGAGGCTCACCGCGAC
Organism: Boulengeromyrus knoepffleri; assembly: GCA_026770805.1. Classification (NCBI taxonomy): domain Eukaryota; kingdom Metazoa; phylum Chordata; class Actinopteri; order Osteoglossiformes; family Mormyridae; genus Boulengeromyrus; species Boulengeromyrus knoepffleri. The sequence continues at coordinate 21,007,999 of JABJVO010000078.1, read as the reverse complement.
CACATGGATGGATGGATGGATGGTCCTAGACTCCATACACTTCTTAATTAAACATGAAGTTGAGCTTGCTGGGGCAAATCCCACTGCACCTGGCTATCAGGTCAAATTGAGATGCTCAGTTTATTTTGACAGTTTGCACATTTATAATTTGCTTTTGTCCATTTTTGCATTTGGAGATTCGGGCAACATTAACTACCCTTGAAGGAATAGGGCCCTTCGAAAGGTCACATCCCCGCGAGTTCTTGTCCAATGAAGCGTTGCATTACTCTAAGTCAGATGTCTGGCATCAGCATCACTGCAGACAGAAACCTGTGCTCACTGACATCATCTTACCACCCTGGCTCACAAGGCGTTCTGGTGAAAACCTCAGATCCCCGGCCTTGCAAACCTTTCTGCCACCTGCTATCCTGTCACGCCGTGCCGCGTTTCTGTGGAAAGCGCTCGATATGGCACACGCAGAGCCCTGGCACTCCTCGACACACTCGGCGGGAGACTCGAGCAGTGCACCAGGGACTCAGCTAATGCGAGTCGATGTCGCGTAATCGCTTATTTAAGAAGAACAGCACCTGTCGATCAGAGCCGGCTAGGCCATAAAGCACCAGGATACGGATCGATGGAGCCAGCCAGTGCTGCGGGTTCTAAGAAAAGCCGAACTTCGGCATCCCGGCGGTCAGCAAATTCATCCCAGGCAGATTGAAATGTGGCTACACTGGGTTCTGGGTTCAAGCACATGGGAATAACAGTACATGGGCCTGCTGGCTATCAAACATCAGGTCATTCACGCTCTTCTATCCAAGTCATTCATCATGAAACAACAAAATACATAACCTGGCTCGTTTCGATGAGAAATCTGCATGTGTATGTTGTGTATGTGTTTTCTGTTCTATTTTTTCTAAGTCTCAAATTTTGCAATCCTTATGAAACAGAAGCACAGTCTTTCTTGGCATTTTTCGGAAAGCCTTGACGTGCAGGAATCACGTCCTCACTTAATGGGAAGATGCGAGCGATTCAGCCTTTCGCTTGTCTGAGAGGCATCCTATTGAATAGCGTTGCCCTGCAGAGAGCTCATTTGTGCATCACGCCAGTCACAGTCCAAATAAGCAAAGACCGTTGCTAAATGGCCTCATTCATACAAATCAGGTGAATAAGAAAATGATTTATCTTACCTTTAATGCAGAAAGTGAGCAGTGCAGTGTTTATGAAGGGGGGGTGATGTAACTCATCAGTTGCCCTGGTAAGTCAGGGTGCACAGCATAACACATAAGATGCACAAAACGTTGGATGAGCTGCCTTACACTGCAGCTTACTGTATACACCCACGGGTGCAGTAGGGGAATTGCAAACCTTGTAGATTCAGGGGGGCAGCATTTTACAGGGGCCCCTAAACAGGGAAAATTATCACTAGAATATCTCAGCTAAATTAGTAACACAAATTGCAGGGATTTGGCAGGTTTGTGTACACACTTAAGGTCTCCCTTATTTCAGATTGCAAGGGACAAGGTGAAATTCTGTCAAGGGAGGGTAGAATTCCTAGCTCCACTTATGCATACACCCCCCCATTCTTCCTGGGTGGTGAGCGGTGCAGTGGGCTAAACCTGCGTGCCTGTGATCAGAAGGTTGCTGGGTTGAGCCCCAGCTTTGGCTGAAAAGTCACAAGTCTGTGGGCCATTGAGTAAAGCCCTTAGCCTCCAGCTCCCCGGGGGCCGCAAGGTGGATGCCTTTTCATCATAACCCCCAAGTCTGCTCTCATCTGCATGGAGAGCAAGGTGAGGCAAAGCAAAAATGGAATTTCCCCACAAGAATACATGGAATACCACTCCTCTCTCCCTCTGATTTTAACAGCTACTGTAAGCTGTTAACATGTATATTTCTAAACTGAGAGAATGTGCTGTCACTCTCATTGCACATCCCTAGTCACGAGCCACACCACTATTTCACATTTCTATATATTTATTCATTCATTATGGTGTCTAACTTGTCATATTCTATGTAAAAATCCTTTTTTTCCCTATGGCTGCATCTGAGGTTGTCAGGATGTGTGATTGCGTGTTCGTCCAAACTCTTCTCTCAGACATTTTCTAAGAAGAAAAATCAGTGGGAAGTGTCCGGTCGTCGATAGGTCGCCGGTTCAAATCCCAGAGTCGGCAGGGTGGTATCACATCTGGGCCCCTGAGTAAGGCCCTTAACCTCAGATGCTTCGAGGACTGTCTGACTCTGCTTTCTCAATTTTACATCACTTAGCATAAAAGTGTCTGTTGATTTATAAACAAATCATGCTAATTTGTCATCTGAAGAGTCACAGTCATATTAATCATATTACCGTGTGGATTAAAATGAATGGGAGACATAGATACAGGGGACATAAGAATACATAAAGAAAATACACAAATACAACAAGGCCCTCTGCACTATCTACCCCCCTATGAGCAGTCTTGACCTTGGCAGATGAACTGGAATTCACTCATCCCAGTAAGGTCAATGCTCTGGATTCAAACTCCATTCTTAATACTTCTGGCAGTGGAGTCAGAAGCTCATTGCCATTGATGGTGTTGAAAAAAAAAACTCCTTGGGGTCTCTGGTTTTGGGCAAATAGAGAATCGATGTTTCACGAGCCGCAGGGCTGAAGGTATTCTTGTTCGACCACAAGTTAGTATCAGCAAGAGGTCTCGTCTCGAGCAAGAATCACAGGCTGGTTTTACGACCGGCTAGGAATTCCAGTTTTGTTTGGTAAAAGTCACTAGTCCATTTACAAACTGTGCTCTCTGGTCAATGGATCCCATGTGTCCTGTTAAATATAGAGCCTCTAATAGATTTTCAGACAGATATGGTATTGATTTTGCCCTGTGAAAAAATACTACAGCGCCAAGATAAAAAAAATATAACGTACTGTAAAACAGCACATATACAAACAAAATGTAGGAATTACTGGACAGGGCTCCCCCAATGTAAGATGGATCTTGTTGTTTAAAAAGTAATAAAAACCAACAGATAGGACTAGATGCCTCCCAATGGCGCCTGTACCATCTCAGTTGGGGTACTGGTCCAAGTTAGCAGTCCTCTGATGGCTACATGGGTCATGTATGTTGATTTAAGCCAAGCAAAAAGATCGTGCTCAGCTTTGCTGTCCCTCCTCAGCCAGCTGACTCCTCCTCATTCAGGACTTCCACTGCATCTAGTATGTAAAACCCAAAACTTGCCAAATAAGCATCCTCCCAGGAGGCCACAGAAGGAATGACAAAAGAAAAAAAAACTTCAACCTAACTAACAACACTAATGCCAACTGAAACCAAGTGCCCAGTCTTATCCACAAAACTGTCAACCCTAACCGTAGAATTATGTCAAATTGCTAAGATATTGGCAACCCTAACCATAGCCTGAACCATAATGCCAACCCTAACTCTATCACCACAAATGCCAACGCTCACCCTAATGCATCTCAATTTAGGGAAGCTGATGCTATCCCTAAGCCCACGGCCTAAACCCAAAGCTGGCCCTATCCCTAAGCCCTTGGCCAAACGCTTCCCCTCTTCATCCTCTTGTTAAATCTTGAAGCATCCGACAGAGACTTTACTCAACCATTCTGCTCCAAAGCAGAAGACCCAACCTTCAACGTCACATTTGACTTGGTCTATTTTCCACCCAAATGATGCTGCCTTCTCTCCACCGGGGGATGCTGCCCACGTCGCCCGTTCCTCATTTACAGAAGTCGAGGTTTAATGAAGCATCCCGCGTCGCTCCAACTGGCTGCACCCTGGCTACACCGGGACCTGAATCTGCACATTATTATTACTTCATCCATCAATTTCACCTCTCCCCCGTCCCCAATCTCAAAAGTTGGCGCAATTTCAGTTTGTTCTTGTACTTCCACAAGGACCTAGATGTGCTTTACAAAGACTACAAAGTCATCTTACCTTGCCAACGTACTGTGGGTCAGAACCCATGTACTCCTCTAGGACAAAGAACTGGTTCCACACCCAGCCCCGTTTGACCCGCTGGAATCCGGGTCCGCCATTCCTCCTCAGTCCTCCGGGGCCGCGGGGGCGTTCCTTTCCCAGCCTGCCTTGGGGGGGCGGGCGGAGGGGTGACAGGAGACCTTCGTTGACAAGAAACCAGAGCAGCAGGAACAGACAGTTCCTTGTAAGCATTGGCGATCTCGGAACGAGAAGGTCCAGGGTGAACTCAAAAAAGTTCCAGGTGCTCCGAAAGTGGTCCGGCGGGAGCTGGGCGATGAGGTGGTTGCTTGGTGATGAACAGCTTCCAAAGGGCAGAGCTGGATGGACAGATAGATGTTGTTCGTTCCGGTCTCCTCTGTGTCTCATGCAGATTGCCACCAGACTGAAAACACATTAAAAACTAATTAATAAATAATGACAAAATAGAAATGTCCATTGCATGCTACACGGCATATGAGAAAATTCAGTGTAATGACAAAACAACAATACATAATTCAATTCAATTATATAATATAGTGATATAGTGCCTTTCACAACATAGTCACCCCAAGGCGCTGTACATGAGTGTGTTGTGATACATTACTACATCATATAAACAGATTAATACAAATATAGGGAGGAAGAAAGAAAGAAAGGAAAAGAAAGCAAGAAAGAAAGAAAGAAAGAAAGAAAGAAAGAAAAACTTGGTTCTCCAAGTTGCCCTGTGTAACTCTCAGAGTTACTGAATGTAGTTTATAAACTTAAGTCAACGCGCACAAGCTGAAGTGAGATAATTCTGGGTTTTGACCTAACACTGTCCTGGTGTTCTTACCCAGAAGCGTGCCCACAATCCAGATAGCGTTAACAGATCATTTCCAGCAATTAACACTTTTAAAATTCAAAACTATTTACTATCTAGTACACATTCAAATAATTATGCAAAATATCCATCTCTTCATTACTAGTTTGTTTCAGCGTTATTGATGCTGATGCGTTATACCGAAAAGGGAGGATCCAAGACAGTTCAAAGTAATACCTGAGAGAATTAATACTAATTCAACATAAGAACAGAGAAACCAGTTCCACCTGAATTAAGACTTTCTGTTATCTTGTTATATTTTCAAATGCAAAATCAGAGTCTATCATTTTGCGTCAAACTCAACAAAGGTTCAAACACAACCGTTGTGCAGTCTTATTCTGCAAAAAGCATCTATTAAAAGGGGCACTCCTTCAATGCAAGCTTTAATAATGCCTGTTGTTAATTACTTACATGAAAACAACTTTTTACTTATTTTCTACATATATACACTACACGTATACACAACGTGAACTGTCTTTGCACTTTGTCTTGTTTGGGACCATATGCCACTATATGCAAAAGAATTAAGACAAGAATTGCCTCTTCTGAAAGACTCCCATAATGCAATGCTAACATGTGACCACCATGGATGTGTGCCCGGTTCACCGCATCACACTGCAGATACTCTGCTATTTTTGGCCCCAGGACATTAATAATTGATGACCTCCTTGTCATTTAACACCTTCACAGAAAATTAAGGGGAGTGATCCACTAATCAATAGTGACACATTTCAGAGGCTGGCCCTGACAGATAGGACACCTCGCACTTGGCGTAACGCTGTACCTGAACAGATTGCAGCCCATCGATCAGTTATGCTTCTCTTTTTCCTGCACCAATTATACAATTAGCATTGTGTTATGAGTGTGTGTGTGTGTGTGTGAGCGGGTATACCTATCCTTATGGGGACACAATGTCCCCATAACATGATAAATATTCGTTTTTTTTCCCCTTATGGGGACCGGTTTCCTGGTCCCCGTAAGGGAAAACTCCATTTTATAAAAATCGGTGACTACTATGAAAAAACTAGAAATGCAAAAACTCTTGTGTTTTGCTTGGTTACCTATGGTTTTGGTTAGGGCAGGGTGGGGATTAAGGTTGTCATAGTTAGCGTTAGCATTTTTCACATAGAAGTGAATGAGCGGACCCCATAAGGATAGGTATACCCGACATGCGCGCGTGTGTGTGTATATAAACTGTGGAAAAAATTAAGAGACCACACTATATTTTTAAGCAAATCTGTTTTTTCTATGGTTCAGCTGGAAGAAGGCTACGCTGTGCAGCAGATTGCTTCCAGGTCCAAAATTTCTAAGACAGCAGTATACAAGAACAAGGTGAAGCAGGAGACACTGGTAATGACTACAAAACCAGCCAGGTAAAGGGCGGAAGCGACATTCTAATGCCAGAGATGACAGTCAATTTATTCGACAGTTTCTCTTGAATCGGAGGATGACATCAAGTGACCTTCAAAAGTGAATGGGAAACATTAAGTGCAGGTGTGAAGTGCACTGCTAGGACAGTTTGTATCAGGCTCCTAGAAGTAGGACTGAAGTCCTATAAAGCAAGGAAGAAGCCCTTCATTAATGAGAAACAGGGAAGAACCAGGCTGCAGTTTGCAAAAAACTATATACGTTATTCACAGACACACACCGAAAAATTTCATAAATTGAGAAATGGTCTCTTAATTTTTTCCACAGCTATGTTTGTGTGTGTGTATTTGTAGATAACCAGTTCTTTTATGAAAGAATATTTATAAATTTACAATATTTATGTGTATTTATTAATGGACAAAAGAAACTAAAATAAAACAAGAGAATACATCAACAGGAAAATGTGTTCTCATTGCTGTATTACAAATGAGCTGTAAATTTCCCTCAGACATACAAAGGATGTACCACTTCAGGGCTGTAAACCGCTCATATTACAAAAAGTGTTTGCCTTGAGTAGACATTATGCTCTCATAGAGAATCACGCTGTTGAAAGGTTATGATCAGATAAGTTAACAATGTTAGGAAAAGTATGACACAATGTAATATAGCTGATAATTTTTACATTTTAGAGTAAAATGAAGGAAACTAAGGATTAACGAACACAATCATAATATTTGTCAATCTTAATGACAAATTACTGATTACTTGACGGGGAAAGGTTCAGTGCAGAAAAATACAGGTTCGTAATATAATGCACGATGTATTTATGGGGCCAGCAGTCTTTGGATTTGCCCATTGGTGCAAGCCAGGTCAGGTGTCACGCCGTAAGCCAATAAAAATTCTCGAGCGGGTAGGAGCTGTAGTAATGAGATGGCTTTGAAATCTAGGCCGGGTGGGATTATGTATGCTGTCAATCACTTATTTTGGCCCAGCGGGAGCCATCAAAACACCAAACAAGAAGTGGGATAAAGCAGCTGGTGATTGATGGCATTGGCTGAAACCACCCACAGTGTTTTTTGATTAATTGGGAAAAAAAATACATATTATACATTTACACAAATATGAAGAGCCATAACTGTCTATGTATAGACAAATACAAACACACACATGCACACAGTTGTGGCTCTCTATCCATGCAGGGCCCAGGTAGAATATTTCATTTCCATTATGACATGAGTGCCGGAAACATGCTGGTGGTTCTTGACCTTTCACCCTCCAATGTAACAGAAAAGAAGGTCTGAACACCAGAGGAGAGATGGATTTCTGTGATTGCAATATAATGGGTGGGGGGGGGGTTAAATGACATGCTGAGTCTGTAATGATTGAAATTTCATCAGCAAATCCCCCCTTTAACATGTGAGGTACTGTGGAGTATTGCAACCTCGCACCTCCCTGCTCCTTGTGTGTACTTCTCCTGTTCTTCCCGTTTATTCAGCTCTCCTACGGCCTCTCTGCTTCCCTCCCAAGTCCAAAAGCTCATGGTATAAGTGGATTTTTTGGATTAAAAAATGCCTAGTAGTGGTCCAGCATCCCATGCAGAGCGCCCCCTGCTTCGTACCTTGGGCTTCCTGCGAAAAGCTCCGGGTTCATGCCGACCCTGTACAACATAAGCAGCTCCATGGATAGACAGCAAAACATTAAAACCACACAGCCGCATGCCTGTGTTCTCCAGCTCCGCCACTGGGCTCTCTCTCCGATTGCCCCAAACGATTAATACCGGGCTGGAAAGCAGATTTAATAACCCTAAACTCAATTTGCTCCAAATTAGATTTCATAACTTGTTATTTCAGAAACGAGATATCTCAGCCAAATCGCTCGTAACTCAGCTATTAGGTGGAACGTAAAATAAAATTAAGGGAATGTATTTGGTGAAACAACAGGAAAGCATTTGTTGCGATTAAGCCTTTTCATATAAAAAGCAGGATAGACCGTACCTCTCATGAGCACAGAGGGCGTGGTAGGGGGTAAAATTATATAGTGCTATAAAAGGTGAAACAAGAGTTGCATATTTCTCTGTGGTGCTGGAGAAACAGAGTTGAGTTGGTGCATAATATACTTTATATCTGTTTGTTTGCTTCAGGATTATTTTTCTGGATGACAGCTGCAGTGATGGGTGAGAAACTATGTGAAATATGAGCCGGTTTGCTATGGTGACCCGGCGTAGAGCCTGTTCACAGAAGGTTTAAGCGAGATGAAGGGAGGCTGGAGAAAACAAGAAGTGGAACAGAAATTCAAGAATGCAAGAGGAGCAGGTCAAGAGTGTGGCGGCTTCTCCACATGTGACCCCAGGCAGCCAATCAGACTCTGCAACTTTTCAGAGTTTCTCCACATGGACACAGAGGCTGAGACCTGAGCTTTTCTGTAATCGGCGGGTTTTCTATAACCCAAGTCCTTACAGCCAGCACTGCGTTTGGTGTGCGATTAATGACACTGAAGTGGTATCGTTTCACTTTGCAGACACTAAACTGCTCTTAAATGAAGAGTTAAGCTGGAACTGAGCACCGTTCCTAAAGAAGAAATCCCTCTTAATATCTCTGCATGTCTGCCGAGGAGATGAGAAAGTACCATCTATCGGAAAGTGCTGTTAGACAGTGACTCAGGGCCAAGCAAAAAATTTAGGAATGGTGCCTCCTGATCTTCAAGGCGTTCCTTAAAGGCACTAAGGTTTAATGAACTAAAAGGACTTTTTAAGAGATGGCTGCAGGTGCAAAACCCAGTAGGGAAACCAGTTAAAGCAAATACTTCACCTGAATGTCTTCATTTTGTGCCCAGGGGCATTATGGGTAAAGTATGGTCCTAGCACACAAATAATGCTGCAGTCAACAATAGATTAATAAATTTAGCTTGATCTTCTCACCACTTTTAGAGAAGGAAGGAAAAAAGGTAGATTCCTCACCATAAACTCATAAAAGCAGGCCATAGGGTCAGCTTAATGTCTACTAACCATGACAGGGACGATACACTAAAAATAAAGCTCCTACCATATTCCATCATCTGCCTCTGATGAGATTCACTCCGGCAAAGAATTATGCACCATTTCACCCAGTAAACAGTTACTGAACAGAAGATGCATCCAGTTGATATAAAACATGTTGGCGATCACATGACAGCAGTCAGCTGACCCACCTTTCTGATGATAATCTGAGTATTCCCATTTCCTGATAATGCTGTGCAAATTAACTTTAATAACTAAGCCATTCCATTGAATAAATGTAATTACTGGACACGGTGATGACTTTGTCATCCTTGATTTTCTTTTATCCACAAAATGGCTTATGTTAGCTGCGGCAGTCAAATGTAATGGAATTGAAAATCTATATCAAGCCATATTGTAACACAGCTTATGCAGCGATTGGACATGAATCTGTGTGCTGCTGTAGCAGAATTTCCCGTTGATTATCAGTGTGTAAATAAAACCGTCTCCCCGGCGTGAGTTATTGGTCCGTCACGTTCTGAAAGGCTTGTGAAAATGACAAAAACTGAAAGAGATAAATTAAATAAAACATTTTACTGTAGAACTCTCACTCTGATGAAGAATCATGCTTCATCATGGCTAATAAATAACCTGACGGAAAATAAGTGGCACTCTGCTGATTTATTTCTGGTAGGAAGCTTTGCGACGGAAGACGTATAGATTTTTTTTTAATTATCAAAACCTCGACCTGCTCTTCAGAAAGTCCGGCCTGTGTCCATGAACCAGCCAAGCATTAGGTGTAGAACCAGGGTCTGCCTAGAGACCTTCTTTCTCATAACCTTGGCCAGACTCTGTGTGTCTTATATAAGGTATATAGGCTAACTGGCTGTGATAGGCTGACATCTGGTCTTGGGTGGTCTTTGCGCCCCATGAGATATGCTCCTGTACTGCATGGAAGAATGGAAAGTTAATTTGAACTATCGATCATCTCTTTATCGTATGAACATGTATAGTGACTATGTGGGGTGTGGATTAACCACAGCTGCAGTGATTGGTGAGGCATGCATGGGGTGGGTGTTCTGGCGAGGATGGCCATCTTGGCTGCCCAATCAAACATACATGCGTGAAAGCTGATGCAGATTCCACAGCAGGGGGAATTCTGGGAAGTGTGGCGCATACGAGGGGCCGCGACTCATAAATTAGCAAATGATACTTTTGAATCGATATGTGATAGGGATGGGGAATTCCAGGGACCAATCAGCTTTCAGCTGGAGCCAATGCCCCTGTGGCACCACCCCTGACTGGGTTGTAGCCTTGTCACCACAGTCACAGAGGCAGTGTGGAACGGCAGGCATAATACAAATCGCTTGTGAGACCTGTCAGACACACAGACTACAAGCAGACATTGAGGATCCGGCACGACACTGCAGAAACAAAAAGAAAAAAAACTAAATTAAAACCCAGTTGTTAATCTCTGTCAAAACCGTACACAAACACCCATTCCCTCACCCTCTCAAGACTTTTCTCCGCCGGCTTGTCACCCATAAGACTCATCACTCCGACCCAAAGGATGAGAGGCGATAACAGCGTGAAATATCGTTCAAGTCCACGCCATCGAATAGCCCGTTGCTGCAAGCCAGCGGTCCCAGAGGCGACTTTAGTGTCTAAATGAAGTACACATTGACGCAGGAACCAAATTAAACCACAAACACATCCTGTTAAGTGATTATGGGACAGAACTTAACAAAAGCCAGTGATACGTCACAGGAGGGTCTGGCGACCTGATTATATGGTCATTGATTTGTTGGACCACACCAACAAAGAGAATGCTATAGATTTTATGCCTGAAGGGTCCCCTAACCCAGACCAAGGTAAAGATGTCCCTAATTCCATAGGGCCTAACTTTCCCCCTTTCATGGTGTCCTTTGCTCAATGAGTCCTGTGGCCCCTTAGGGGTGTTTCCCAGGAGTGATGATTCAGAGAGGGGAGGACTGGGACACTCAATGCCCCAGAATTCTCTTAGTGATTTACAGGATTTTACATTTGCTATCAGGTCTGTTGGGATTTGTCCTTCTGGGCTCAGATAGTTGGGCGGGGGATGGAATACAACATTTTGCCATTTTCCTGCAGACGGTCGATGTTGTTGTTTAAGATGACCCCCCCCATCCTCCCCCACTACAGCTTGAAGATGAGCATGAGTCAGCAGGAAAGATAAACTGGATAAGAGAAGGTGCCGTCATGGGAATCTGCCATGCGTGCACTATGGAAAAGGCGCGTAAGCAGAGGGGCCGGGAAGCGTCGCTGACACGGAGGCTGTTTTCACTCCACACAAGACAAATTCGCATCTTACTCCTTCGTGACTGTCTGCTTATCCCAACGTACTCGGCAATTCCCATTTGAGGGAGGAGCTGTGTTTTGGCAGCGACCTGCAACTCACCCAGAGACCACAAGGGGGAGAGGAATGGGATGTCCACCCTATCCTACGGGACCAGAGACCCTTGAGGTTTGGAACAGTTCAGGGATCATCATACCTATACGGCTCTAGGAGTGCACAATGGTCAGAGATGGGCAGAACATTAACCTGCTTTGTTCTTTTGATCACTTGCAAACTATCCATCCATCCATCCATCCATCCATCAATACATCTTCTAACTGCTTATCCGGTACTGAATCGTGAGGTCACTTAGGGTCATTTATGATTTTTACCATATAGCTGTTGCATTGGATTATGGGTAATTTCCTTCACCTGTGGCAAGAAGTGTCTTTGCTCTTTTTAAAGATTAGGCTTAAGCTATTTACTTTCTCTGCTTCGTGTTCCTGAACCAGCGCTGACGGTACAAGAGCATTCAGGGGTCACCCTTGCCACACTGCCACCTCGGTGCTCTCTGCTGGAGGGGTGAAGAGGTTTATGGGCTGCAGGACAGGGTAAGCCAGACAGCTGATCTGTCTTTATACGGTTCCTTTAACTCCTCCGCCGAGCTTCTCCTCCAGAACAATCCGTGCGGTTGCTCAGCAAATTCCTACAGTTTGCGAGTTTGTTTCAGAATTTGCCATTTCATACCTTTTTAGTTAGGCGTTAACCCTTTATTACCATCTGCTAAACCCCAAACCCCCTCTGGCCGCTAGGAAGACGAGCGTTTTGCTTTAATCCACAGTGTTCTTGCACACATCAGCGATCCCGAGGCACGATGTTAACTTACTGAAATGGGTACATACATCATGTTCCTCTTAATCACCCAGAGTTTAGCAGAAAAGGGAGCCTCTCTCACTATAACTGAACCCACAAGGAAAGCACTCCACGCTACAAGCAACCCAAGACCCCGCGAGGGAGAATAAAAGAGTGAAACAAAACGAGCTCAGCAATGCAAATGAAGGATGAATGACACTCACGCTTGGCCTGTTTTTCCTCTACGCTACGGACATTAGTGGGCTGAATTGTTCTCTCTTGCGAGCCACCAGCTGTCACCAATAAAACATGTTATTTAAAGTGAGAATTTTAATAGAATTTAATTTTGCCCTTAGATCTCGGAAGCAATTAAATGTAATTTTGTGTTTGCGGTTGCTTGTGTAATTACCGAGGTCAGACGTGGATAACTCCATAGATCTGCACTTACGATTTCTTTGGCTACCAAAGGACACTGTGCCTCAAGGGAATTGGAAAGAAAACATGAAAGAAAACAGAGAGTCCCCTCTCTGTGAGGTTAGATGAAAAACAGGGCAAGGCTAAAAAAAAAAAAGGCAAAAAATGACAATTTCTATGAATGTATACATTCATTGCTCTGTGCGACAAGGTGTAACGGAACAAACCACTTCAGCGCAGGGGTGTGCGTTTCCCACCGCGTTCCAGAGGCATTTTCAGAGAGCCCAAACCCACTTTAGCGTCAACGATAGACTCATCCAGCACCCTGACCACCTAACCCCACAACCTCCCTAGAAAACCTTCCAAATCCCTCATTTTACTCATTTTACTTCAATGGAATTGCTCTGGACAAGAGGTGGATCATGGAAATGGCAGGGAGCAACATAAAAGATGCATTGATGAATAATCATGGAAAAATCACCTATAAATAATCTAATGCAAACCGATAATACTTTATTAGTAAAAGCATGAATTATACTAATTTTTTAATTTTATATTTTAACAAAGATATAACAAAGGTTATGTCTGAATTTTTCAAAAGAAAAAATAAAAAACAGACATTAGGACGTGATTTGATCCCCCCCATTCAGATGCACCCCATGGTCCCTGGATGAAAGCATTTTCTCTTGTTTTCTTGTTATTACACCCAGAAATACACATAATGTTGCTTTTACATCACAGACTGATGCGGCTGCAAACACCAGTACAGATGTAATTCCATTACACAAGGCCCAACTGCAATCATCGAAGTTACTCCAAAAACCATCCCAGAGACATGAAGTTGTCTGCCTCTTGGCCATTCCTCACAACGGGAAGTAACAGCTTCTGTGATTCCCGAAACCACGACGCATCCTTGCTGCCAGCGCCCCCTCAAGGCTGCGCCCTACGTCGCACCCTGAGATCTGTACCTCCGCGTCAAGCGAACTCGCAGGGAAAACTGGCTTGCAGCTCTCATTGCCTGCGATAATCAAAGGGAGCGCTCCATTCCGCCAGCCGAGATTTAAAACCGTTAGACTCCCACAGAAAGTTATTAGATGTCAGCGTGCCGGATGAAACACAAACGGATGGCTCGATGCCATTAACTCGCGCAGGCATGTATGTCGATGAGCAACATTTCCCAAATCGTCTTGGAATAGCAGAGAATTTCCTTTCTGCTGCAATAAAAGCTAATGGTATTTAGCTTGGTGATAGTCAAGCTGTTAAACTTAAAAATAATAATACTAAATAAAAAATAAAAAGAACGGATAATAAAAGAAAAGTTTTTTATTAGTTTGAGGACATCTCCTGCTCACGAATTTTCTAATCATGCTCTTCAGGAAAGTATTTCAGAGAGAGACCCTTGAAGAGAGGTTGGAAAAAGACTGGCAGATCTTAGAAAAACGAGTAAATTAGCTAGTACCTAAAATAAATGGCTCGTTATTTTTTTTACAGTCCCAATCAAGGGTGCAATGATTTATACATTAACACGACGAGCGCTGCAATTGCACTGATACACGGAGAGCCACTTCCAATCAATCTAATTGTCCCTTTTTCTGTGATTGTGAACGGATTGCGGGACTCCTTCCAGCCCGATGCTGAAATCAAGGGAGTCTCACTGCTCAAACAGGGAGGGGACTCTTGAGGTTAAAGTTTGGGTTTGACCGGCGGGAAGGGAGATTAAGCAGTCTGAGGAGCTGGATAAATTTTCACCGAGACTACATTTGCATGAACAAAAAAAGGCAAAAAAAACTAGATAAGAGCCCCTTGGTTAAAACCCCAAAACAACCACAGAGGGGGAGAGCAGCTATGAGTCCTTGGTCTAATCCAGAATCAATACCGTGAATTCTCATTCCGTCACCGTTTTCACCTCTTGACACTATTTTTTTTGTTTTAATGACTCTCTTAGGCAGGGATCATCAGGTGGCTCGGACACGTGACATGCACCACTGTTTACCATCCAGCGGATATCCATAATCTAGAGAAAGGGGGATAATGTGAAAATGGACGAGACAGAAATAGGTATGAATCAGCTGATTATATACTTCATGCTCATTGGTTCTCTGCAGGCCTTGACTAAATCCTCTCTCTAAGACCAGAAACTTGCATTATTCTCAAAAAGCCCCAGAATCACGTTCACTCACATCGTCTCTGACACAAAACTGCTTCCACAGCAACCGTCTAACCACTTAAATCGGAACGCTCTCGACTTGCCTATATAGCTACAGTCCTGGCCGTCTTATGAATCCTTATGAAAGTCACTAGGTGATTAAAAGCTTGCAGCAGGACCTTTGTAGTCTCACTACTAGCAGCTGGACTTTCCACGCTAATCAAATGACTCAGCCGTACTTCATGTATCCTTTTGTATATCTGCTAACAATCTGAGCGCTGATCCACGGCCTGTTAAAACAGGTCAGCTTCCTGTCAGCGGCTAACGGCTCGTTAAAACGGGGCAGCATCATCGATCCGAGTCCGGCGCTGTGCCGAATGGACCGCTAATGCAACAGGGGGCTCGAGATTTGTCACGTTCAGCATAACACCAAAGATCGCCTGGCCGGCACTATAAAGAAACACCTGTGAGACCAGCAAAATAAAATGTTATGCTGAGCGGAACAGAATATGGAATAGTGATACTTGATTGATTCTCATGTGGAAGCTGTCTCTTTGCCTATCCCATCATGCTTTTCTTCAGACACAGAGACACATAAAGAGAGGAGAGCAAGCTTGGGGATGGGGTGGGGTTCATAGCATACCTGGAGCAATTGGGGGTTAAGGGCCTTGCTCAGGGGCCAAACGGTGACATCACACCGCTGACCATGGGTTTTGAACCAGCAACCTTCCAACAGGCACAGTGTCCTAACTCGCTGAGTGGCCCCAGAGAAAAATGTCACTCAGAGAAACAAGAGATAAAAATCAGAAAATGGGAAACAAAATCTCAATGTTGAGTGAGTTCAGCTCAACGTGAAGACAGACAGAGCTGTTGGAAATCAAGCCCCCCCCCCATCCAATCAGTCTTGGGAACATGGGGGGTCAAGATCAGGAGGTGTTCATATGAGAGATGCTGCCGTGTTTCAGTGGTGATTGCAGATGCAACTGTGGAGGACGGTGCCCACAAGAGACATGGAGAGTCACCACTGGGTCACGGGGGTCGTCACCTGATGCTTGATTCTCTGTTCTCACCCAACAGGGGCAGGTGTCCATGGTAACATCATCCACGGCAGGGAAGTTCAAAGCCTTGAGCTCCACAAGGTTCCCCACCTTCTGCTTCCTGTTTCAGGGCCTGCCTTTTGTTTATCCAGTCACTTCTTATTTTTCTCAGATTTCGGGTAGCGGGGCTCATCCGTCAATAAAGATCTGGCATCCCCCAGGTATAATTCCCTAATCCCCCCTCCGCCTGTCCGCCTGTCTTTTGTTCCTCTCCCCACCCGGACCAGGTGCCAATTGATGGTCGATTTGGGCAGGGTGGGGTAGATGAGTGAGTAGTAGGTGCAGCAGGCCCTCAAGCTATGAGCAAACAAAGGAAAGTTTCAGCCGACGGTGGCAGTTAGCATACCGGAAGGTTACCGGATCACGTCTCGAATGACCAGTGACTGTGGTGCTGTCTCCGCATGAAATGACAAGAAATCAATTGCTGTTAATTAATAATTGATGGATTAATTGCATTAATATTGATGACACCATTACATGCAAATTAACTAAGCTGCTTATTCCTTATTGTTTCCCCCAGCATAACTGAGTCACCGTGGCAGCCCTGGTGGCTGGCGGACAGCAACGGCAATCTGCCAGGGGCGGGGCTACAGGAGCACTAGTCCCAGCTGAAAGCTGATTGGCTGGCTGAGTGCCCCTTCCTCTGTCACTCACCGATTCAAAACATATCATTGGCTAATGATAAGGTTGACCCTGGCCATGGACCCCCCCCCATGAGGAGGGCTAGCAGGTACAGTGTGACCAGTGAACACTGCAGAATGTAGGCGGGGCCACATCCCTCATCACGACGGGGATAGCCAATGGGAAACAACCTGAGACCCGTGTTTCAGGGATACAGCGTGCATTTGTAGTATTGTTTATGGCTATTTTTAATTTATTGTTTATTAATGTCTACATGTCATTTTCTGCTATCTAAAAGTATGTGTTGTGCGATTTCCTTCAGGTGTAATAAAGTAAGCACATATGTACATTTATATATGTATGTTTCTATCTATCTATCTATCTATCTATCTATCTATCTATCTACACAAGACAGGACATGAATGGGAGCAATAGAGGAACCTTGTGCATTGCTTGATACATTCAATTATGATATTCATATCATGAACAATGATTCTTCATTATCCACTGTCTTGAAAGTGAGTCGTAAACAGCAATAAGTAGAAAAAGACAAAGCTGCCATTTATTTCTGCCAGTGCAGTCGGGTGGACGTTTATCTTATCTCGGCAATCTGTCGAGTGGGTTTCCAAACCCAACCTGTTGTATCGGGGTCACATGACCACATGTCCAAGCCATGACGTTGAGTCTGATTAAGAGAGTCAACAGGCAGGTTGTTAACACTGAATTTCAATCAGCTCCCCCTCCTGCGAACTCTACATGTGTAAGTGACTGCTGGATCCATGCTAATTAAGCTTTGATTCTGAACCGAGAGGAATGGGCCAAATCCACGGTACCGGCGTCCACAAAAAAAAGGGGCCATCGCAGCTCTAATTTCACCACAAAGATGTTTGCTGAGACAGAGAGTAAATAAATTTAGAGTAGAAACAGCATTCAGGGTCAGAGTGATGCAGAGCACAGCTTCATTTACCCAGCACTTCAGATTACTTCACTGACGGTGATGTCAATAAACGGGACAATTAACTAATTAGAAATTACAATACATTACAATACATTTATTTTTTATATAGCACCTTTCACAACAAAGTTGTCCCAAAGCGCTTTACATGGATGTGTTGTGATACATAAAACATCATTAGAGAGAGATACAGAACGGGAAAAATGAAGGAAAGAAATTGAATAAAGAAAGCCAGAAGACAACGGAGGAGAGCAACCGAAAACTCCAAAGTAGGGAGAAAAAAAACCTCTGGGGGTCCAAGGCCCCAACCCCACTTAATTAAGTTCAGAAACTATGCATCACTTGTCCTCACGTCTTGTTCACTGAGACCCCCCACCCTCATTTCATGCTCCCTGGGAATTTCAGGAATTCATTCTGCTACCAGGAGGAGAACGGGGTAAAAACACAGTACATGAAAACACAGGTGAAAACACCAACCAGTTGAATATAAAGAGTCACAGTCACAGAGTGCTCAACTGGATGGTTGAAACAAAATCCTGGTTTGGATTTTTGCCTTCTGCACCTGAAATGTCCGCCTCTGGAGCACAGACACCAGGGCAGTGGAACAGGATTCACCCAGCCCATGTGACTCAGGTAGCACGGTGCAGTGTGACCTAATCTGCAGAAAGTCGTGTACCGGGGTCACGTGACTGTGTCCGAACTGTTACACTGACTTGATCAATATAGTCGACAGGTGGTTGATTAAAATTTAGAGCCCTGTTTGATTAAACTTTGATTTTGAAGCGAGAGGAACGAGCCAAATCAATGTGGTACTCCCAGTACAAGAAAATGGATTCCCCCTGATCATGTGACTCATCTGATCATGAGACTCAGCGATGGCCACTCAGGCTGACCTCGTCTGTCTTCATGCTTTTCCTTCTCACATGCTGCGTTTAGCGCTAAAACCGCCATCAAAGATGGGGGGAGACGGAAGCCTGTTTTAGGGGGAGGTGTACCCAGCAGGCCCTTCCGCGAGCGGGACTGCGATGCCTTCAGAGAAATCCCCCCGCAAAGCCCCCTACGCAGCAGTTTCCAGTAGGCTACTAAAGTGAGGATGGACTCTCACTGAGCACACCAGACGCACATTCCTAGACGCACCAACTGCGGCCAAAGGCAAAATGTGCAAAGTGTGCTAAGCTCTGTCTGGAACTGTTTCCCGCCGCCTTGGAAAACTTCAAAGGTCCGAGTGATTTTTTCCAGGCTATTATGTGTCCCAGGAAGATTCAGGCGGCGGTCTACTGCAGCCGGTTAAATCCAGATAGCGGGCGCTTCCAGTGGCGGACAGGAGGAGAACTAACTGGGCATATTCAGCGCTTCACGATCCTGCTGTTTGGACATCTGGGGTCTTTATCCACCCTGCCGGCCCACCCTGCCCACCCAGTGGATTGCACAGCCATCCCTGCCTTTCAAGGAGCTCCATTCTTCATCCTGGGATGAGTGATGAAAATTAATGAATGTCTGGCAGTGTGGGAGGGGGCTGAGAAAATGGGGGGTGGGACGGCACTCACCACAAATTAACTAACATATCGTGGTTGTCATGTCGACTGCTCAGCCTGCTGTGGTCTCGACATGAGACCACATCATCACCTCGCCAAACCGTGAGCCATTCTGGATTCAGACACCCATGGGATTGGCTGTTTGCGTCTGGAAGCCACACCCATACACAGCTATGACATCATTGTCACCATCCCTCACACTGCTGCGTCTCACCGGATCCCCTTATCTCCTAATAAGTGTGACAGCGATTGCTTATGTCTGTCTTGGGGCCTCCGTATCAGTTTTCCAGTAAAGGGAGGAACAACAGTTCCAGAACAAGCCTGGATTATTCAGCGAGGACCCAATTTAAAATTTACACATTTTCTGCAACCGTCCCCAACTCAAAACACTTATTAGCGCAAATGAAATCAAGATCTGCTGCACTAGCGTGACTCAGTCAGTCACAGGCAGCACTGGAAACGCATCATTAGCCAAAACTTCATCTCCCATGAGCCTTTGCAAACGCAGCTCTGCAATGCCATTGAGCATCGTTTAATTGAAAAGCTCCTAGCGGTCCTGTTTTTCTTGGTTTCTGGTGCCGTAGCGTTGAGTGTCTCTGTAGGACATTCAACTCTGGGCTTTTGCATGGAGCAATTCGGGGTGGGGGAACTAGTCTAAAACTAAAAGAAAACATTTCAGAGGATTAAGAGTTTAAAACATCCCCCTAGCTAACGTTTCTGTGTTTCCTTTACTTTTATTGTGTTATTTATTCATTGAAAGAGGCATACCCATTCAATGAAGCATGTCTAAGAAGCACAGTTTGGCCGTAGGGGATGCAGTGCGATTAAAAACGCAGCAGTGCAGAGAGAGACAATGAAGGTGACGGTTTGTAGGCATCAGCCAACACCGTGGACCTACAGCCAACGTTCCCCCTGAACCCCCCAGTGAGATACCGACTCAATAAGCTGCTATATAATTCCCACACCATATAAAGTTAATGTCACTAGCTATAACACATTCTATGAGCTGTTTATCACAAAAAAAAAAATGAATCAGCAGAGGGATTTCAAAAAATAAATGCACTCGAAAATCATTTGAGCGAGAAAATGTACTGGAAAATGATTCCCGGACCAGCTAAAACGGCACGCGGTAAACATATACGACCAATATGAGTTTACATTTACACGCTGAATCCGCCTGATGGATCACACACACGGCGGTTTGACGTTTTCCAAAGGCCGCTGGCAGATCGTTGAGCCAATGGGAACAGCCGAAGCAGGAAATGCCAAATCACAATTTTTTGGGTCATTTCTGTCTATATGCTAAAAGCACGCCAGTGCCAGAGTGACGGTTTCGGTACACGCTTCCCAAAGTGACCTAAACTTATTTTGATATAGTTGTGATGCCGTTTGCTCAGAGGTACAACAGCCAAACATTTGCCCGGCTCTTTAAGCTTTGCGCATCTGGTCTCCAAGCTCTTCCCTGAAGCTCTTCCCCTCCACTGCAGCCAAACTGATTAATGGTGTCTGTAGCATAATAGGGGAAATCGATTGCCATATTTCCTCGGTCCGTAATGCATGGGGGCCTTGATGCGACTGATAATGAATGTGATAAGACTCACTACAAATCGTGTCATTAGGGGGCGCGGGGCGCGGGCCGCGTGCCATCCCATAATTTCTGGGCGTGTGTCCTGCCATGCACTATACAAAAACAATGCTACATAGGAAAACGATGTCCCGTTTCAGACCGGTGGTCAATCATTTCATTTTACAGTCCGACATTCTGTGTTAGCCCTTTTTATATGATGTTCAGCCACCATTCAAATCACACATTTGTGTGGGGGCCCACTGGGAGGGTGGGGGGGGGCATTTGCTGGGAGTATAATGCAATGATGAAGGTTACTGACAAAGTATCCAAACTCACTTCAGGGTTCCTTTCTGTTAAACAGTTAAAAAGCTACTCCCTGACTGTACATATTTAGGTGTTTATTTCATTTTTGAAAAGGGGGGGTGGCAGGAACAGCAAGCCCGACAACTACTCCTTGTTATGACAGCCCTCTGCCTCAAAATGCCTTTGAAGGTTCTCCCCAGTATCAGCGTGAACTTCCTGTAATTACCTTGACCTATTAAGTTAACCAGCATCACATGACAGACGTTGGGTCTGTTTACTTCGTCTGCGCTTAATTAGACGCCACTAAACACGAAGGCCTTGAAGCTTGCGTGACCCCCGCACCCAGGTTTCACATGTACAGATGGTGGCCTCATGGCTGATGACACATCTCCGCGTGATTGGTCCGTGCGTATCCGAGGGGCTCGGCCTCTGTGCTGTCCTGGTCATTCACTATCGTCCGTAGCACATTTACGAGTCGGTACGACAACAGCATCTCTCAAAAGCCAGTCACAGGTCAGTGCAATTAACAGACACACACACACACACACACACACACACACACACACAGATCTGTACTCATATCTTTATGGAGACTCTCCATTCCTTTCTATGGCCAATACCCTGATCCCAACAGTGACAACCTTAACCACTACCGAGCCATAACCTTAATCATTAGTAACCAAACAAAAGACTTTTGGCATTTTTAGTTTTTTGATTGCAGTCACAGATTTGTATAAAATTGAATTTCACCTTGTGGGGACTGAAAAAATGGTCCCCAAAATGTCAAAATACATGTAATGTATACCTGGACCACACACACACACAAATAATTTTATTATTCATACTGCACCATGAATACCATGTACAGACGCTCCTCTACTTACGACTGAGACACGTTCCGAACGGCCGTTCGTAACCTGAAATGTTCGTAAGTCGATATTCAACATCATTTGAAGGATATATGCAAGTACAAATAACTAGGATGCTGGGAGTACGAACGCTACGCTGCTGCGCGGCGGGACTAGAGGCCAGAAGTCATACTACCCAGAATTGGCGCACAGAAAAAAAATTGATGTTGCGGACAGGAAACAGGAGCCCAATGAACACAATTTGGACTTACAGTCTTCTTCGTTCGTATGTCTGAAAGTTCATAAGTTGAAAGTTCGTAAGTAGAGGAGCGTCTGTATATGTAGATGTACAATTTTCTAACTATTTATTTATCATACATGTATATATTGTACAGCTTCTTCCGGCACTTCTGCACAGTTTTGTACATTTGAATTAGATGCCAAACTGCATTTATCTGTCCAAGTATTTGGACTTGAATCTAATCTGAAGTTAATGAAGTCAGCAAAAACATCATTGTCTGAGGCTCTCTACACCAAGGACATACCAAAATGTCACCCCATAACACAAAGGCGTAAGAACACGGAATGAGACGCGGTACATACCCGGCAGCTCGGAAGGCCGTCTTCTAGATCACGCAGCCTCAAAACTCAACGGGTGGTGAATCTTGAAAAGCTGACAGTGGATTTCTCCTGTTGATGTCTGGGCACGTCACATGTCAAGTTGGTCGAAGCATTTCGGGAAGCGTTCTACAGCAGGCCTGCGTTCTGTGAGGAAGGGAGACGCGTAAGTATTTCTCCAAACCCCTGAAGCCTGCATAGCACTGCTGAATGTTTCATTATTGTATTCTGTTTGGCTCATGTGTCAGATAGAGAAAGGTCGTCACAGACCATCCTGGTTGCATGGAGCTGGAGGTGGGTTTCCACGATGATGTCAGGTGAATAGCCTGGGGTGATTCTAGGAAGGTATGGGGTGTAAGGGCGGCATAATTTATACAAAGGGGCCAACCTTCATTAGGCAATGTGTAAGGTTTTGTATAAGTGAGTGACAGGCGAGGGGCACTGCGATAACCAATCAGCTTTCAGCTAGGCCCAGTGCCCTTGTGGCCCCGCCCCTGTGAGTAGTCCTCTCATTCACTTCTTCATCCCCAGACCCCAATCAACACCCTTACCAGGATACCAGTTTCGTTTCCTTCATCCCTCCAAAATAGACCCCCGCCACTGCCAGGAGCAGTAGGTACCAAACAAACAAACATCCTAGGAAAAAAAATTACAGGCCCTTCATCTCCCAAGGAGCAACCCTGTTTTAGAAGTTCCAAAAACAACAAGCCGCTTGCACAAGCGACCAGTTAGACGGGTAATTTTAGACGCGATTAACGACGTCATTCCGGGGGTTTGGGAATCCTTGTAGCTTTCGGCTGGGAACGACCTGCCGGCCGGTCTTGGATATGCGTTACTGCCGCAGGGTTAAGCACAAGACCCGTATGAACAGGCGGGCGTTTGCGTCGGCTCCATGCTGAGATCAGAGACAGGAGCCTTTAGATTTTTTTGTAATTAATATAAAATGCATTTGCCCGTCGCGATGGGAGATAGCTTTCCAAGCGCCCAGCAGGTGGAGATATTCGGGGCCGTCAGTCCCCGCCCACCTTACCCCGGTTCACGATGGAAGCGGTGCCGATTCCCATACGGCGGAGCAGCCTGTGTTTTAGCGCTTGCTAGCGGGGTGCTCGGAAGATGGGCGGGGGGGGGAATTTCCCAGATCGCGAACGACAGACCCACTGAGATGCCGGTAGGTCTTTAACCACCTGCCGGGGTTTTAATCACGCCGTTTAACATAGTTTATGCATCATTTGTCAACCTGATCCAGAAATCCCAAATAACTTGGTTACACAAACTCCAATACTTATAATCCACATGGTCCTCCCGACTCAGTCAAGCCGTGAAGTTCTAGATTGACCGTTGATATACCATGATGCTGTTCTTGTTAATTCATGGTTAAAAAGCTTTTGGAAAAACTATGTTGGGAACAGCCCTATAAAAACACCACCTTTTTGTAACCTATGTGAAAATGATGCACTGATGAGCGACCTTATTATCATGATCTATTAATGGATCTGACAGTAAAAAACAATTATCGTTCCTGCAATTAACTCATACATACATTTCTGACGATTCACTGTCCATCCGTGTGGATTCTGCCATTAGCACGTGTAGTTTATTATTATTATTATTATTATTATTATTATTATTATTATTATTAGGCCTATTATTATTAAGGACAACAAATAAATTCAGTGAGGAGGGTGTCTGTCTTCAATGTACGCCCGGAGTAAGTGTGTGTAGCCATTTATAATTACAGCAGCCAGCTTCATACTTAATTTGCGGTACACATCTCGGTCCGCCTAATTACACCGGTTTTCTCTTATGTGCGCTGCCTACATCATGTCCTTAATTAGGGGTGATGGGCGTTTTCATGTTGAGAATGAGAGCGTTTACCCCCCTTCACAGAGTCAGCATTGTTGTAACAATCAGCCCAAAAATGTTTTAATGCTGATTCTCTCCAGGCGTTTAACTTGTATATTTCTCCTTCAGAAATGACGCCCACGTCGGTCTTTTTTTGCTGAACCAGATTCATGGTCACACTTTTCTATTAAAATAGTAATCTAAATGCAAATTTCAACTCCCTCTTTCTTTTTCCGATGTTTTGGGGCCAAGATCATATTCTTGCGAATAAGATGTTTTAAATTTTTTTCCCTTCAGTTTCTACTAGAATTCAATAAAGACGGAAGCGGGGGTATGCAGTTAATATGATGTAACGAGACGCCCCCCAAAAAGCCCGCGTTCAGACTGTGACCAATAACACATCAGAAACGACGGATACACGATTAGATAGAGTAATTATAGACAAATAGACTAAGAGGCTGTATATAAATATATAAACACATATTGGTGTATGCACCTTAAAGTAGAAGGGCTATAGATCGCCTACAGTTCTCTCTCTCTCTCTCTCTCTCTCTCTCTCTCTCTCTCTCTCTCTCTGTGCGTGTGTGTGTGTGTGTATACTAGTATAGTGCATATATACTGCAAGGTGCAACTAGGCATAATTCATACTTTACACCATCCCACACCTTCATTACACATCTTTGCACTACTGATATCCTGGCTATTCGTTGTCTTATTTTACAGATGTTTTATTTCTATTTTAAATCTTATTTATCGTGATATTTTTAGATTATATTGTTTTTCTTTTCATTTCGTATTTCCTTTCAAGCACGATTCCGGATTCAGGTAGAAAAGCATGTCGCTACGTAGATGTGCAGTCTATGTTTGTGTATGTGACAGACCTTGAAAAGTGAACTTAAAGAAGATGTAGACCTACTGAGCAAAGGATGACCTTCTGGATACTTCAGAATATCGCAAAATATTATGTGTGCAGGTCTGTTTGAGTGCAGATGTGTGTGTGCTGTATGTTTGTATTCGAAACGCTCTGGCACTTTGACATTAACACTGTAAATAGTGAGCGCCTTGACACTGAGACAGTGCTCCCCGACAGAGTTTATGTGGTGACGAGGCTGTCAATCTGAGGCGTGACAGACACAGTCTCACGTACGTAGCCGTCACCCGGCAATGAGCTCGTCCCTGCATGACCGAGCCCTGCCAAGCCCGGATTTACTGCCACGATCGCCCGGCATCGTTGGCTGAGGACCGTCAATCTCGCCACGCCGGTGATTCAAGCCTGACACCGCGTGTGCTCTCCGGGGAACGAAGTAAAAAGCTGACCAGTGGCCGGGTTTCCAAATCAAGCCACGATTTAACTCGGGGTGCTTGGTATTTTATCCGTTTCTGTCAAACAAACTCGGGAAAGAAATCTGTATGAGATAACACCACGCGTACGATCGAGAGTTTTGATTATCTAGGGTAACATTTAGTTCAAATCAAATCATTTTATTTGCCACATCATTTGATACTTGCCAGAATAAAGATGAGTGGAAAACATATATGCTAATTCCCAAACCACAGTGATGAAATAGTACAATTAAACGAATAGTGCAACAGGAAGTAAATAAAATTTTTAAAGTGTGCAATTCATAGACACTGCCAAAAGCAAAATATTGAATAAAAGCGATGTAATAACGCATTGATCGGCTCCAGCTTTATCAAGCAGCCTTACAAGCAGACACTGTCAGGGTTAGTTGTTTAATAACGTGTGGAGGTGATGTCATGGGGAAAAAACGAGCTGTGACACCTGTCAGAATCATTCTGGAAGGATCACTTCACCCTGATCATTGAAAAAATAATGAAAATAGCTTATTAAGGCTATTGTGAGCATGACACGAGAACCTGCTGCTAATTTTATCACGTATTTCTAGGTTATTTTTAAGCTTTAATCATTAACCACGCCCACTATTAAGCGCACAGCCCTCTCCCACAGCCTAGTTAGTGCCACTCATTTACCGCAGGACCTGACTGTGGGAGCAAATTAAGCTTGAAATATCTGGATCCATATTAAACTTTAATATAATTTCTGTCACCATCTTCAGAAAAGAGGCGCCCGAACGAGAGCAATTACCATCACGCTACGTCGCAGAGAGTTTGTCCTGCGGCGGGCTGCTCCGCATCCATCAAATGCTCGCCCCCATCTCCGCACTCGGCCTAATCGCTCTTTTAATGAATGAGAGCGGATTAAGAGCGCAGTTCCATTCGGTGGGGTCCTGATTGCGAGATGGCTTCTCCGTTCTCCGCACTTGTTTTCAAGAGGCCGCGCAGAGACAAAATCGACCCATAAAATTGAACGGCAGTGTTTCTCGCCAATCCTTGCGAGTGCCAGTCCAAATTTAAGACTTTTTTTAACATGGGGGGCACAATAGGGGCTATAATTTATACAGAGGGGCCAACTTATCATTAGCCAATGACATGTTTTAAATTACCAATTGACATGGGAGGGGGCAATCTGTTGACCAATAATGTGTCAGCTGAGGCCAATACCCCTTTGGCCCACACCTGTGACTAGTGCAAAACTTGCATTACTGCGTTTTATAATTTTGGGTTTAGAATTACTCATGCTGTGAAAGTCACCTGGATCCTGCAAACGCACTGCTTTGATATTCCGTCGACAACGTCACCGTTAAATCATTAATAAAATGCTACTCAAACACCAAATATTTCAGCATCGCACGTAAAAAGGAAAACCAGTCAAACAGATCAGGTGAAATGCTCATTTTAATGGTGTATTTATTCCACCAGGCATTCACTCTGTTTTCCTTAATGGCCGTTGGTAAATTAATTACATTTCAGACTCGCGAGCCTGAGCAGTTTGGATTAGCGCAGAGGGTATTAGCTCTGGGCAAATAAAGCTTCATTATGGCTTACTGTCCACGCCCCAATACGAGCTCGGCTTGTTAGCCTGGAGAACTACAGCTGTCCGGCCAATAAATCGGCTGGGAAGGACATAGCATATCGCCGTGGCTACAGCTGTGTGTGTGTGTGGGCCGGGGGGGGTCAACGTCATCTATGTATCTGGGCCACCAGGTGGTCTGATGGTTCAGGAAACCAGCCTCGTGACCGGATGGCTACCCCCCCCCCCCCAAAATCTCAGAGGGGGCTGCTGGCACCCACTTTACGCAAAAGCACTTGACCCAAATTGCTTTGCGGACACGGCTAAAATAAACGACCAGGGGTACAATCTCTGGGATGGAAGCCTCTGCTGAGCAGCTAAAGGGCCGAAATTAAGGCAGTAACGTCAACGGTGGGTCACCGGGGGCGATGTATGCAAGAAAGGATCCTCAGAATGAATGTGACAGGGAGCGGGGTTCAGGGCCCAGCAGCGTACACCCTCGAAAGCCACCGTGACACACTTCCCGGAAGCACACGCCACCAGACGCTGTTAAAACCCAACACAATCCCATTTTCAGATTTCCCTGGAGCTGCTCACATCTAATGGCGTTCCTGAGCTGGGGATCGGCAGATGCAGTCTGGCACCGAATCGGAGCAAGACAGAGAGACCGCTGTGTGGCAGCAAGGGTAACTCTCAGGGGATGCAGATGAAACGAAAATACCCCAGACGTGTTTTGTACTAATTATAATACAACAAAATTAAAGCAAACGGCCTCCTCCCCCACCCCCTTAAGAACAAGGCCAGGGTCCCTTTAAGGGACCCGAAATCTAAATTTAAACTTTAAAGTAGTAAAACGGGCATTCCCACCCACCAATCCCCCAGAAGGCACTCTTCTCTTTGCGATCATGCCTCAGACTCACCAGGCCCGCTCAGCTGACGCCGCTGAGGCCTACTGACGTCTCCAGCTCGATCAGGGCCCACTGCGTTCTGATGCCCGTTGAGCCCACTGGATTGGGTTGCACCACCAAGGTCATTCAAGGAGGCCCATACGCTTGGTCTACCCTCCCAGCAGGTCAGAGGCTGAGTCAGTCAACATTTAGGTAAAAGCAGGTGAAAACAGCAACTCTGGGGATGTGTGGCCAATGAGCTAGTGCATCACCGTTACCCATAATGCTACCCTGTATAGATGGGTATGTGTAGCCAATGAGCCAGTGCACCACCGTTACCCATAATGCCACCCTTTATAGACAGGGGTGTGTGGCCAATGAGCCAGTGCATCACCGTTACCCATAATGCCACCCTTTATAGACAGGGGTGTGTGGCCAATGAGCCAGTGCATCACCGTTACCCATAATGCCAACCTTTATAGACGGGGATGTGTGGCCAATGAGCCAGTGCATCACTGTTACCCATAATGCCACCCTTTATAGACGGGGGTGTGTGGCTAATGAGCCAGTGCATCACCGTTACCCATAATGCCACTGTTTATTGACTGCATCTTTATCACATCCAACAGTGTTAAATAGGTAAAACTGTTTGCTGCATAAATTAAGTTTTTTTGTTTATGAAACTATAGCATACATAGCATTCATACACAAAATGAAAGTATATTTTACTCCATGTCTTTGATATGCTTGGCACTGCCTGCTGTAAATGTGCAGCTAAAATTGGAGTAAACATTTAATCTAAGGTCAATAGTACCGGGCTTGGAGTAAATTCACTAAAAGCACTATAAAGTATTCAGTAAGTAGGATGTAAAAAATACATATTTAAAGCAATGATGAAGAAAGCTGGCCAGTTACTTAAACAAGTTTCGACATAACTATATGCAGGAAATAACTAGGACGAGGGGAGTTTATGTTTTCATATTTAATTTTTAACAGCGTGGAGTGTGCAGCGCATTTTGACTATATGAGGTATCTGTTAAAAAGCTACGACTGACAAATTGGATGAGGCTCCATATGTGGTTGACAAGGCTATCAGTGCACCAACTGCAGTTTCAAGAGCAGACCCCTTAGCGCACTCCTAATTAATTTTGTTTTTGTTTTTTGAAAGAAAAGACAATCACACGGAGTGAAAAACATAGTTAATTCATTCGGCACTGCTAACATTCTCAGGAGTCTATCGGACTGTAACAGAACACACAGCTTCACAAGATTTTACTTACTGTAATTCTGTCGGCTTATTCGCTGCAGCAGCAATAACACGCGGCGGCAGCCTTCCTTCTCAGGCCCCTTCTCGTTAGGCTGAAACATGCTCGGGGGAACTAAGAAACACGTTCTTCATCTGTTTCACGAGTTTTCGGAATGTGAAATTTATCCATTTCACACGTTTGGCAAAAAATGTCTCAGGCATATATCTGTGTACGATCTATGTTTCATGATTGTCAATCTGTTATAAATCTGTTATTAATTTTTACGCATAAAAATTCACCCAACAAAACGCAAATAGCATTTTTATTGATATTGCAATTGTCTATGGTAACTTGTCAAAGTCCTGCCTAGATTTTTATTGATCACTTTTAAAATCTGAAGCATTCTGGATATTAATGAGCAATACCGATGGTATAATGATTTGGAAACATCTACCGCATTATTCATTCTGTATCCATGAAATACATGAATTTACATCAGGATGAAAAAACAGCACTGAAGAAATATTGTTACATGATGATAATTTTATTCTTAAATTTTATTCTCTTTGGCGCATGCGGGGTCCTAAAAGTGGCGAGGCTTGATAGTGGTGAATTGTTCTGTGCACGTGTGAACTGGAAGGGGCCTGAGTGTGACGGGGCCTGAGAGCGGTGGGGGCCTGAGTGTGATGGGGCCTGAGAGGGGTGGGGCCTGAGTGTGACGGGGCCTGAGTGTGATGGGGCCTGAGAGCGGTGGGGCCTGAGTGTGATGGGGCCTGAGAGGGGTGGGGCCTGAGTGTGACAGGGCCTGAGTGTGACAGGGCCTGAGTGTGACGGGGCCTGAGATCGCTGGGGCTTGAGTGCGGCGAACTGTGCACGCGTGAACCGGAAGGATTCTGAGAGCGAAGGGGCCTGAGAAGGGTGGCTGCAGTAGCATACATCTCATAGCACGCAACGTTCCCAGCCCTTTACATTTCCAGTATTTTCCATTTACAGTGTTACAGCGTACCACGACACTACCGGCCACGCTCTTACAATTACTGTGAGGAGATTAAGCCCACTGTCACTTTTCCAAAACCAATTTCCCCAAAATGTCAATTTACCACTTACCATTTTTATTAGCGGTCCAACTTTCTGAAAATAAGCCAAAAAAACCCCAAAAACAAAACACACACACTCCGCTTTACATGCTGAACTAAATCGACCATCCATAAAAACGTTCGCAGAGCTATGCGTGGAGATTATTAAGAGGCTCTCCAAACTGTCTCATTTTCACCGCTGGGTCAAGGTGCGTTAGCAATAATGCAAGGAGGTCTTGAGATGGGCATCGCAGTTAATCTCATCATGTAATCAATGGCCTGTCTGTCCAATAACTCATTCCCACTAAGACGCTGTCATAAACATTCAGGGTTACTTTACAAAAAGAATGCAGAACGGAGATACGGAGGTCACTGGAGCAACCTGCTTAAATCGCTAGAAGATTAGATTTTTAAAGCCAGCATAGATGGTAAACCCATTTTATTGTCTTATAGTATCTCCATTTTTAATTAAATTAGGTCCATTTTCTTTTATCATCATTCTGCCAGTTCACAAATTAGCCATTACCACTGATTGTGACTGACATCAAGGCATTATATTTAACAGATGATAGATGCTAGGGGCCGAACGTCAAAGGTTGAAGGTTCGAGGAGATCGTGCAGCTGCCCAAGGAAACCATACTCTTGTGATATTATTGTAACTATGTAGGTAGTACAACATAGCAGTGTTGAGCAGGTGAACAAACACTCATTAGTTACACTTGGGGCTTTTCTATGTGAAGCTTTTTCCACTTTTTGTAATAAAAAATGCATGTAAATAATGAAATACTTCCCTGCTCCTTGTTCTGATGTATTACCTTATTATGTAACCTCACCATAGATTACTGTTATGTCAGTAAGCGATAATTATCGGGGCAGGTAGCTTATTCCCGTTAAATTTATTCATGAAAAACAGGAAGCTAATCCGGGCAATGAGCGAGAGAATGCCTCGGCAGTTAGATTCTTAAACGTCTCCTCTCCGCATAAATAACGGTAATTATGCGCCAGGCCACCTCGTAAATAAGCCACTTGATCATTCTTTATGTCCGCCAGGGGTAACCGCAGAGCCAAGCCCAATGAGAGCAGTCTGTAAAGGGGGGTGTTGGGTTTCGTATGATGAAATTTGCTGTGGGGGGTGGGGTATTACCCATGGTAAAATGTACCTAAATGGGGACTTGGGGACTATGACATGCATATGGAAATATGGGACACATCGCTCATTGGTTTTAGAATGTTTATTTTTCATGGGGGCTGAATGTAGACGCCCCCCCAAAATAGGGCTTAGAACCACCTATGTTCCACACAGACCCCCGGGCCCCAAATGCATCCCCCTGATGTTCCTTCTTCGCCGGATTTGCAAGACAAATGCCTTTCTTGCGTTTCGTGGATTATCAGTCGCTCCCGGCCTCATTGCAGAGTCATGTAAGTCCGCCGGCAGCAGTCCGTGCTCCGCTACCGAAGCGTTTTGTGTTAACGGCATCATCGAGAGGCGTCATGGAGTCTGTGTCACCCCACCGTTCGCTCCCGTCACATGCCATCATGCTAATCACGCTCCCCTTCAAAAGCCAGGTCTTCCTGTCGCAACGGATATGGGGACACTCTGACCTGAGCCACGGCAGGCAGAAGCCAAAGTAAATTAAAAAGAATAGATCCCGGCTCCATCCGGCCTGACGCCCACATTCTCATTTCAGCCATGTGATGCATCGATCAGTGTCACATGGGAAAGGACACCCTTTGAAAATACCATCTCCGTAATTATGCCCAGGAAACAGCCCAAAGCTTTCAATTGAATGGGCACATCCACGGTATATTCCCAGCATACAAAGTTTCGCCTTATAGCAGTTTTTACCATCCCAGTCCTCGGGGACCCCCGGCCGGTCCACGTTTTTGCTCCCTCCCAGCTCACTGCCAGGGTTGGGAAACACTGCCTTATAGAATCACAGTGCTGTGAGGGTATCCAGAAGGTTGTTGGTGTGAGTCCCGTCTTAGCTCCGTGTGTGTGGAGGGTTTGGATCTTCCCCCTCCTTTTGTGTGGGTTACCTACAGTATGGGTACACCAGATTCCCTGGCTATAGTTCCACATACTGTATTCGGGTAAGAAAATGGATTCAATAAAATCCAGCTGCAAGCAATGTAAGTCACTTTGGGCAATTATATCTTGTTTTCTGTACTGTACCAAACAGATCCAGTTGAGTGTAACTGGAATTGGGGGTCAAGGGTGATCCTCCTCATACACCCCCCAACAAAAAATTATTAGAAGGGCATTACAATGACAAGAGGAACATCCTTATTATATTCAACCTGCAATCACTGGCTGCACGTAACTGTATTTACTTATAATTAAATTATATAATTATATAATCCCATATGGAGATATAATCAATGCTCCATAAATTACATAACGGTAACATATTGGGGACACGGAGACATTAAACACTGTTACTTATGACTGCATTTGTGAAAAAAAAAAAATGTGAATCTCTCATACAGGAATGAAAGCAAACAAAATAAAGGAAAAAAAAGAGAAAGCTTTGGTGTCAATTGTGGACTGTTTGCAAACAGCGTGTAATCTGGTGTCTATTAAAAAACACAGCTAATCAGCAAGGAGAATGGAGAGAGAGGCAGGCATGCTAACGAGCGCAGATACAGAGCGATGCCTCGAAAGCTTAAGGACGCCGAAAGGCTCAATCGACGCGCCTGAGATTGATCCTCCAGGTCGTAAACGTTGACTCGCGCGCAAGCTTTCAGCGTTGCTTTTTTTTTTTACGTTTCATAACAGTGAGGACAGGCCTGCTGAGGACAGCACTCGGGTAACCAGTGAGGGGCCTGTTAAATAAGGACCGTCAAATCTCTGCAACGCCAAACCTGACTGTCAAGAAGCAGTGCAGTGGCACATTTTAGATTACCGGGGGTGCTGTGCTGACTAGGAGCCTAAGGGAGATCACTTTCCAGAGCAGGACTTTTTTTTCCTCACCCCAGACAAGACGACGATGCAGGTTACAGACATCACAGGATGAGACCACAGACACCAGCCCTCGAGAACCAACACCTACACTTCCACGTTTATTTTAGAGTTACTGTTTTCACTTGGCATCCAGTTTTTTTTTTTCGTTTTAGGTCATTCCTGAGGGACAATTACATTTATTTATATACCAGATTATTTTATCCGAAGTGACGTACAATTTTGAGAAAGCAGGGTCAGACAGTCCCTGGAACTATCAGGGGTTAAGGGCCTTGATCCGGGGCCCAACAGTGATGTTACTCTGCAAACCCAGGTGACACTGAACCAGTGACCTGCTGACTAAATCTTAATCTGCTGAGTGACACACTGCTCCCAAAACGTTGAGGAAGGTCCTCCAACATATACACCAGTCAGCCATAACATTAAGACTCCCTGCCTAATATTGTGTAGGTCCCCAAAACAGCTCTGACTCGTAGCATGGACTCCACAAGATCCCTGAAGGCGTCCTGTAGTACCTGGAACCAATATGTAGGCAGATCCTTTGACTGTTCACTTGCCTAATATATAATGGCACCCTTGACAGGTGCCATTGTAACGGGACAATCAGTGTTATTCACTTTACCTGTCACTGGTTTTAATGTTATGGCTAATTGGTGTATAAGTGCAGCTGTATGTAATTTCTAGGGGGGGGGGGGGGGGTCCGGGAAAGAATAAATTTTTTTTTTTGGTCCCCACCACCCCCTGAAGGCGGCCCCTCTCCCCCCCGCCGGTCCCCTT
>JABJVO010000078.1:20951669-20967024 GCA_026770805.1 Boulengeromyrus knoepffleri | reverse complement strand
GAGGAAGAAAAATTATTTTAAATGATTTTAGCAAATGGCTGCAATATAACAAAGAGTGAAAAATTGAAGGGGGTCTGAATATTTTCTGTACCCTCTGTATCTCTAACTGCATTTTAAGAGCCACTGACCACATATTGTCCAGTTTTGCACTGCCTGTTTTGTTTTACACTGTATTGTTTTGCATTATCTGTATTGTTTTGCACTGTCTGGTTTGTTTTGCATTGTCTGTATTGTTTTGCACTGTCTGGTTTGTTTTGCATTGTCTGTATTGTTTTGCACTGTTTTGTTTTACACTGTATTTTTTGCATTGTCTGTATTGTTTTGCGCTCTCCATTGTGTTTTACAATGTATCTTTACTGTCTTTTGTAACTGAGAGACTGACAGACTAAGCATTCCAATGTATTCTCATTTTAAGATCTTGAATCTTGAATTTAAACAGGCCTGACTCCTTAGTGGTACAAAGTTCCACCCAGTAGTAGTAGTCGATAGGCCAGAGAGAATGAGTATGTGGTAAGAATTGGATGTCCTCGCCTTCAGCTGGGGGCCACCAGGCCAGCTTGCTTGACACAAAAGCAAACACTTTGTCCTACTGAGGTAGGCTGTGTTGTTGGGGGAAACATGACAGGGCTTTCAGTCGGCGCTCCATTAGTCAGCGGCAGGGCAGGAGGTGCCGCTCGCTCAGTGGAGCGTCGCCTTCCTCGAACCCTGCCTGCCCTGCTCCCCGACCCATCTGAGATGGTCTCTGCATCCAGTCAGCCTGTGTGTTCACAGCGAGCGCGGGCCTACTCAGGCCAGCAGGCCACTTCCTGCAAATTATCCCACTCACTGGATACACTTGCTTCAGTCTCTTTTTTTCCGGATACTTCTTCCCTGCTTCTCTGTCCTTCATCTTTGATTGACGTTCGCCATACTCCATGTTTCATGCTGTCAATTTCATCTCCCAGAAACGATGAAAAATATGGTGTTCTGAGACTGAATTAAAAATGAAGTCATTGTTGTATTGTGTATAATAATGATATTTATTAGTTTAAAAAGCAAGGTCTTACACTACACAAAGGCTCAGCAGCAAACAAAACACACACAGGAGAAATGTTAATAGTCCAACACATCTTTGAATGCTGAGGCATTGAATGCTGAGCTGATGGATTCTACTCATCATTCTTCATGAAAACTGCACACTGGCTGCATGCAGGGCGGGACGCCTGGGGTCCGGAGGTCATAAGGAGAATGATCGAGTATCTTCTCGTACAGTTGAGGTCACTCACCGAGCCGCCTTCATCCATTAAACATACATCTCTGCGCTTGAAAATTCATCTTTTGGTAGAAGTCTGGGGATAGTTCCACCATGAAGAAGGCCATAGCGCCATTATGGAGGGGGGGTCGTTTTTTTATTTTATTTTTTTTATTTTCTCCCCGTCTGAACTGACCCTCCAGTTCACCTCCTAGCAATTGATGGAGAAGAGTGGTTCTGTTCATTGTTTTGCTTGCAGTGAATGATGGGTCAAAACTTAGACCGACTTTGATTGTGAAGTAACGACACCAATGACTGGGTGTGAGCTTTTCAATAGCAGCTAAAGCCATGGAGCACACACAGGCGAGTCAAGGAACATCTGGAGAAACATGCTGAGAAACAGGACCCATGGTGTTCAAGATTCAGATCAGCCATGATTCACCATTGCAGTCTGTTCATTGGACATCAACTTAATTCCATCGTCATCCCATCCCTCATTCTCTGGATCATAATTTTGCAAGCTAAAGTAGGTTTTTCCTCAAAAATTTTGCCATTTCTCTCCCTTCATCTTGACAAGCATCCCACTCACTCTGCGGATGATGGACTTCCCCATAAGGCTACGCTGCCAGTCATGGGTGGTGTTCCCCAGGCAATGAGCTCTCATGAATTTGTGCAAAAATTGATTTCAGGTCAAAAAAGGCCTGGATCACACAACCTCTTTCATCAGGGTGAGATTTGTCAAGCAACTAAATATCTCAGACATTGACATCTGCACATCCTTCAAGATTTTCTTTCAGCTTTTCGACGGCTTGAGGCTGCCCAGTTTGTACTTGAGTGGAGACCTGGTCTGAGAACGTTCCGGAAGGTAACGGAACGTTCAGATGTTAGCAGTGCTTAATTTGTAAACTCACGATGATGTCATACACACAAATCAGTCTTTAAAAATGATACTACGCTATTAATTGCTTAAACACGTAACAACGCAATGTTTTCTGTCCGACACCTGTTAGTCGCACCAAACTTTTCATATGCGTTGCACTTTTCCTGCTTTTTTTGCCCTCCTTCTCGTTAGCATTAGCATTAGCATCCACAAACGCTGCTCCTCTCCTCAATGTTTTTGCTACCCATGTTGTGTAAACTCATCTATTTTATTGGCAAAAAAAAAAAGTCTGCCTGGTGCGTTATTTTCCTTTTAAATCTAAAGTCAGACAAGCGAAACATACTAATTTAAGTGGATGAGAAAATCGTACAACACAGCCAATTTTATAAATATACATCTCTCTAGTTAAATTTGCATTTATTCCAAAGTTTAGCTCAAATTAATTTCAAGTTTCATTACATCGGATGTAGCATTTAAGGAGGGGGGGGGGGGCACCTGAGAGGAGCTGCAGCCCTGAGTCGGAGGTCCCAGAGCTGAGCTTCGGTGTGAATTAAGCACTGGATGTTGTGGCATCTTCATGCTAGTGTTTCAATGGATATTTCATTCCAATCCTACTAACATCTGTCAGGGTGTAGACTAGGTTCTTGGTTACGGTAGCTTCCTGCCAAATTTTCAAGCTGACCTAGTCCAGGAAGATTCAGGAAGGGTCAAATGTTAGCCAGGGTTTCAAAGGATACTTAATTCCTTACTTTCTAACTTCCTCTGAAGTTTTTCCAAGGTCTTTCCTTTTCTGCAGCTTCATGATCATTTCTTTAAAAACTTTGCTGTGAATACTGAGTCAAATAACACGGACACATTTAACCTAAATGCATTTCAGCCGGTGGTGCAGAGATTCACATTATATGAGCAGAGAAAAATAATTGTTTCAGCACTTACACAGCAGTGCGGCTGGCTGATTGTCAGCCTGAGCTTTCCGGTCTCTTGGGTTCATTTATTTACTCATTTATTTTCTCTCTCTTCCTCGTTTTCCTTCATTTGTGAAGACCAGTGGGGAAAAAAAGCCAATTTACCTGCGCCAAAATGGCCGTAATAGAGAAAACATCAGAGGAAGATTTCCTATAGATACTGAGGTCTGTACAAGCTGTGAACAGATGGTGTGACTTTTCAAAGATGGTATATCTGATACCATAGCGCTTTTCCTCCTGGGAATGGCACTTTTTATCCTGAGTGCAGGCCCCCAGCCATCGCAATACAGAGAAGGGCAGAGAGGGCGTCGTTTAAGGGTGAGTGCTGGTTTTCCAAACCTCCAGGGCTATTTGTTCAAAATGCAGTCAAGTCTCCATGCAGCCTCCTTGCCTTCAAGTGGATTTATTCACACAGGCTCCAGACATGCAATTATGGCAAGCTGATGCCCGCAGTTTGAAGCCCTACTCCTGGGGTCATTAACCCACGCACAGTGCCCCCTAGGGCTCCACAGAGACATTTCCTAAACGAATGTATTTGAAATCTATGTATCATGAGAAACAGCACTAGTCAAAAGTCTGGACTCACCTACAAAGGAGAGTGATACAGTGTTGCATCACATGACTTGACCACCATCTGACCTAAACACAGTAGAAATGGTTTTGCAAGAGTATGAACAGAGAGTGATGGAAAAGTGGCCAGTGAGAACTCAGCGTATATGTGGGACCTCCTTCAGGACGGCTGGAAAAGCATCCCAGGAGGCCACCTCATGAGACTGGTGTAGAGGAGACAGTAGGGTCAGTCAGTACCTGGAGCAATTGGGGTTACGGGCCTTACTCAAGGGCCCAATGGTGGGGTCACACTGCCAACCCAGGGATTTGAACGAGCAACCTTCTGAGTCCCAACCCACAGAACTGCTGCCACCCCCCCAACATTTTTTTTTTATTTAATACTTTTTCAGTCAGTGCATATTCTATATATTACATTTTATAGTTTACATGTCTTTATAAATATTCAAAAATGGAGAAAATAATACAAATAAGAATTTCTATATGTGTCTGTGTTCAAACTTTTCACTGGTACTATATGTTACTGGGATTTCCCACAAATATGACTGAAAATATTTTAAGCCCCCCCCTCCCCCCATGCAAAAGAAAGAAATATGAATACTTATTTAATATGCTCATGTATTTGAAATTTAGTTTCATGATGAATAATATAGGGACCCCCAAAAAACATTTTAAGCCCCACCTCTAGAGAAAGAAATATCCCTGGTCCTTAGTCCTCGCATTTGTGGTAGGGGGTCCCAACATCACATACATTTTTAACTTGGCGGGGGGCAAAGGTTTGAGAAATATGAAGGGCCCTGGTCCATGGACCACTGCGCACTGCAATCAGCCGTAGGGACGGCTTGGATGTTTACCCCATTCTAGAGCTGCTCCCCCTGCATCACGTCACCACGGATTTCCTGAACATAATTCCGAATTCATAATTCTGATTTAATGCTATTCACTTTCTTGCCTTAACTTAAGCGGGAGCAGATCCTTCACATGGAGACGGGGCACTCAGACATGGAGTGGCCGTAAAATCCACATGGCTGGGGTGATTAGAACCGCTTAAGAAGACAGCATGGTTAAAACACTGATATGTCTCAGAAGTTCAGGTTTGGGAGGGGGGGTGTTGAATCGATTGAGCTCACGTGCTTCCGGAGAACTCTGGTGATCTCTGGAAGCACATTGGACTATTCTTAACGCTGGGGTGTGTGAGGGGGTGACGAGGGACCTTGGGAAGGTGTTAATGTTCTTTCGGCAGAGTGCCCGGGATCGCATAACGCACTAGTGCCGCGTGTAACGGGAAATAAGCCAGTTAATAAATAAATAAACCTCAAGGATTTGTCTCTGGACTCCATTAGGATCTCCAGAAGCACCAGGGTCAGTCGGCTAATAGTTATTCAGCGGGGTGACAGAAAATCTTTCTGGTATTGCCAGAGGGCCGGTGGAGGTACCAGGAGGGATCTGGCTGGAGTTTATGGGATTCTGCAAAACACCAATGATCTGCTGTGGTCTTCTGCTGATCTTTGAGCAGGAAGCTCTTCCCCAGAGAAGGCAAAGATTCGCTCAGGTTTGCGTGTAATGGGGGGGGCACATGCACTCACTATCACAGCCCGTCTACACCTACTTTCATTGGGTTCTTTTTCTTAGAAACACAATTCGAAAATGAGGAATACGTCGGGGCCATTCCTACACCGAGGAAAGTTCCGAAACACAAACGAAATAAAATCAGTGGCGTTCGAAACACAGCACGTGCGACAAAACCAAGGAGCGCTTTTGGCAGATGTGAACATTCGATTGCGGGAATGCCGTCTGATCAAAGCACGCCGAAATAAAGGTCGCAGGTGCAGATGGGCCTCCCGCTAACAGCATCGGGCCTGTTTGAGGCTTCGTCGTGCTCTCACCAGCGCCCCCCTCTGGGGGAACTCTGAAGAGAAACAGCAGACAGCACCTGTTGAACGCTTTGTGATTCACAAAACACGCCACAGTGCCAAGTTCAAGAGGCTTGGCGTTTTTGAAATGTGAGAAAACGAAGAGTTGTGGGAGTTTGCTGGTGTTTATAATGGCGGGATTTTGCTTGGGGGGGTGAGGCTTGAAGGGTACAGACACTAAAGAGGGCTTCTGGAAGCGGAAGGAAGAGGTAATATCCCGCAGTAAAACAAATCGACTGTAATTCGATGTTTATCTCCGATCGTCTTGATGAGCACCACGTCTCCAGAAGCGCATCTTGTTGGTGATCTGTTTCCACTCCCGTTGCCCCGGTAACGGCTGTTGTCGTCTCGCTGGATGCTGGCAGGGTACGGGGTTGCATTTTATGGATGTGTGTCATTCGAATCCGAGCGCATCGGCGGTACTCTCGACGTACTCGAACCACGGAGTACGAGAGAGTCATCGTGTTTGCGCGTGCCAGGTCCATGTGTGTCTGCTCGCGACACTCAGAAACAGAAGATATCGCTTCAGGGACATTTATGGAAAGTACTATGAATGGATTTATCGAAAAAGCAGAAAGATATTGTGAAACAAACCGAAATTAGACTGCACAGTTGACATTAGAAGTATAAGTAAATTTAGCTTCACATTTACATATTTAACAGACATGTTTGTTCAAAGTAACATACACGCGAGACAAATAACAGACTGCAAACATATATGATACATAATACGATTATTCAAGGACCGATAACAAATACCCCAAAACCGACATTCAGGGAACATAAAGAGGCATCAGCCTAGTAGCGGACTGTACTGTTTGTACCAGAGTTAACATATAATTTTTCTACGGCTCCTAATATCTCACACGATCCATGCATGCCGACACTCGTAAACCAAAGATGTCGCTTCAGGGACGCTTAAGCAAAGCACCATGAATGGTTTTATCAAAAAACAACAAAAGGCACTGCAGCGCGAACGTAAATTAATGAGGTTGGAAATATGAGTACCCTGGTAAATGTGTATTCCCTGCCCGTGAATGACTCACAAAGTGGATTTCCTGTGTGCAGTTAAATGTGTGGCTGATGAAATACGTCAGTTGCACGCACAGGCGCTGGTGAGGCGGTCCCACTGAGTGTGGAAAAAGCATCCATGGTCCATCTCGCTGGGACTGAGATTGAAGTGCTCAAGGTGACGAGTCGAGCCTCTCCAAAATAATCACCGTATTGATTTCATTCGCAGGTCAGAACCCTCCCCCCCCACCCCCTGGGATGGGCGCCACCCCTTCCCTGCAGCCCTTCGTACTGAGACAGAGGGGCTGCCACACTGTGTAAAAATTATTTGGACCGTAAAAAAAAAATAAATACGAAACCCAAACACTTAAAGGGGCAGTTGACTTTATGTTAAAGGGATCAGCTCACATGTCCATCTTCTCCTGCCTTTATTGGATACCGTAGCTGTCAGTGTGACACGGCACCCAGAAGGGTCCCCTTCTGGCTGCAGACACTATACTAAATATTAAGTAATCAGATCACTCATCTAGGAGATGCTGAAGCAGCATGTTCTGCTAACCAGCTAGTTAGCTACGATCATCTGACTGTACTCACCAGCTATTTATTTACTTTTTGAAACAACTGAGGAGGCCTGCGGGGTCCCCAAGGCGACTTTTTGAGTGGGGCCCCAGGAACAACCAACCCACCCAGGGCCCCTATAAGGTCTCCATCTGGCCCACTGTGTCAGCCGGTTGCTTATGTCAGAAGTCCGAGCTCTGAGGTCGATCCGTGCACCCTCAACCCTCAGATGGGTGCTTCGAAAATAGTAGTAGTTTAACCACTAAAGGTGTCTGCATCTAGAATGCTGCTCCCTTGAAGTCTCTGACAACTTGTAGGCAAAATAAAAAACATCTGGCAGGACTTCCACGCAAAGGGGGGGGTTGTTGTTTCAGGTGCCCAACTGAAAAAATGTCTTTGTATCCCCCCATTGTAGTTACAGTTTATGGCCTGAAGGGGGCCTCCAAATCCTCCGGGCCCCATGTAAACACCACCACTGCCATATGATACGACTTACTATATTCCATGGAATGCATGTATATGTTAGCCATTAATTGGTACCAGATAATTAATCTAAAATAAATGGAATAATGTATTATAAGTAGGTTAATTATGTCCTCGTTGACTTGTATTCTCCAGTGTCTTGGTGTAGCT
Source organism: Boulengeromyrus knoepffleri (assembly GCA_026770805.1). Lineage (NCBI taxonomy): Eukaryota > Metazoa > Chordata > Actinopteri > Osteoglossiformes > Mormyridae > Boulengeromyrus > Boulengeromyrus knoepffleri. The sequence continues at coordinate 20,959,266 of JABJVO010000078.1, read as the reverse complement.
GAAAGTTTGAGCTGCACCTCCCTCGGGTCTCCGGGCTCAGGTCTTGGCAGCCCAGCGTTCCCACTCACAGTACCGGCCGAGCTACATCTTACGCACAGAGAGGCGTCTGCTCGCTCTCGGCTGGACTTAAGGAGAAGGGAAATCGTAACAGCTTTTATGGGCTGAGGATGATGCTGGGGAGAGCTCAGATTTATTCAGGAACACCCGCATCTGTAGAAACCTGCTCAGTGTGACCGAACCCAACACAGTGATCTTGCAGAAATAACCCAGAAGGAACATGCGACTCTCGCTGGCATTTAAAAACGGAGCGACTCGGAACGACGGGGCTCTTTTAATCATTTGCTAAAACAGCAATTCTCTGCTAAACTGCTCTGAATTTGCTGCTCGTTCAATAAATGAAATTAAATTCTGAGACTAAATGGAAATGGACTTTAGAATATGTCCTGGGCTGCACCTACCCCCCTGAATCAAATATGTGATGAATATGTCTCTTTTGGGGAAAACCAGCCCATAATCACCCTGACAGCAAGCCTGGAGTCTTTCCCAGAAAGTGCATCACAGGAGGCAGGGAAGACCCTAGAATAGGAGCAATTTAGACACGCTGGTCCACCCAAAGGTCTCGGGAATGTGGGAGGAAACCTGAATGAATGCAGAGCCATCGTAGAAAATCTTCAGGGATGGGAAATGTACCCACAAACCAGGAAGTGTGAGGAGACAGTGCCAACCTATACTGCTCTCTGTGCAAAATCTTTTCTTTCTTTCTTCCTGTCTTTCTTTCTTTCTTTCTTGCTCCCTGTTTCATGCACCATTTAGTACAAACCGTGTAGTACTCATGTCAAGTGCCTTGGGGCAACTGTAAGGCACTATATAAAATAAATCAAATATAACTGAATAAAGAACACCATTATTGGGATAAAGTGTTATCCCAAACAGACCCACGGGGAAGCATCATCTGTTTCCTGCTTGTTCGATACCCCTACAGAAGGTTGCTTCACTTGTCCACTTCCCATACCTCTTCCTGTAGAGTCAATTTGAAATTATCCAAAGCCAGACGCCCCGGCTGAATTTTAATGAGTGCAGACGAGTCGATGGGATGCCCGGCTCGGAGCGGAATGAAAGCAGCCCGACGGAAGTGGAGTGTTTATTTCTTTTTTCCCTCTGCCTTATCTTTTATCGAGCGTCTGCACGTGTCTCACTTGCTCGGCGCGGCGTGTCAGATTAACACGCGAGCTGCCACCACCGCCTGACATGAACCCAGAGGAGGCACGCACACGCACAAGCACGCAGAAAATAATTTGAAGTCATTAAAACTGTGATAAAAAATATACTATATGTTTTGCGAAGCTGAAAACTTCTTGAGAAATGTTTTGGGGATGTTCATGCCTTCATGACAAATGCAAGAATGGCAGGACTTTTAATTGGCAGGACCTGACGGGCGTTTAGGAGAGCCTCGGGGGTGGAATCCTCTGAGCTGAGGCACCGGTGACCCCTCGTCGGGAAATCACAAGCCTAGCATAATCTACCTGCAAACAGGACGTCTCAACGCACACGCAGAGCTAATATTGAACCACCAAATAGCGGTGCTCCATTAGTCTGGGCTTTTACGGCCTCTGGCGTCTGCGTGGGGCCCCTGGCGTGCTATAATGCGCACACTTATCGATTCGTTCGCTGTGATGAAGTAACTCGGATGCTGCCATTCGGCCAAACGCCGTCGAGGATGCGTGGCACATTCGTAAATAAACAGAACTAACTTCTCATGGCTGGGGGGAGTGGGTGCGTCGCTCACTGATGGTGTGACATCGTCACTGCCGCACCGGCACGCCCCCCAGAGGGAGCCGTCTCCCTCTCTCCGAGTTGCTCCGAGTCTCCCCATGGGCAAGCCGACACAGGCACAAATGCCGGACCCCGACCGAGCTGACTGCTGAATCGCTTGACTCGCAGTCCGCTGACCCCTGCTGTCCGTCGCCTTACAAGACACCGGTAAGTGCTGACAGAGAAACAGCCCTGTCAGTCACAGTTACTAATGTAGCTGTTTTTCTGAGTACTATATTATATACGCATAAATAACATAGATTGCTTTAATGAATCGAAATATTCACATATGATACAGCAGTAAGTGCAGTACAGAGGAAATATATATTGCATGCATTTTTGCATGAACTCATAAACTCCTTCAAAGAAGTAGGTTATTTCATGCAGCCGGAGTCACGTCTGCTTGCTCTTAGGAAACATAAAGTCATCCTTAATATCACACAGACACCCCCCCCCCCCCCCCCAAAAAAAAAGGACCGGTGTTATTCCACTTCCAGAGCAGGCTGAGATGGATTTCCTGAAGCCGTGTACGGAGGGAGCCCACCGCAGCGACCGGGAGGGCGACCACATCCCAACTCTCTCACTCAGTTTTCTACAATGTCCCCCCCTCCCCGCATTCTGACAAACCAAAAGCATCAGCAAAAAAAAAAAAAAAGAAAAGAAGCAGGAGAAAGTCCAGCGCGGTGGCTGAGGAGAGGTGGCTGAGGAGGGGTGGCGGAGGGGTGCTTACCTTAACAGACGGTCCCTCTCCGGCGGGCAGGCGGGCGGGCAGATGGAGTCAATGCCGCTTTAATCCCAGCGCGTTACAGAGCGCGAGCCATGCGACTATCCTGCGAGCGAGGCTATGAGCGCGAGTGTGAGCAGCCGCTCGCTCCGCTTTCTTCTCCTCCTCCTCCCCTCTCTCTCTCCCTCCCTCTCTCTCCCTCGCTCTCTCTCTCAGGATGGGCTCATTCTTCTCCCCCTGCACCGCCAAGCGCTGCGGTCTGCTCCGGGGGAAGCTCAGATGCGAGTGGCCAACCCCAGGGGTTTGAGGGGGTGTCGACCCCCACCCCCCTCCTCCTCAAAGACCCAGATGAGCGGGTGGCAAGTGGAGGGGGGACGGAGGGCAGCAGGGAAGAAGAAAGGGACGGTAAGGTGCTGGTCTACTGGGTCTCTCACTCGCTGGCTCGTCTGCACCCCCATTGGGGGGGTTTGAGGGTTGTGGGGGCGGTTAGGCAAGATAGACAGAAAATGATCTTCATCTGTCAAATTAGCAGATAGGGCCCCCCCACCAATGAAGAAGGCACCCCCTCTTGGTGAACCAGCTGATGTTCTTCAGGAGGGGTAGGGGGGGGATTATTAATTAGGAAAGGGACAGAGACTAGGGGGGTGTGGTACCTCGGCAGCGCTGAGGGGGCCGTTAAAAAAAATAAATAAATAAATATACTAGGGGGGGTGGCTTAATAAGTCTTGGGACTTAAAGCATAATCAAAAGCTGGACCCCATCTGGCTTTGGCTAATGCACAAACTCTCTCCAGCGTTTGGAAAAAAAACACACACACACACACACACACACACACACACAGATATATATATATGTATCTTTTTCATCTATTGTTTTGTAGCAGACGGGGCTTCAATCCTTCATTTGAGGAGGCGGCTCGCCGAGGTAAATATTTAAACCTGCCCACTGCCTTTGATGTCTCCAGCCCTCATTTTTTTGTGACCTATTTTTTCCGCAAGGCACACATTTCAGATCTCTCCCCGTCCTTACTGGATATTTAACTAAATTTCAGCACCCCCCTCCCCACACCAATATTAGCTGTCGGCAACAACGCAAACACCCCCCCCCCCCAGCGTAACCTTAGAAACAAGGGGGTGTTGTGAAGGCCAGTGCGATATGACGACCACAGATCGCAGGGTACCCGGTCAGACAACAGAGAGGTGGTCTACCTTCCTGGAGATCTGTCACAATGACAGTGGGTGGAGCTACTTTGGTGGTGGTGGGGGGGGGGGTGGTTCTGCTTTACCCCCAACAATCAACATACATTGATTAATTACAAAAAGAGCATCTCTGTTCATGTCTGAGTTATCTTTGTCACGACAATGTAGGTCATAGTGTACGGAGAAACCACGAGCATTCAAAGGCCTAATGGGTAGGAAAGTGCACTTGAAACTGGAAGATTGCTGGTTCGAATCCCTGACCAGCACTGCTCCCCGGATGCTGAATTGCCTACTTCCTGTGATGTCACAATATCACATGGGTTAAATGTAGAGAACACATTTTGTCATTGTACACTGTGTGCTGTGGTCTGTCACCACTGATCACCTAATTAATTAATTAAGTCTGCAAAACTTCACTGGGGTTCATCCTGATGGAACTACGTCTGATAAACAGGTACACATCTAAGCAAACACGCAGGTGTGGTAGCTTTGGCAGAAATGCCGCCTAGAGTGCGTTATCTCATCTAGAGATTCATCTAGTTATTCTTCACTATGTAACGTACAGTTTTTGAGCGACAGGTCCAGCTTTGATTCTGGAACGGGGTTAGCGGCAGCTGGGCCAGCGGTTAACGATCCGGCTGAATAAACAATGGAGGCCAGGAAAAAGGTCCCACTTCCCTGCTAAAATGTGGTGGACTTTTCGAGACACGGGGAATGCAAATGACAGGTGTGTCATTAAAAAGAAATATCCTAAGCTTACTGTTGTTCAATAAAGTCGTGTGTAATTGTGCATCACCACCCCTGCGTCTGCACTGAAAAGAGCTTCACCCTGTTTTGTGACCCACACTATATACAGATATGTACAGAGTAATATGAAATCCCAGCTTTTTCAGATATATTGCAGAGAAATGACTGCTTGACCAATAGCTCCCCCGCTGGTACGGAGCGCCAGACTCTCCGTCTCACTCGGCAGCGGGTGTTCTGTGATTTATTATTCCGATATGCGATGCCGTGCACGTCTATACTCTTTTTCCACCCAGCACTCTGTCCATTTGTTTGTTTAAAGGAAGGCCTTTGGGATACCCGCAGGGGGGTGCCTCGGAAAATCCCCAGAAAAAGTTTCCCCCTGCAGTGTGCCTGTGATCGGTTGGTCGTTGGTTCAAATCCCAAGCTTGACACAATAGTCATATGTCCATTGGGCACTTGATTGAGGCCCATAATCCCTTGACAAAAGGTCCAGGGGTGCAGGATCCTAGGCTTCTATCTCACCTGTACGTACGTGTATGTGTCTCAAAGAAGAGCATGATGGGAAAGCGAAAAGAGGCGTCCAAATGTACCTGTTCTCATATAAATGGCAAATAAAACTTTATCTCATCAATTAGAGCAGGAATCACCATGACAGCCAGTTCCAGGAGCCACATCTCAGATTCATGGTACAAGAGCCAAGAATGGCAGATGTATAGTATGGAAGAACTGGAAGTTTCTAAGAAATCTGTGTTCTGCTTAGGGGAGCTCTGAGGCCTCCAAGAAAGTCCCGGAGAAGAGAGATGGTGGGATGATGTAGAGGTTAAGCTGATGGAAGAGTATGGACCACTTATTGGGCTTTTAAAGCCTCGGCTGATGGGACCTGAGCTGATTGTCAAAAACAACAGATATCTCATTGGCTGAAGGCCACTTATCTGGATTTCCTGCTGCTCCTATCTCACGATGTCACTAGCAGGGTTTCAAAGACGGGGGATGAGCACCGGCAAACTTTGTGGCTCACGCCATGAAGTGTATCCCACATTAGATGCACTCAAGAACAAGAGTACATTGCATATTTCAGTAGATATTGCAAAATCGCGGCTGTGTGCTCTGAAAATAGGGTTTACGACGATCATTATTGCTCTGCTATGGTTACGGAGGTGGAGAGAGTGAACTGTCACTTTCACGTTGGCTGCGGCTTTGTTCCTGCTAGACAAAACAGTCCTGCTTGATGATGATCAAGTCCGCACCACAGTCTTGTTTATGGACTTGTTTCTGCGATTCAAAGGGGCACCTTTTCATCCAATCAGGATGCTTGGCTCTAAAGGGTCTATGACACCCCCACACTGAGCTGACCCTTTATGTGGGATGTAGCCATTGGGCGTTTACTTACTCATATATTCTGCATTCACAACAGATTTGACTTACCAGACTTACACAACCGTTACTAAAATATTTATTTTTTTCCCATAATTTTTTCCAGTTTCTTGCTGGCAATATTTAAATGTCTAAAACCATTTTTTTCCTCCGCAACATCCATCTTTCATACCATGTGTACTATAAACAGTGACAGCTGTTCGCTCCAAGCATAAAATGCAAAAAGTATTTTATATAAAAAAAAAAACATAATGAATTATGCATCCCGTTCTTACACCCGAATCGGTAGTGAATGAAATAAATGATGAGTTTGTCTTTTTATTTAGACGAATCGGGGACGAGTGGCAGCTCGCTATGCTAATACTGCCACGAGTCGCATTCGACAAATTCTACCGAGGCAGGGGGCTAATGTGTGGATCAGAGAGACGGAAAGTGCTAGAAACGCTAACACGCACCATCCCAGATGCGGCCCTTTTTCCCGGAAAGCTCTCTGCATGTACAGGGGCAGCAGGCCTGTCATCCTGATCAACCGCTGTCCAGATGGCTGGATTTAGCCTCAGGGGCACTAAGTTAATCCCTGAGGCATGCATGACACACAGAGTGCGTGTCTGTGTTTTGGGGGAAGGGTCCCAGTACAGACTTCCCACCCCCATGCCTGGGGGCCTGGAATAAGTGGGCTGATGTCACTCCTGAGGTGTGAGGCAGGTTGTGTCTGTTAATGTACATGGATGCAAAAGTAAATGAGTGAAATGAGGGAGAATTTCTCCACGGATTAGAGCAGGAAAAGGTTTGTGATGGGGCCTCGTTTATACGAGGTGCTGGCACTGGGTTTGGGGTCAGTTTTAGGTCCCTTTTTGGTTCCTGCTGCAAATCCTGCATAACCAGCAGGGAGAGTAGGGTAACAGGAGAGACAAATGCATGGGTTTGGGGCGGCACACCAGTCATCTGCACGAATTTACAGCCCTGAGGTGTGGTCAAGGGTGATTCTGAGCTTATTGTTCTGATCACCCACCCAATCTGCGTCAGGCCATGCCCACGTAATTTACATATCATTTGCATATCCCTTCACCCTCTGCTTTGTTAGACATCCTACGCAATACATCCTTACCATAACTACCTTGTAATTGCACAGTATATTTTACTGGACAGGGAAACGCTTTGCACAATGCACTGTGCTCTGGCATATTTCCTATTTCACCTACACTTTTCATTTATGTTATATTGATTTCATATATTTATAATTTATTAAGCAATACCTTCTGTTTCAGCCATTCCTTTTATTTATTTTTTAATGATGTTATAAATACCTACCTCTGCAGCGCCTAGCCATATGTCTACCTTGATGCTTTTTTTCCTGATTGTTTTGTGCTGTCTGATTCGGTTAGGTGTTGCATGTTACTGACTGGATGGTATGAGTAAGAATTCCTATTTACTGATGTATAGAACGCAAACAAAGAATGCTGAATCTTGAACTACACGGCCGTACATTCTCAGCACAGTTTGCTTAACGCTGAATTAAGCCCCTAATTCTTAGTCTAACATTATATTGCACCGGCCAGACGTATGGAGCTGATTCTGGCAGTATGGCCCCGCTTTTCCTGAGGTCCAACTGATTTATTTCCTTTCCTGTTTCTACTCTGGTCCCACCCTGGAGAAATCAGGGGGACAGAGAACTCAGGTGCCCCTTTCATTAGTCAGACTGCTAATCGGGGGTTGGGGGACTGGCGGGGGTTGGGTTGGG
>JABJVO010000078.1:20939995-20951569 GCA_026770805.1 Boulengeromyrus knoepffleri | reverse complement strand
TGGGTCACATCCTGAGCCCAGGCAATCTGCTGGACCCTTAGTCCAGGCACCAAGCCTAAATTTATGAAGGCTCTGCTTCCACTAGACTGAACAGCGGGGCTGCCTCATTACCAGGGAGGAACTGGGAGGGGGACGCGCTTGTTTACATCAAAACACCATCACCTTCCGCTGAATTCATGGAAGGAAAATGAAGAGCAAATGAGCTGAAAGTGAAGTCCAGCAGCTCGGCCTCTGAGAGAGGCATGTGACCTGGCGTGGGGGCTTGAAAGAGCTGAAGATGGGGGGGTGGGGTAGGAGATGAAGCACTCAGTGCTGCTCAGGTGCAGCCTAATTTTGGGGGAAAAATTCATCCAGCCCAGCTGTTATCCTCGAGATTCTTAGGTTTTTCTTTGCCTACCCATAATGCTTTGCTGGCTACATTTATTTGACAGAGCAGACCACAAGGTGTTACAAGGCAACCTGAAAACATCCCCCCCCCCCCCCCATCGTTTGTTCTAGTAGCATGGGATGGCATGCAAATGTAGCCATTGGCGGAATAGGTCTCCAAATCCACAATGGAGTCCCCCCGCAACAAACACGATCGATATACAGCCACAAAGATAGATAAACCTTCAGCCAGAACGATCTCAGGCCTCGCTCTGATCAAAGGGTGTCCGCCAATGAAAGCGGGTGCTGCCGGTTGGCCGGGGGACATTCCGGACACATAGAAGCTATTCCGGGGCCAGCCCCACCCCCAATGACAGTTAACCCCAGGGTGCATGAGATGCTAATTAAGCGACGCATTGAAAACCAGACATGTGGGACAGACGGCAGAGGCTGAGGCTGAATCGATAAACAGTTTGCTTCAGAGATACTAATCATAATAATAATAATGATGATGTAATAAGAGATCCTGATTCAGCAGGAGAACAAAATTCGACCTACTCTTTTTCTGTGAGCAACCCTACCCTCCATATCAGCTAATGTCACCGACAGCGTCCATCAGCTGTCGGCCTTAGATCTAAATCGGCAGTTTAATACACTCTGAGGCTCACTGGGCAGGAGCCTTCCTGCCGAGAGTCTGAGCTGTGCGGTTTTAATATCCAATCACGCAGAGAACATCAGGACACATCGTTCATAGGAAGAATCCTGCAAAGCTTCCAGCCAAGACGGCATTTCCACATTTACAAGAACGCGTCAGGCTGTAAGAAACTGACTATGCCAGGGAAGGAATTCCCTCTCCTAAACTGGACTTTCACCCCCTCTGTGGATTTAATTGTTACGGGAACGCTCCTTCCAGAATTCCGAGCGGGTCCTTATAATCACAGAGCCAGGGCCTTAATCGCTTTCTCGCTCCCCTGTCCGTTAAATTAAGAAAAATCTTCCCGCTGAGCCGAGCCCTCGACTGCCCAACACCTTCCCCCCTCCCGCTCGGAAACACGCCTAAGCCGTCCGTTTTGATGGAAAGCCTCCAGCGCGATACTTTCGTTTCTGTGGTGTCATTGCCCTCTGTATGGCTTTTATATTTTTTATGTGTTGCCCGTGGCGGATTCCTGCATCCTTTTGGCTCTATTTCCTTTATTTTACGCACAGGGAAAGATTTATAGAGCTATACGCACAAACACCACAGATACATCAACTGTTTGGATGGAAATGAGCACATATAGATTACGCTGCCTGTACGTTTTACTTGACCTCGTCAGGAGATCTTTGTGCGAATGTTAGTTTCGGCTCCCATGTTCATCGGAGCAGTTGTGTCCCGATTACACGTCACTCTGATGCCACATAAGGTCATACGGCCATCGGCTTGGGAATACAGACAAAGATGGAACGGCTACCTGTTGATGGACATAATCACTTAGCAGGGGTTCGATACATCCCTTAGAAATCCCCACTTTCAGACTGATTACTCAAGCTGTAATTAGTCAGGTGACTCATTCCCATGGCCTTATGGGGACTGAAGTGCTGCAGGGGGGCATTTTCGTAGAATATCAATATGTGGAACGGATTCTGTGGTTTTAGGGGGAGCAAAGCCTGCTGATGCAACTGTCCCTCGCCCTGGAATTCCTTCTCCTTACCACGTCGACATCATCACTCTCTGTCGTAATTATGCTTCAGAGCTACTAGGCTGAAGATGTATATATCAGTAACGGGTGATACCGTGATGTGTTTACCAGGCTCGTAAAAGGAAATACACTTTTTGGGACAATTGGAGGTGAGATAAATGGTGTTACTGACGTCTCAAGTCATAAAAGCATAGATATAAAATACACCATTAAGCAAAATGGCAGGCTGATGATTCAGCGGATATGAAAGCAGGGCACAGGCTCAGCATCATTCATTTTAATATCGCAAGAAACTTGCATGGGAAGAGCTGTGTCTTTTACAGTAATTAGCTCGCTTTTGTAGGTGGTTGCTGATTCGTCCCTTTTGATCTTACAGGCTGGTTAGTCCTTCACCAAATCAAATGATAAAGAAAAAAAAACAGACACACACACTCTGATGGTGCTTGATTAATTTCATTTGAACAACTCCACTTTTGGAAAAAAGAGAAGTTGGCTGTGTTATTATGATGTCTGAAAATTACATTACTTGACGGAGAATGAGTCAGCTTTCTCAGAAAGCCAAAGGGAAAGACTCTTTCCAAGGAACTGTAGCGTGTTGTCTTATTAATAGGGTAGACTATGTGTGAATAATGCTCATCGCACCCTGACTATCTACTTATACGATGACATAATGACTCTCAGAATCAGCAGTAGGTTCAGACAGGGATAGATATAGTCTCCTTTGAAATACAATAGAATAGATCTCCTTATCCTCAGACACTACAGGAACACCGGTACCCAGGGAAGAATCACCATCTCAAGTTCAAGCTCACCGCTGGTCCACAGCCAAGTGCGGTCTTCACCTTCAAACCCAGTTAGTAACTTTGAGTCAGAGAAGAGTGCCAACCAACATATTTCCTGCTCATTTATCCAGTCCAATTTAATCTCTCCTGTTGCGGTTATATTCCCTTCCAAAATGTTTCGGCCAATGAAAATCGTTTTTGAACAGCATGCTTTCCTGCCTGTTCTCTGTCAGACATTTCCATTGGCTGAAAAGTTAGAAGTGTCAGCATAATATTGTCATGTATGATTGTATGTGTTAGACATAGAAATTTCAGTCGCGGAAACTATAGGGCTATTAACACAGTACGATTATTCATTTTCTACTAAACATTCAGATTGAAAGGGGTTTGCTTGGTGATATTCATGCTAATTAAAAAAAAAAGATTTCACCCACATTTCACAAGCAATTGAGAATAAAAACCATTCAGGGCGGCAAAAGGAACCATGTGACTCAAAAGTGCAAGAAAGGGTCACTGACAGTTAAGATGGAAAGACCCCAAATCAGGTGAACAAATGACGACAGCTTGTGGAGAGCGCCACTGAGTGTAAGCAGACCGTGTTCATTGTGCTGCGTTGACAGAAACTTCTAGACATGGACAGAGAGTCTTGGTGGTGACGACACTGTAACGAGTAGTTCAGTTGAGTAGGTCGGAGTGATGCTGAGTTCTTTTCAGGAGATGAGGTACAGGCAGAAATGAAGAGAAGCGCTGTCTTGGATGAGCTGACGTTCAGGCGATGTTTCTGCGGGGAACTCTTGGCAAGGCTGATGCCAGCAGACAGCCTGGGTGTCTGAGGGGCTGGAGACGGTAGCTGAAAGGTAGATTGCGAGATTAGATATGAGCGGAGAGAGGTTTGGGAACACAAAGTCCGGCACATTCCTGCAAAACATCTACGGGACTTTGGCAAAGAGCAGGTGGAGAGTGAGACTTGCCCGGTTCCTGGTATGAGGTAGGAATTCTCCCAGAACATCTCAGGGTCCTACTGCTGCATTTAGTCAGGAGTGCAGTGGGCTGACAGGCAGAGAGGGAGAGAGCTTCACCGACGGCAAGGGGTGGACGTACCACTGGAACAGTCATCATTAAAACCGGTAAATTTACTCTCAGACAGGAAGTTACGTGGATGGCAGCAAGTTTAGAGCTTATTCTGGCAAACAGAAGATGTAGCTGGATATGTAGTGTTCAGTGTGGGAGTCCAGGAGAGTTGTGACTCATGCTGGTTTGAAGGGTTTGAGGGGGAAAAAAAACGAGGATGGGTCTTAAAAATAAAAGGGAGGGATGGATTTGGGGATTTCCTTATGGAGAAGAAAACTGATAGAATGAAGAGGACAGGTAGTAGGATGCTGTAGGAATGAGTGCTAGGAGATGCTTCTGTCAGAAACACAAAGGTTGAGGTGTAGGCGCCGCTGGAGATGGGATGGTCAGGAGATCTAACTCCTGAATATGTCTACATAAAAGTAGGAGGTGTGGGGGATTCAGAGTGAAGAAACAGCTTCAGGGGGTCATGGACAGAAAGAGCAACATTCATTTTGAAATAAATTTACTTCATGGAAATTAGGCTGGGGAGTGGAATGAAGATAGTAGGAGAGACAAGTCAACAGTACCTGGAGCCTTGCCATTGGCATTGAGCTGCCTGGTTTATCAGGAGGAGCTGAAGATGGTAATCTTTGCTTTGAAGTTCAAGGACAGTAAATGGAGGGGACAGTGGGGAGGAGGTGGATGAGTTAGCTGGAGATTGAGATGCCGAGCGAAAGACATTTCAGTGAGAAGTGGAGTGATGAGAGTGGGTTTGGTAGGAGGTGACGTAGAGGTTGGAGGAAGAGATGTTGAAGGTGTTTTCTGGCCTTGGATGTGTGGAGGTTGTAGTGAAGCAAGGCTGAAGGAGAGAAGTTACCAGATAAAAGCCAATGGCCCTTTGACATGAGGTCATCTGGTCTGGTGTTTATAAGCATGTGCTTCTCATAGAGAAAGCAATCAGTCTAGGGACGCTGTGTGGCTCAGTGGGTACCAGCAATCACAAGGTCATTGGTTCAAATCCCAGGGTTGGCAGAATGATTTTACCGTTGGGTCCCTAAGCAAGACTCTTGCGGGTTCAGTAACAGAAGACAATGTATGTCACACTACCCTAGATTTTAATCTCAGGCTATAATATTAAAAGAAAAACCCACAAGAGACTCTTTCAGAAGAATCAATCCAAGATAATTGTAGGGCCTTCCACTCATTATATTTTTAATTACCTTAAGTAAGTAACCAGCTAACAATTCGTCTCATGGCCCAAACGCTGTCAGTAATCCCACCTGACTGATAAGGTGAAATATGTCAGTGGAGGCGATCTGTAAGGAGAATGCCAGCGAGCTAGTCCCAGGGGAACTGACATGGAGATAAGGTTTTGGCAGTAAATTAAAAAGTCAATAAATCACCCCGCCCATATTCACGTGTAATTCTCGTAAGTGATGTGCAGTCAATAAAACGTCTCCACCGGTGATAAATATTCAGTTGTGTTGCTGTGGTCACTGTCAGAATCAGCAAAATACAGTTTTAATAACAGCCATTGCCTTTGTATTCTCTGCAGGGTGAATACAATTGATGTTTTATTTATTTATTTATTTATTGTGGTTGAAGTTATGGGAATGAAAACCATACTGTCTGCACTGGTGGTATTCTGGGTGGTAAATGAATTTTTGATTAGCGCCTTTCTTTAGCTACCAAGTTGGCTTTTCTTGGTACAAATTGCATTTTAAGGGAACGTAGCCTGAACTGGGTGTGATTTTTCACAGTAATGCCAGGCAATTCGTATAAATGTGCTCCGTAAATGTTTTAGTGGGAAGCTTAAATGGTTAGTTCCCAGCGTCTGAGGACCATAAGGGAGGCACTATTACAAAACGTTCTCATATGTATTCTCTTATACTTAACATCATCCCGCTGCCTGAAAAATGCATTTCACAGCTGGCCGAATAAGGCTTTAATCAAGCAGTGGTGATTGTTGCAGGAGTTGGACCACTCTATCTTCTGACCAGAGCAGTGGATGGTCGCTCGGCCCGTCCGTCCGTCTGTGTGTCCATCCAGCCACCCATCCTCCATGTTTTTTCCTGGGTCTGTAGTGTGCCTAGACCCTGGGGCTGGACACCCAGGCGTGAAGCAGCCGACACCTCGTAATTACAGTGAATTCACCAAGGCTGTCAGTGTCTATCTAATCTGCTTTTAATTTATCAGAATCTGTTTCTGTGAAATGCAGGTGTCTGAAACCCCCACAGTCTATAAGCTTCTCTATAGACACACCTGTGTTTTTAGTCCCCTCATTATCACAAGCAGGGAGCTGGACCTAACTACCTCTACTCCAGATTTCTTATGTTCCTCCATCATCACTCATCATCTTGAAACCAAAACAGAAGTTTCCCAGAGCCATTCAGGCACTAAGACGTCTCACTAAGCCATTCAAGCAAGCCTGTGATCTCTGCATGGCCATTGTGTGAATTTCCCAGCATTCCCTGTTGTACACAAAGTTAAGGGCGGGATTTTGACCGGGTAGTATGTGTCACTGCCAGGGCAATTCTAGGATTTTTGAAGGTGGGAGGCACAAGGGGCGATAATTCATGCAGAGAGGCCAACCAATGACATGTCTCGAATGAGTGAATGACAGGGGGGTGAGGTACTCCCTGGGCCAATCAGCTTTCAGCTGGGTCCAGAGCATCTGTGGCCCCACCTCAGTATGTGCGCCTATGTGATCACTTTTTGGCTATGAAAACAGCTTATTTCCATTCCAATATGCAAATAGACCAGGCCAGGCAAACTCACAAAAGTGTGAGGAGAAGAACAATATCTCGCAAGTCTCCTCAGAAGGACACGAAAATGGGTCTTGTTTCATCCCTCCTCAATGTGTGGCTTTGTTGCTGCCTTTCGCACTATTTAACTTAGTGTAACTGACAAAATATCACTTGTTAATTCATGCCAAGGACACAGCCGATAGCAGCAGCACGAGATGGGCATCAAAAAACCGTAACCTGCATAAGAAAGGAGCCCTCTAATTTTCACTCACCCAGCAGCTATTGGCAAACTTAAAGCGGCCGGTTCCTAGGTCACCAATGCCGGATGGGTCCCACTTGAACGGATCTCCAGTCATCATGGTGCGCTTCTGAAATTCCAGACCACGGCGCATTACATCATCTGCCTCTTTTGAAGAGCGAACAAAGCATTGATCAGTCAGGACAGCGCAAGTTTGTACTTGGTGAGCGCAGTAGGCGTTCGTCAGGCTCCCTTACCGAAGTTCATCTCCAGTTCACATTCAAACGCTTTGCCTTTTCACATAGTCGAAGTGTGAATATTAATTACATTTATGCATTTACCTGACGCTTTTATCCAGAGCGACTAACATTTTGCCCTATGCTATATGCCTTTCTGAATTTTGGACAGAGGACAGAAAGCGCTTGGGTTCAAACTAGTAGCTCTGGTTAAAAGTCAGACGCTGCACCAGTCGAGTCACAAATATAGTCAGTGCAAACAAAATAATAACCTTCCGAGTGAAAATTCATTTGTGGAACAATGATAGCAAGATGATCAGCAGGGGCTGTTGGGGGAATCAGTCATTAATCGATGGTGAGAACTTGCTCTGCTGGAATGTGGATGTGAGGTGACATCATATAGTTATCCCGAATTTCACTGCAATTTATCTGGATTTAAAAGCACTTGCATTTGCGCATTTATTTACCCATCCATCTCTGACACAAACTTTTTATGCATAGAAGAGCATTCAGCAGTCTAAGGAATGAACATCTATCACATAGTGGCCTTGATTCATGGATAACACTCTGCTCTGAGGACTGAATAGCGTGTGACCTCTCTCATTCAGCCTCCTGGATGTATCTTCTAAAGCCCCAATGGCACTGAACCCGTCACGACTGTCATGGTCCTGTGGTGACCAGGAAGGGGTGAATCAGAGGCCGGGGTGTTTTCCGGAAGGGCAATCTGAGTGTTGGACCTCGCTAATTGGATTGCCCGGGGGTGAATGGGGGTGGGGGCGGTTTGGTGAGCCAAAGAAGCCCTATAGAGAAGATCGACCTCTGTGGAGCTAGGAGAGTGGGAGCTGACAGGGACTCCTGGGTCACATGTTTAGCGCAAATGCAAAAAACAGGACATTGGAGTCATTTGGAGGAACAGGAAGGGATCACTGATGGCTGACTCTGAATCCTTTGATGATGCTTTTTTTTTAAATGCTAATCATCAACACTCACATACTGTAGCTGGTAAATAAAGAACCGTTTCTGCAAAAGGGGGGCCGTGCCTCTTTTTGCATAGATCTTATGTGTTATGATGTGTTGCTGTTCAGCGTGAAACGTTTGGCAGACAGTCACGTGATGGGTAGCTGATGGAGGGAGATGACCCCAGCCCCCTCTGCGGCGTTGAGGACAGGGTGTAGCCCTCGGGAGAGGTACAGAGTTGTCTGAAGATGTCCTCCCTTCAGAGGAGAGGAAGGGAGAGCTCAGCGCGATTCTTATCTGGTACTTCGGAAACAAAACCTGCCATTTTTCTCTCCATCTCTGGGAGCAACTCCTTTTCTCTGCCTTTTTCTTACCATCCAAAAAAAATGAAAATCCTGGAAGCGACGGACATTCATTTATTTTTAAACAGCAGACTCGGCACAATTTTCAAATATCGTCCGGGAGCCAGACTGGGAGAATCTTTTAAAATCCATAAAGTCTCATGTTTGCAGAAGAAAGTGTGTGAATCAGTATGTGTTTAATTATAATCTTTATAATTATGTCATTGTTTATTCTACTATTTAGAGTTTGGGGTAAAATACATTTTTTTTTGGGGGGGGGTGGTCACCTTGTTTTTTATATGAATGAGCTTTTTTTTTTTAAATATAGTAATTAACATGCAATAATGCTGGTAGAATGACGAGGATGAGGAAAAATTTCAGATCAAAAGAAAGAAGAAAAAAACCCAGCAGACTGAGACGTCCTGGGATTATAACACGCACAATGTTCTCACAGAAGCAGCAATGTTGCAGAGGGCCAGAATTTTTACATCTTGCGAACATTATGGGCCATAATAATTGCAGTTTACAAACTCCTAGGTCGGAGACATGCTGACATTTCACATAAGGCACTGCTTCACTGTTCGTCTGTGTTGCGTGATTAACGTAGATCAGACCGTGGTCTGATCTTGTCTGAGAGATGTAAGTTTCATTGTATCGAGTGTGAAAGGGCAGCTTCCAAACTCCTATGTCAAACATATGCCGACATTTCACATGAAGCACTGCTTCGCCGTTCCTCTGTGTTGCGTGATTAATGTAGATCAGAGCATGTTCTGATCCGGTCAGAGAGTTTCCGTTGGATCGAGTGTGAAAGGTTTCCAATATTGCCGGCTTTCTTCGTCCAACATCCCAAAGCCAATGAATCTAAAAATGGACCTTAAAGATGAAGTAGATTCCTTCCTGATCTCATTCTCTGAGTGACCGCAAGATTGGATTATACAGACGAATCCCTGAGAGGCCACCATTTGCTTGGTAGGTGTTTCTGCAATGCATGGGTGCGTACTTATATATCCAACACAAAATGTCGCCTACCCCCACATTCTGTAAACATTCCCGCTGAAGATCCGCTTAATTTCTTACCATAAAAATGGTCAACAGAATCATTCTCTTTGAATGGGATTCAAACCACACTGCGACACTGACTTACAGTGCCTCACAGCAGGAATTTAAACATGTTAGAGTAAACATCATCCCCAGGGAATTCTGGGAAAACCCCGAGAAGCACAGCCACAGCAGCCCCCTCCATGTGACGCACCCATGTTAAGGACTTACGCACACGACATGCATGTCAATACATCAGAAGGGACAGGGTCGTTTGTGAATCTGCACGTACACACCAAAACTCACGATTGCCACTGTTGTTTTATGATGAAAGTGCTTCCTCCCTGCTGTTGAGTGAATTAACTGGGGTTTGGACTGGTAACACGGAACAGACCGTGTGAGAGAGAGAGAGAGAGAGAGAAAGAGGGAGAGCAGCAAATAGTCTCAGCCACTTTTGGCAGCTTTTATTCAGCAGAGTCTGTCAAGACTTCAGCACAGAGGTGACTCCACTCACAGAAGTGATAATTAAATAATGGAAGCCCTCGTCTCTCGGCCTAGTAAAGAAAATGAATCCTGCCGTACAGGTTTGCCTCTCACTGAGATCCTTCCCCCTTCCTTCAGTTAACCAATCAATACTTGACTTCCATCCAGGCAAGCGAGCCCCAACATTTGAACCTATGCTTCAGAACATTGGGAGATCACTTACATCCCTTATGGTACAGTTTTAAAAGCGTTGCCCATCCGGGCAGGAACACACACACACATACAGGGGAAGCGGAATGCTGATTAGGCATATTAAAATGGTTAATAATAACACATGAGCCGTCTGGTATCATTCTGTCATTATGGGGCATCTTGATGACATGCCTGATTAGGCAGCCTGGATATCTCGCTGGTCGCTAAATCCTCTCTGTTTCATTTATAATAATGTAGCCATTGTAAAAATAGCTGACTCTATGTGTTTAATCTCACAGTGGTGCAATGACACTGTGGTGCAGATACCTCTGAATAAGTAACTTACTTGGAGCGAACTGAATCTGGGAAGCTTGGGGGACACAAACTTAAATTACCTGGCTAAGTGGTCTTCAGCTGGGGGGAGGTTTGTGGTGCTGATGACATCATGTTTTTTTTTAATTCTCTATAGAATATGGGAGATGACCCACAGGTCACAATTAACAATGAATTAAAAATATCAAGGGCTGTATAAAACCGGCACTTTGCTGGTACTCAGACCTCTGCTTTACAGAAATGCTGCAGTCTTTTCCGCCAGAATCAGTCCCGGTATCTCGGGAGAATTCCTGGGCCTGAAGCTGGAGATTGGCAAACTACTACAGAACCGCATCATTTGGACTCTGGCCAAGCCCATCTATGCGTGAAGCTGGACGCTAGTGTGAAAGTCTGGGAATGCGGTCGTGAACCTCAAAGGCCTGTGTGTTTGTGGCAGTGTGGGGTGAGGGGCCCGGGTGTGAGGGGAACAAAGAGCATGCTGGGAAGTCAAGTCACACGGACTTAACAGGAATCGCTGCTGACTGGCGTGCGTCAAAGCTCTGTCGGGAAGCCTGACAACGCTTCAAAGGAAAAATACAGAGACGCCTTGACATAGATATGCCCCTGCTGAATCTCCAGCTAGCAGGGGAGGCTACGACTCCCTCAACCTGTGCTCATGGGGATGGGCTAAAACTTCCTCCAGTTTTCAACAACTTTATGTATGATCTATTTATCTGCTCGACACTTTTATAGGGCTGGGCTGATCAGAAAGAAAAGGGGGGATTCTCGGTCAAGTTATGTGTTCATTTCTTTATCTGTGATGATAAAAGAAAAATAATTTAATCGAAGCTGGGAATCCGAAAAGTCTAAACTGTGACTGAGCCAAGTCTGTTGCTGCCATCAGATGGATAAATCTAATCCCTGGCTCTCAGTCTCGATTAGTCTGTATCAGTGAGCGTGCACTTTTACGAACAGCAATCATCACCCGCAGAGGTAAACCTCTCATCTCATCAGCCTAAGCCGTTTAAAGGGCTCAGCTTCCGACCAAACACAGCCTTGCAAATTCAAAAATGTACTCAGAATTTCCCTGACATGCAACGATTTTGAATAACACAGACTTTACACTGCACCTGTATGGAGAGTATATGTG
>JABJVO010000078.1:20924014-20939959 GCA_026770805.1 Boulengeromyrus knoepffleri | reverse complement strand
GATCTTCTAAAAGGTGGAAGCGTATGAGTTTTGCGCCTCAGGAACGTCCCTCTTAAGGCACCAGCAGAAGTCAGCAGGCATACAGAGTCTCCGCTGGCCTCGATGTCATTGTTCTGTATCAGAGAGAGAGAGAAGGATCCATCTCGACATGCCCAAACGTGTTACAGCCCGAAAACTCTGGCAAAACAGACTTAACTGCACTTTGTGTCCTTCTTTAATGTCTTGACAATGTTCAGAAATAGAAATAAAATTTTCACTAAATTAAATTTACCCATGCACTTATATCAACACAGCCTAAAAATGTTTGATAGCAATGTCCTGAGTGAATTTCTGATATCAGCACCTAAAAGTACATAAAAGACACCCCTTACTGATCTACCTCAATGTTTGTTGATCAGTGTTATTGTTCAGAAATCAACACTGGTCTATGAAATGGCAGGGATGTTTTGTAATAAAAACAACTGAAAAAAATGGGAAAAGATGTCCTTTCTCCATTGTAAAAAAAAAAAAGTGATTCGACAAAGAGTTTCATTTTAAGCTCAAAGACTGGAGAGAGCTGTCCATACCGTCTGGAACGAGCTCTTTGAAGACCGTCAGAGATAGATAGTAATTAAAATCCTATTTGCATATAGTTCCAAAGATCGCTAAGGATGTTCTTTTTCGGTGTAAAACAAATGCAATTAAGCGACTTACCCATCACAACCTTTGAGCCAGTAAAATAAATAAATAAAAATAAAATATTTAAAATTCAAAGTTATGCTAACAGCATGATTTAAAAATAGTTAGTGTTCCCCACCCCTTTGAGGATATTCCTAAATCATTATAACAACGTATAAAATGAACTTTCCGCTCATTTAAAGGCTGAGCGAATAAGTATATTTGGTCGTACTAATTGAGGATTAGGAATCGCCTTTAAAGTTCTAATTTAAACGGTCTGCCTGGCACGTGTGTCAGACTTCAAAGGACGTCAAGCTCTCAGGGAGCAGAGTCACCCAGTCAAATTACACGGCGCCCCCTATGGGATCCACCGAGGCGGGCTGAGCACTGAAGAAGCTTCCAGACGAGTCTGTAATCCCCCATCTTTGGGACCTCAAGATCCGCTGAGGTTTACTCTTCTCCATCCCCACCGGGATCACTGTTAAATGCAGCGCATGACGATCAGTCGGAGAGATGCACGGAAAATGGACAAGTTGGCGTTTAGCTTGACATTGAGGGTCAAGAGGAGGCCAGATCTGCATACATATGCGGGGGCAGTTTGTTGTTTCTGGGGCTCCACTCGAACAGTCATTTCGGGGCCCCCCATCCCACCTTCAGATGTTTCAAAAACTTAATAAATAAACAGCTAGTAAGTAGAGTCAGAAGATCACAACTAGCTGTCTAGCAGAACATGCTGCTACACCAACATCTAATTAAGGCATGTGTTTATTTAATATTTAGTGTAGTGACTGTTTGTGGGCAACAGGGGGCCCCTAAACCTCAGGGGCCTCACACAGATGCATGGTTAGTGTGCTGTGGATTTGGAGGGAGCCACTCTCAAAACATCAGCATCGTTGTACTATGGACATGAAGCCATCATTGTCTGTTAGGGAGGGATTTGATTATTCGTCTGTTTGCTTGTTCTGTTCATTGATTTCCCTGCTTTGTTTTCAGTTGCTCCTACATTCTTACACATATGGTGCCTGGATTTAAATGGCACTCTCATTAGAGACAGAAAAAGCCGTATCATGACATATCAGCATCAGGATGGCAACCAACCGGTTTAGGAACAGTTTGTACCCCATTGCAACCCAGCAACTCAATACAGAGCAAAAATACTCCAAACTATAAATGCACAACACACTTTACAGAGCGACACTTTGCACACTGCACTTTAAATTGCCATGTTTCCTACTTCCACCATTTATATTATACACTGCCCGGCCAAAAAGAAAGTCGCCATTTAAATTTATATCAGCAAATACTTAAGAGCCAATGACTGGGTCATTATTACAGCTCAGCTACGTTATGCAGCAATAAAGTGAAGTCAGCTGAGTACCTGAATCTACTGAATGGCCAGGTTACACCTCCATCCATCATAAATGGATTTTTTCTTCCCTGTTGGCATGGGCATATTCCAGGACAAGAATGCCAAGATTCATTGGGTTCGAATTGTCAAAGAGTGGTTCAGGGAGCATGAGGAATCATTTTCATGCATGACTTGGTCACCACAGAGTTACCTTAACTTCATTGAAGGTCTTTGAGATGTGCTGAAGGAGGCTTTATGGAGTGGTTCAACTCACTTGTCAATACAGGATCTCGGTGAGAAATGAATACAAATCTGTATGAAAATAAAAGGTGAGATGTAGCATAAGCTTGTGGAAACAATGCCATGACAATTGTGCGCCATAATCAAAGCTAAAGGCGGTCCAACAAAAATTCAAATGGCGACTTTTTAGCCTGGCAGTGTAGTTATTTCATATATTAATAATTTATTTAGCCATTTTTTCTGTTTAAGTAATTTCTTCTATTTATTACATACTGTATATATCCTATAAATATCTCTGCAGTAGTGGTAGAAAGTTCCGGGAAGTACAAATCCAGACCACGATTTTGTTTCAATCAACCAGTTGAGTATAAAGAGGCACATTCAGTACACAACTGGTAGGTTGGTCTGGATTTGTACTTTCTGGACTGGAACTGTCCACCACTGCGCAGCAGTACTTAGGCATATGTCTACTTTGATGTTTTGTGATTGTCTCTGTCTTGTTGTGTGCTGTCTAATTCTGTTAGATGTTCCAGGTTACTGACTGGATGGCAGAAGTAGGAATTCATGATGGATGTCCTGATGTGTAAAAGTCAAATCAAGAACCTTGATTCTTGAGGTCACATCACTCTAAGTTCTTACTTTCCTAATTCCCTTGATGGAGATCAAGTCAAAGGTCAAGGGATCTGGTGATCACAGGGGACCGGAGAAAAACCAGTGCCCTAAACCTTTCTGATGCACGCCATCTCCACAGTGACCTTCAGTGTGAACACTCCCTTCTGCCTCCTAACAAACTCGTCCCGACTAAATAAGCAAGTTATCCAGGTCACCTCGAGTCCACCTCTGGCAGGAAAAGACGAGCTTGAAGGGCTGTGTGAAATGGTACAGGAGTCCTTTACCACCCGTTGATCAGGAAGGTCTTTTTCATCTGTCAGATGTCTGTTTTTGAGTTACAGTGGTGACACGTTGACCTAGAGGACATACATAATGATGTTCAACTCAAATTTAGGCACGAGAAAGGTAAGAAACTACCTATAAGTTCAAAGCAGAGAAGATTAACACCCAGTTACCAGTCTGGGAGATGGTCAGCAGAGTAGCCCAGTGCTGCATTCAAAGATATGTTAAACCTATGGGTACTTTCACACTGCAGGAACTCTTTTCCTTAGTCAGAAACTACCAGCATGATTGTAGTTCCTTGGAGGGAGTTCCTGAACCTTTTATTTTTTAGTCCTTACTCCGGAATATGGACTTTTCACAAAATCAGGAACTACCGGGTGGGGCTTATACTTGTACCAATAAACTTTGCTGATTGGTTGACCACAAGCACCGGCGCTAACTTAGTTACACAGAAATGCAGAGAAAAGAGAGAGAAGTAGTAGAGCAAAGTTAGCAAGGTGGAATTATTTTTGGCTCCATCTGTGAGCCACATCCCTCCATTTTCTGCCACTTATCAGGGGCTGGGTCACGGGGGCCGCAGTCTAAGCAGGGATGCCCAGACCTCCCTCTCACCAGCCACCTCCTCCAGTTCCACCAGGGGAATACCAAGGCGGTCCCAGACCAGTCAAGAGATATAATCTCTCCAGCGTGTCCTGGGTCTGCCCCGAGGCCTCCTCCTGGTTGGACATGCACGAAACGCCACCCCTTTGTTCCCTTAGTTCAGGCGTTTGTGTCAGATTTATAAATAATAAATTCTAAACTTGTCACGGGCAGCAAAAATAAAATGCTGCGTCCCGTTTGAACCAATATAGGACAGAATTTGTTCATATTTTCAGACTGCACAATTGATCTTCCCAATAACTAACAAACAACTAACAAAATTACTTGCTTGCCCTCTGTTTTTGGAGTCACAGTGTAGTTTTGTATGAAATTGGTGTGAAGCTACCCTACAAACTTTTTGCATCTTCCATATTTATTTAGAATAATGGTCACAGTTCCTGTTGCAGAAAAGCAACACACAAAATAGGCCAGGAGCCACAAAAGTTCCCAATCGAAATTGCCCAGGAAACCATCACACACCAGGAAGTGCTTTCCTGCCAGGTCCTTGGTACAGCAGCAGAAAACTCATTAGGCGACATAGGAGGCCGCCTAGTGCGCCATCTTTTGAGGGGGCACCAACTTTGCGAGCTAATTTCACTTTGTCTCCAATAGCGGGCGCTGGAGGTGAAGCTTGCCTGGTGTGCCAGCCTTTATACATAAAGCTTCATGCCCAACAAATTTTCTGGGTTTAATATAGGAGATAAATAAAGTACTTAAAAGTGGTCTGTGTGTTTTTTTCTGTCCATAAAGTTCTTTCTGGATTTACGACACAGAGGAGAGAGTTTGCCATGGTTAACAAGCACGGGAGATTTTGGCCGATAATTCACTCCCACTTATTATAACTGTGTCAGCACGATGAAGTGGCCTGCAGGCATAGATGGTTTATCTGTCTATAAGCGGCGGGACCATCTTTTCACGTCAGAGCGGTAGACGGGGCTGTACTCCAGGTTGCGTGGATGGTGAAACACGGCCGGGGCTGCGTCAGTGAGGCTGAAGGGATGCAGAGGTAGAGCGCTCGCCCCCGGTGCCGGTCCAGGTCCCGAAAACGTGCTGTAGAAGTCTGGCACTGCTTCCCCATAGCCCACCATGGTGTGGTAGATATTCCGGAAACACAGTCTGCTTGCAGAGGGCCTGAATGCGGAATACACACTCAGGGCACATTTTCAAGCGTGCCATTGCTTCACGCCTCATTATGCCAACTGTGAGTAACATGAAAGAATGAACACCTGTCATTTGATCTGGGAGCATTGCGCTAAGACATCGCGCTAAGACACACACACCGCATCAGTGTAGCCCTGCTAACCAGATTGATTAGCACCTCTTACAGAGCCCCCTGCGGTGAGAGGGGGGGGGTGCCTTTGTTCAGCTCTTTGTGTTTGCTCAACAACCGGGTAAAATCACACATCAGCACAACTTTTAATTTGAAGGGATCTCTCGTTAGCAGAGAGGCTCTGCACTCGTTTTGAACTCCCTTGCTATTTTTTCCCAATCCGCTTTTTTTTTTTTAATTAACTGCAAACATGCATGATGCGTACTTCAGGCACGAGTGGCGGGTAGTGTTAATGCACCAAGCCTGAATATTTTACCACCATCCTGAACACCTCCCAAAGCAGGGGGGAGTGATTTCACGATCCTGGGGGCAGTCACAGACAGCCATCTTTGCAGCTTCTATATCCATTTGATTAACTTTTTTTTACTTTTAATTAAATAACTGCATGGCACACATGTTAATGAAAGCCGCTGATATGACTAAGCGCCTTCTGGTAAATCCTGAGGCTCTTGGAGGTGATGCCGCCCATTTCTGTCCTAAAGATCAAGACCAACATGACCCGAAAGCCGCAATTTGCAGGTTCTGTGAAGATCTCTCTGGTCAGGATGGCAAACAGAACCACGTGACACTGGACCAGGCCAGGAGGTGGTGTTTATAAAGAGACACAAACATAAAACTGAAAAAAACCCTCAGCTAGCAAGAAGACAAAGCATGCTACAAATACCGCTATACCCACTAAGCACTGTCAAGCTCCCCAAGTGAAACAAGCCACAACACATCCAGAAATCAGCTGTTTGGGAACAAGAGGCAGGTGAATGTATTCAGCACCAAACTCCTGCTCACCTGACTCCCGGTCACCTGACTTTCGGCCCCCTGACTCTCAGTCACCTGACTCCCGGTCACCTGACTTTCGGCCCCCTGACTCTCGGTCACCTGACTCCCCTTCCCAAGATGGGCATGCCTCTACAGCTTTCTTCATACAGTATTTAATTATTTTTTTTGTAATGAATGAGTGCTTTGCTTTAAAACTCACCTTTGCCTCAAACATTGAAATAATTGATGGAAACTCATTTGCACAGTAAGTGAAGTATAATAATTATCCACCACCCCCACCCCCTCAGGATTTCAAGCCTAAACACAGAGTCATGTTACAACAAGCACAATAATCTGATTTGGGAATCAGCCCAGACATCGATGTGTATTGTTGTCTACAATGAACGGAGGACTGGATTTACCGCTGCGCACTGGGACTAATCTTTAGCGTACGTGTTTGGTGGATATTTGTTGGTGTTCAGTCAAGTTTGTTCTAATGATGGTATTAATGTGGTAATATCCATTACCTAATACTGCCTCTGCTTGTCTCCGGGTTAAGAATGTCCAACGGGCACCTAATACTTACCAACAGACTGCCAAATAGCCTATTATGCTTAAAATTCAGGTTAAAAATAATGGTTCATAATAATGAATGCACGCACTGCGTTGTGATGCTCCTGAAGACTTTGTGCTGCTTCAGCGGTTCCTCGACTCAAGGCGCAGCACAGTACTGCATAGACAGTTACTATTATTATTATTGTATTATTATTACTGTTATTAAGTAGCCTGTATTATTGTCCCGATTTTACGTACAAATTCGAGGGACAGACTTAGGAAACAGATTTCATTCATAACCTGAGGATTGCCTGCATGGAGATAAGAGAAGGATTAATATAACTAAAACTGCCCTTCAGGTCCAAACAAACAAAGGAAAAACAGCAGTTAGACAAGGTGTTACGTTATGGCCAAGGCTGAAAATAGACTCAGCAAAAGGACAGCTCTGTCTTCAGTTATTATTGTCTGCTATTATTAACTTTCTTTTAATCTTTTTCATTAGAAATGCATTGTGGGTATCGATAATCAGGCCTACTTGTGTGCTTTTGCTTGCTGACTGTGACTGAATTCTACTGCTGACCTGTTATTCGTGACAGCGAATTGTCTGCTGTTTCCTTTGGGTTTTGGGGGACACTACCTCAGAAATTCAGATACCTAATAACTAATTCTGCAAAAGTCTTGTGATCGGCGTAATCGGATCAAGCTCCACCTCTACGGGAATCTTCCATTAAGCAGCAATACAGGTTCATCTTGTAAATCATACGTAATGCATAACTAGTGATGGGGAGTTCAATCTGTAATGAGATTCTTATCTGGCAGAATTTGCCAGGCGACCTTAGTTGTGTCATTCCACCATGATATCGAATTCTGTGCTGATTTGTCACCCTCCTGCCGCTGTCCCAAGCACACCCACCGCTGCGTGGCCGAGACGCCCCTCAATATTTAGCATGCTTCATCGATCTGTCACCGTGTGGCTTTTCTGAAGTCCTTATCCACACGTAGCAGCCTGATGAAACTTCAAGATCGATAAACTCGTCCTCAGAATATACAGTGATACTGCTGTTTTTTTAAATTTATTAATTAGATTTTCTCTGGACTTAAATTATCCTCAAAATAAAAATTCCAGCAGGGTATCGATAAACTGAGGACGCCAATCATCTCTCGCTTCGCTCTTCAGAATCTGGATCTACTGAGTCTTAGCAGATACTGGCTCAAAACTAACCGTGTGAATATAACTGACAGCTCATATCTGGGAATTAAGGGAGTGGAAATACTTTTTATTGCAAAACGGACTCAGAGAAGGTAGGGCAAAATGACATGAATGGTACTGAGACACGATAGGCTATGGAGACCTGATAGTGTAGCCAATGGATATGATTCTAACAGCAGGACTTTCTGAAGTGATGTTACTGTCACGGAAGCACAGTATAGCTGAAGGGGAATGTTCAGACAGCCTTCGGCGAAATCCTATTTGAAATTCTAATTGACCAGTGCGACGCTGACCTTGTAAAGGCGTCATCCGAATATCAAAAAGAATGAAGAATCCCGTCGAAATAAACAATTAATTTAAAACATACCCTTAGTGTGCCTTAGCAGAATTTGAAGTTTTATTACATGGCCTGAGAGCTGTGGTCTGCACATGACTGTCTGGGGAAGAGTAATAATTCCCAGAAGATTCACAAACCAAACAAAATGCAGATGAATAAGATGGTGCATGTAGACTCTGTGTTTAACCAGGCTAACCACAGGTTTAGCAGACGAGACGCTCTCTAACTAGATGCTTAACTGTCGGATCGTCAGACGAAGGTGAATCAGATATTGGGATACGTCTAGCCATACATATTAGACTAATGAAAGCCTCTTTCTCGTTTTGTTGACCTTAATCCTGGATTACTCTCGAAAGAGTGTAGAAGCTAGGGTGTTGGGTTTCGGTGGGGCAGGGGGTATGTGGTGCACCTTTAAGGGCTATCCCAGAAGCCCTTGATAAACAAAAAGGTTCATCATAATGGTTAGAAGTGTCTGAAAGATCAACCTCTGTTCCAACAAAGTCCTAGGTTGATCTCAATCCCACCCTCCTATTTATCTCTATCCTTCCACCATCCTCACCCTGTGCAGCTAAGACCTCGGACTTCGGGGGCAGAAGCCTACCGGTTCGGCTCTGGGACTACCGCCTGCTTGATGCCTTAACCCAAATTTATGATTATATTTAGCTGCGCAGCTGACTTTTCAGAGGAGTTCGCACAGTCAGGTGTTTCTCTCTCCTGGGACTAGAACCAATGACCTTCTGGTTCTGAGTCCATGTCCCTGGAAAGCAGCCTCCCAGGACCCCACGGTAATAAGGTGCCCGGCATTCGGCCTGTCTGATGGATTTCTCTTAGTTCTCATGTGCCTGCGATAACCTGGGTTCAAGGCCTGTGTCTGTTCAGGATTTTCTGTAGCACTACAAAAAAGCCCCGGAACCTACACCCACGTGCATGGCGATGGCGCTAGTGGACAGGCAAGGCTGCCCTTGTTTGCCTCAGACCAAAAAATCCACCCGCTGGGTTTGTCATCGTTCCCCAATTCTTGCAGTTACAAGTCATTCTGTTCCTTCTACTTGACAGTCTTAGTAACACGGCCATTAGGAAATAAGATTCTTAAAGACAGTTGCTGTTTTGAATTCACAGACATCCTGGTGTATTGTCCCTGAAAGCTGGAGCTTATGCACTTTCACAGAATCAGAAAGGGAATGGTCTGGTCACACTCTCCAGAGGAAAACCGAATACACACGGGGATTTGGAAAAAACACACATGCACACTGCAGGAAAAATGGCATCAGTTGACACCTATCATTAACCTTACGGCCTTAATGTTGATGCTGGCCGTTGGCTGATATATAAGGGTTTAAATTAAACATGAGTGTCATAGGATTTGATTGAACTGCTGCATGCTCGTGTTAGGGGAAACCTTAGTCAGGCAGCATAACTATTGACGGCACAGACATAACCAGAAGGCTCAGCAAGACCTTGCATTTATAATAACCTCGAGTTTCCAATGTTAGAAAAGCCTCGCTTTGTGAGTGGATAGAAAACTGTTAGCGTCAGCTAATAAAACTGTCAGCTAAGCAGCTGAATGTTAAATTGTTTAATTCATTACCGCCACGCAATGTAGCTGTTTGATTTGCTGCTTGCTAACAAATACCTGGAATTAAGCGAGTGATTGCGAAACAGTGCAGGTCCCCAAGGGAAAGGGAGGAAGAAAATATCGGGCCTAGCAGAAAATGCCAAACACACGGTACCTAATGATCGCTGTTCTGTTGTGTTGAGATTTTTTCAGCACATCATCAGTTTTAACAATTTTTCTGTCATTGTTTAAAAGCATTTTTAAATATTCATCCATTCTTCTTGCTTGTTTAATCAGGAATTTTTCACTTTGCACATATTTTCATTTCAAAAGCCATGTTTTTGGGGGTGTAATTATGAAAAGAGCTGGTAAGGACTGTTGTTTCAAGAGTCCTTTTGGTGACATCTGTGAAACGGTCCGAGGAAGAACAAAGTAATGAATGGGTGGATAGGCCTGATGATGCGTACGTGATGATGCGTACACAACGATGAGTAAATGATGTGCCATGCCACCGTGGCTCCAGAAGTGTCACATTCCCACTGGTTCTGAGCGATTTTCATATGCCTCATTGTACTTCCTAGCCTGAGGTCAGACAGGGTCTGGTCCACAGGACTCTTGGCCCTAGGGCTACATCAGGGCAGATTATGTCCCGTGTATAAGCAGTCCAGTCATATCAGTACAGTCCAGGAGACTTTAAGTTAAATCAGTACAATCCATTTACCTGAATCCAGTTTCAGACCGCAGGTGTTGCTTGCGAGACATTATTCAAGCCCGGCGTTTCTGCGTTTGGAGCCATACTATGTATTTATTTATCATGTTTGAGCCAGAGTTATTCTTTAAGGCTGAGACCTGCTAGCTTACTGCCGCTGGCTTGCGTTTATTTGTAATTAGAGTTGCCTCCTTAGCAACCATGCTGCTGGGTCAATAATGTGGAAAAGAGAGTCACAACCAGAAAAGAAAAACTTTAAAATTCAAGAAATATCCTTGGGAATATAGCATCAATTTCACTGTAATAATGTATTATTATAATTATAATAATAATTATTATTATTATTTTATACATTTTAAAAAGTGGGATGTTGGGAAAAACACCAGGACCAGACCCAGGCAATATTAATTACCAGGTATTATCGTTTAAGGAAATATTGCTCTTGCAAAGGTAGTAATTTACAGTCAGCATCTTCCACATTCTACTGTACAGCGTGGAGGGTAAAAACAGGCCTCGGGTCTCAGCCAGGGGCCAGAGAGTGCCTGGTGAGTCAGCGTGTGTTTCTCCACAGCCTCTACAAGCAGTCAGAGGTCACCCACGGGGCGGTGG
The DNA here is from genome assembly GCA_026770805.1 of Boulengeromyrus knoepffleri. Lineage (NCBI taxonomy): Eukaryota > Metazoa > Chordata > Actinopteri > Osteoglossiformes > Mormyridae > Boulengeromyrus > Boulengeromyrus knoepffleri. Next base: position 20,929,123 of record JABJVO010000078.1, on the reverse strand, counting down.
GTGGAGCAGAGTGAAATGGGGCCGCTCTGGATCCCGTTAGCTTGGAAAATAATGAGGCACGATGTGGTTTGTGCAAAGTGCTTCTCTAAGCAAAGGGGTCTGGAATATGTCCAACCTCAGAAATCAACATTGAGATCTCCAGCTGATCTCATGCTCTGTGCTAACTGTGCACGCTACTAACCGCATTCTATTCTGACTGTGCTCACTGCTAACTTATTTCCATGCTAACCACGCTATATGCTAACTGTGCACCATACTAACTGCATTCTGTTCTGACTGTGCTCAGTGCTAACTGATCTCCTTGCTAATTACACCATATGCTAACTGGGCACCCTACTAACCACATTCTATTATAACAGTGCTCAGTGCTAAATATGCTCCATGCTAACCTTTCTCTATGCTAACCTCGCTCTCTGCTAACAGTGCGCCACGCTAACCACACTCCCCACATCTCACATATGGTAACATCACTTATATTCTGCAGCAGTTTCAGAAATTATCTTTCTGTTCACTTACAAAAATGGTTGTTTGCGTGCTTGTTTATTTCGTCATATGCTTGTTTTTTTGCTTATTGGACTATTAGCCGATCAAGGTTGGAAAATAAAATTTAAAAGATAAAAGAAATAGAGGTGACGAGTGGATTCATTTACGACAATCACGTATTTTTCAGTCACGCAGTGTAAATCCGTCTGCAGCAATGTCAGAGTTACCGACATGGGATTCGGACGCTCGCCGCTTGATAAGCTAACTGGGCGCACACCTTCATAAGCATTCGTTAGGGCTTGTAGCGGCATATGCTACAAAGCTTCACTCAGACACCCCCAGCTGCCGTGTCGAATGTCGGGGCCTCAATGGCCACTTACAGAGCCGTCTTTTCCCTGCTTATGACCTCCACACGTTCCTTGGTAGTACAAATAAATTAAATAGCTAATTAAATAAAAAAAAGGAGGATGAATATATAAAGAAATGTCCAGGTGTCAGCCCTTTTTAATATGACATGTGCTACGGCCACTCTGATCGTCTAATCATGACCTTGATGGCGAGAGCTTTCGCTAATGTCACGCATCTGCTCCCGTCCCAGGATGACAGCGCGGTCGCATCGTCGGCTGACCTCTGTCAAAAGCTGCTGTTTTCCTCCTAACCTCACGGTTCACCCTAAAAGAAAGAAAGAAAAGTTAAAGCTAATTTCCTGGAGCCAGGGTCGACCGCTGGCGGGGGGCATTCAGGGGTTTTCGTTTATCCTGCCTCCGGATGATGCTGCTGCGGCGTCGGCGATTTGCCGACGCGGCGCTGTCGGTGAAGCCGTCTTTAACCCCCTCCTGCATATTCATCAGGCTGCTGACGGGTGTCCCTGTTGCTGCACATGCTTCTTGCCGTCTTACAGCTTGTTGTATTCACTGCCGCTTGACTCACTCCAAGGCCATCATTTTCATTCACTGATATGCACAGGCTTTTGCCCCAGAATTGTTTTGGATGGAAAATAAAGTTAAACAAACATGCTACCATGACTATAAATGAGAGTGCTGCCCAATTGCCTTGCACCTCCAGGTCTGGGGGCTCAAATCTGCCTCTGCTCTCTGTGTGTGGACTTTGCATGTTATCCCCATGTAAAGGGAAAAGAAAACGCATGCAGTCTAGTTAAATAATGTCTCTAAATTGCTTGCAGTGTTGGACTATGTCTGTAACCATATGTGTGCCCGACAACAGACTGGCATCACTTCCTGGTTGCACCCCAGTCCTATGTCTTATGCTACCTGGGAGAGGCTACCCCTCCCCCCCCCAGCCACCCTCCTACCCCTGCCTATCCCAGTCAATTAGAAGACAGGTGTATGGATGGCTGGATGTAAGAGAGAAAGTAACGAGAAAAAAAAACACAATCCATCCATCATATTAAAAGACGAATGTCGGATATGCAGTCGACAGCCTTACAGCCGTTCCTTTGATAGTGTGACACTCCAAAGGCGCGCAGGTACCTTATGCAACCGTGAAAAAGCAGCGACCATATCTGGAAGCTGACTGATTTAATACTGATTTAATGATTCATCCATTCCGAAGCTAGGGCATCGAGACTGCTGTCTTGGTCAGACCCAGAACTGGATCTGGCGGGAGTGCCCCCACTCTGTGAGTTCTAGAACATTCTACACCCACCCTCCCTCCCCGTCCGAGGTGTGTTGCTAAGAGATGGAGAACATGCTCCCCTTTGATTGAGATAATTACATGGTTTCACCTCCCTTTTCACTCAATCGAAACTCACTTTCGACTTGATGGCATGATTTACAACAGCTCTGTTCAATTCTAAATTTAATATTTAATATCCATACCTTTCCAGGATCAAAACAAAGCATGCTTTTACCCATAATGTTATCTGTGATTATATGTTGATTTGCAGCTTCCTTTGCATAATTTTTTGAATAGACAGCCTCTCAAACAATAGATCAATAAAGACACGCCGACACTGAACAAGCAAATACTAATCAAATGCAGTAATTCAATTGCTTGCTTGCACCCCATGTTATAAAAGGGGAAAAAAAATTCAAGCATGCAGATCAGATTAATAGGAATGCAATAAGACAAGCAAAAGTGATAATAGAAATGTCATACCTTCAATAAATTAACTAAGGAATTAATCATTAGATTAATGCCCCTCTAATGAGCGAGACCGCAGGTACGGGGTTGTCTCTTTCCTTTGAGATTTTCAGAAAAAAAATAATAAAAAATGGTAGTCTAATTTAATGATCCGTGGGTTGAAATGGCTGTTTTTTCCCTGTTCTTTTCCACTCCTCCGTCTGCAGCAATGAAACCTTTTAATGTCTTGTTAGCGGAGCTGAATTAGCTCAGCTGTCCCCCGTAGCTGAAAGCGGCGTGTCGCTGATTTGCAGGCCTGCTGAGCTCTTAAAAACACTTTAGCCCTTGTCGGCTGAAGTTAAGGGCAGGCGGTTGGCATAAGCTGGCGTGGATAGCTAATCGAAGAGCAGATCTCCAAAATTCACTCACTCCACAAGAAATTATTTGGACTACGTGAGTTTTGGAAATTTAGCAAAAGTTCACCATTGGATTTCATGAGGACGGAGAGAGTTTTGGTTTCCAGTACAAGTCTCATGCCAACAAGAAGCTTAGCCACACCCATTCTGGTTGTGTTTTGTCCTACACAAAAATCTGAACTCAGCTGGCTAACATTCCTTAAAGTATAGGTGAAGTCTATTCCAAAGGTGGGGGGTGGGGTATTGGCTTCCTGTGATGTAACAGAGCACAAGAAACATGGACAGGAACTGTGTAAATCTGAGGCATGTGTGTGATATCATGGAACCAAATCAAATGTATTGGTAAGCACACGCACATCGGCATATGTATCAGTATATTACGAAGTCGTTTTTTAACATTTCCTGTTTGTTTGTATGTAAGATGCTAGCTGACAATGCAGCCGTATGTATGTTTATTGACAGGAGCAGTCATCTGCATGGGGTCCACCGCCTCCATGTGCCAGAACCTTCCTGTAGGCGTCAGTGGGCGGAGACTGGTGGCCCCCAGGTTGTCTTCCGAGCTTGAAAGCCCCTGCTTAGCCCAGATCTTTCAGAAACAGTACAGGATGTGTCAGAGACACCCCGGAGTCTCCTCCCCCCACTTCCACACCTCTCCTTCTCCACACCGATCCACTGTTTTTTCTTCTTTCTTCCTTTCTTCATAGGGTTCACTCCCTCGAGCCTCTCTGTGATGTGTCTACGGCTGTCAGAGGACACATTCTTTCATTTTTGCCGTCTGGCGTCACGTGACCAATCCTGTCCTTCACTCCAGCGGCTTCTATTCCTGATGAGACAGAAATAATGACACCTCTAGAGCAGTGTTTCCAAACCCAGTCCTCGGGGATCCCCAGATAGTCCATATTTTCCTCACCCAATACCTGTAACAGGTATTGGGTGAGTATTTGGTTTGTTCTTGTTTGTTTGGTTCATTCATGATAGCTTCGTTTGTTCTGGATTGTTTGGCTAAATTCAGAATCAAATGAACATAGGACAAACTGTCAGGTTACATGGATCTCACCTGAAGATCATGTGACTGATCACATGACATCCTCATAAATCAACTAGCCCTTAGACAAACATATGTCTATTAATATTGAAAACAGGTGAGTAAAATGTCTAGTGCAAGGAACAGTGGATTATGCTGCCTTAACTACACGTACACGCATGTCGAATCACCTCTAAGTAAGTACTTGATTGAATAAACACTGAGCATCGAGGTTATTCTTTTAAAACGGCTCTCAGCTTGCAGTCAAAATTTTATTTTGGTAAGTCAAATGGGAGATAAATCATGGCCCCACAGTATGTGCACTAACATTTGCAGTCAGACCCAACAGATACTTGAAATGCGTGGCTGCATCCCCCTATGAGCGCCTTACACGATCAACAGAAGCCTTCGATTAATCTCTCTGAGGCCGTTCCTTCTGAACAGGGTAGTAATGTCAAGCAGGGAAGGAGGGCAGAAACTCTGACACCAGCAGCGGTCCCTGGGAATATTTAAGGTTGGCCAGCATGAGCCCCAGCCATACAGAGTGCTGGGAATGACGTACAGCTTCTGAAATCCATCTGAAAATGCCCACGTGTCAAACCCAAGCCCCATGAATGCCCAGCACCCCCTGGCGCAGTATGTGGGGGTCACGGAAAATGTCCCAAGTTAATCATGCGAGAGAGTGATTCCTTTCTGTTACACCTGGGACAGTGTCTTCAGTGGGTTTGGGGGGGGGGTGCCTTCAGGGCAACTCAGTCAGCAAAAGCTCAAGATTCTGAAACCTATAAGTGCGACACTGCAGGCTGGATGGATGGATGGATGGATACATAGATAGATAGGTAGATAGCTGGTGTGCTCAGAGCAGCTGCATCCTGCACTTTTTCACGTGACATTTATCTTTATGGTGTGATATTTATATGCTGTAGATATGGTGAGTTCAGTAAATGCCTCCATAAAATGGGCTTGAGCCCCAGCAGCTTGGAGGCCGATGCCCCAGTCCACCTGCCCCCCCCCCCCCCCCCCCAACGAAAGCCCCCCCAATTATTTCCCCACACACTTCCAAAATTAAGGAAAGCACAATACTTTCACCGCGTTTCCCTTTTC
>JABJVO010000078.1:20904612-20915346 GCA_026770805.1 Boulengeromyrus knoepffleri | reverse complement strand
AACCCCTGTGTCTATAAGCTTCAGAGCTCAAAAGTCTTGGCTAGAAATGTTTATAATGTGATTTTTTACAATTTCTCTGAAATAGGTTTTTGAAAAGTATATGTTTAAAGTTGATTTTAACAAAAAAAAAATAAAAAATACGTTATATATATAATAGTTATATATTATAAAAATAACATTCTAAGTGGTCTCAGATTATATATTGGTGCTGAGTTTGTGCTGAATAAAAGCACATGTAACACTTTGGGATAAATGTTTTTAGATAGATGAAATATTTTAAAATGTCAAAGCATGTCAGACTACCCCAAAAGTGACTGAGAGGGCTCAAACTCCTGAGGGTTAACGTCATAAGGTCAGTCCTGCTTGTTGCGTCGTGTTCCCGAGTACGTTTCATCCCTTATATATCCTATGTTTACCCAAATCCCTGGAACCCTGCTCCTGTTTCCCCACTCCGTGCCTGCACTTTGTGACAGAATGACCGGACTCAGGAAAAAGACACCTCACCTCACGGAAGAGGAATACTGGGTCCAACTGCCTGAAGTAAAGGAGAACCCAGCTGCTGGAGCCCCGCTTTCCCGGTCGAGGGATCTCCCTGTCCGAAGATCCGCACCTTCTCCACGAGAATTTGACCCAGCTGAGAAGCTGGGTCGCTGGGGAAACGATCCAGCAAGTAGCCTTGAACTGTGGGTCACCTCCTTCCCCGCCGATCAAGCTGCCGTACCGTAGGACTCCATCCTTTCTCTCCTTCAGCAGAAACGAAGGGCTTCGCTTTGACCACGTACAGGAAAAACACGGCAAAGCTCAGCAGCCACCATGAGATGATCAACCCCAGCACCACCACAGCAACTCAAGCGAGGAGCCGACTGGCCGAGACCTGAATGTCCCCTAACTCATTTCTCCTCATTAGGCTCAGTCAGGCTCCAGCACCTCTAGAATGTATGGCTGCCAATCGATTCCATCCAATCTGAATGAGGCATGAAAATGCCCGAGCCTGGTGAGTCAGGTTCTGCATGTCGGTTTACTAACCGAGGGATAAGCGACGCTGGAGGGACCCCTCTAGAGCTTGGGGAGCCTCAGGGTGATTCCCGTTCCCACAGTGGGTCTTTTCGTTCCTCACACGATGTTTCATTCACGGACATGCACGTTTTATTGGCATGAATAAATGACCTCAATTCCGCCCGGTTGGCTTCACATGTAGCGTCATGACCTCACACCTTCCGGGCTCAGGGCTCAGCTCCAGCACCTACACAGAGTCTGGACCGCCACCTGCTCCCCTAGAAAATACTTGGGTTTTCTCTCAAGGTCCAATGGCGTGTGGATCACATTTTCTTGCATTTATTTATTTATCAGACACTTTCATCCAAAGTGACGTACAACTGAGAAAGCAGGGACACCGAGTTCCTGTAGTAATTGGGGTTTAGGCCTTGCTCAGGGGCCCAACAATGAGATCAGCCACTGCAGGGATTTGACCTGATAACCTTCTGACCACACAGCAGTTTCTTAGCCCACTGAGTCACACACCGCTGAACCCCACCATTGTGCATCATTGCATGCGTGAGTGTGAAGACTACAGAATGGTGTTCTAAGCTTCCAGCGTTTGGATCTCAGATTTGGAACTAAAAACATGAAGGAAGGAGTCCCTCTTTCCTCACTGCAAATCCAAAATGAAGCTCTAAATATTCATTCTCAGGCTTGTGTCAATTGTACATTAACAGTGTTCAAGATCTTTAATGGGCATGAACATCAGGTGCACTGGAATGCTTAGTCACACAGCTTCACTCAGTTACCAAGAAACTGAAGACATTGTAGCAGGTAATACAAAACAGACAAAGCAAAACAAATAGACAAGAATAGACAATACAGAACAGACAATACAGACTGCAAAACAATGCAAGACATCGCAAAACAGTACAGTGTAAAACAAAACAGGCAATGCAAAACAAAACAATACAGACAGTTCAAAACAACAGACAATACAAAAAAAAAACATTCAGTGCAAAACAATAAGGACACTGCAAAACTGGACAGTATGCTATCATTGATAAAGTCCAGTAGCAGTACAGTAAAGTGCATATGTCATGGATATTCACATAAAGACCTTGCAAAGATAAACAGTTTCTGCTGTATTACACATATGGTACTACCATTGAAATTGGAATATGTTTTCCATACCCTGGCACAGTCTATGAATAAATAACAAACACTCGAGTCATTAATTACTGCTTGTTGAATAACTAAGTAGAGTCATTTTTAATCATTTATCTCTGTTGCTTATTTTAAAAGAAATAAGCAACAGAGATAAATGCCTTTGAAATGCACGGCGTAGCCTTGCAACAGACTAAACACAGCCGTCCACGCATGCGGAATGATGACCTTTAACAGCGTTCCGCCGCCGGATGCTAAATGCGATTGATTTCTTATTCCTTTCAAAATAAGAGGGACGGAGACAGAATTGTCATTGAAGAATCAGCATTCTCGTTAATATGCGATCGAGATTTCCTTCTGTGGTGGCTTTGCTATTTTGCCCATTCTATCCAAAGCAGCTCTGCTTCACCGGGGCTGCAGGTAGCTATAAGATAAACGTGTCGTTAAGGACGTCAGCTCCAGAAATAAATTCAGTTCCCGCAAGCAACTCCGCATTGTTCCTATGCATGAAGTAGCCCACCTCAATTGTGCAGTTGAAAAATACCACAATGTATAAATGTATGAAGTCACTTTTGATAGCTAAATCAGCCAAGGAGGAAAATTCAGCTCGTAGGACTTGAGCCCGTGGGTCCCTTGTTCATTTCCATGACTAATGTGTTATAAAGGTCTAAAGGAAAACATCAGGAGTCCCCGTGGGTGGATCTGGAGGAGCAATAGTTTAATAAAAATGCATAAATCTTTAATAGGCCTCTCATCCAGGTGCCTTAATCTATGCCTAGTTCTACCACACTTTGTGGAGGATTCATCTCATCACTGCCTCAGCCCCTCGTACAGGGCAGCGAGAGTTTAACGTATGTTTTTTTTTTTTTCGCTTTCCCTTTGTTCTAGTTTCTGTGGTCACCTGTCACATCCCCCGTGGCTAATCCCTGTCAGCTGGTGAGCCGGGCTCCACATCTCCCCAGAGACGGCCTCCAGTATCCGCTTCTGTCATGGGGTACAGTCTGCCCAAGCTCCTACTACTAATTTCACAGCTAAAATGACTCAAATTACTAACTTTTTGTTCTCCAATACAGGGGGGTATACATTGGTTACAGGACATTCATTTCTGCTTCTTCTCCTGGTTTCTCACACTACAGTAGTCCTGAAATTAGATTTTTCCCCCAATTACCCACAGTTCCTTTCACTCAATACCTTACCATATGTTATTATTACCATGTAGTAATAATATAGTCCCATATTGAGGCTTAAACATATGCTATAGATGCCCACAAAATAAAGCTTTATTGAACTGAATGTAATTAGGAAGGATTGTCATTGAAATAACCAGTTAAAGGTTCAGTTTCAAAGACATTCATGACGCCATAACTGAATTTACCATAACTTCCTGGAAACAGATTTTGCCTCTCAGCATGTGTTTAAGAGGCCGTTTGAGGATATGCTGTGCTTTTTAATTGAGACGAATTTAATCCACACATCTATCTTCCAACCGCTTATCCTGGTAGGACTTGCGGATGAACGTCAACACAAAAGTAAGTGGTTCTTAAGGCCTTTCTGAGTTCTTACCATACCCCTTTGGACTGGACAATTCCCCCATGATCAGCCTGGTCTGTTTGGAAAGTACCCACTTCATTTTCTGGAACAATCCAAGTGCCCTACCATTCAGCAAGAGCACACGAGTGTCATGATCGTGGGGCAGACATCTAAATATGGACGATCACGTGGGCGACCACGGTTCTCAGCCCGGGAACGCCACGGTCTGCTGTGATTTCAAATGGCTGGGGCCCCAGCCCTGATAATGTGTACTAATGTACAGTACTAGCAAGTCACCATGACATATGCAAGAGCTTCCTATTGTTAACGACACAGGCTCTTGAAATATAATGACATCCCATTTTGCTCATTCAGAACTTGATCTAATTCAGCTCGATTTGTGTTTATATAGCGCCTTTCTCAGCCAAGTAGCCCCAGGTGGCGTGACAAACGCTTATCACCCAGAACAAAGACACTGCTTCTTTCCCCCGGATGAAAACAGCTGTTCAGTCGAAAGCATTCAGTGGGATTTAAGTCTAAATGCGGTTGTCAGTCTCTCAGTGTAATCCCGCATTTACACGACTAATTCCCCAGCACAGACAGCTTAGGGACTCCGTATACAGATGCTTCCTTGGCTATTTTTCCTTTCTCCAGGAAGCCGCTTTAATCGTAAAGCACAATAACCATGATCTCCGATGCATTGTGCTTTGCCGGCCAATCCCGGCCCACTCGGATGTCGACGGGGAAACAAGGGCTGGCTTTTGTTTGCACAAATCCGTTCTGCCCGCCAATTAAATGACGGGCGGGGAGGGGCAACAAGCTGGAGTAATACGCTTCCAGACCCAGGGTCCCCAACAAGACTGCCCCCATATGACAGACATCCTCCAGCGGATTTTACCAAAATTTAGAAGGCAGGGTCGAACAGTCCCTGGAACTGTTGGAGGTAAAGGGGTTTTCATAAGGGGGAAGCACTCAGCTGATGCTAGGATTTGAACCAGAGACCTTTTGAGCACAGGGACAACATCCTAGTCCACTACACCACCACCCCCATTACAGACCCTCGGCCACAGAGCCACCATATCTGGCTTTTCTTCCCTCGATTGCCATGTCAGAGAGACCACCTCTCCTGCGCAGTGCGGCGCAGACAATAAACTTTCTCACGCCTCTTCATCTCCTGTGATATTTGTCTGTAAATGTGGCACAGGATCCCTGGCAGTTTTCACACATGCGCTAATTTCCTCCCAAACTCCACTTAGAGGTGGCTCTCTCCCCTCTTAGTCTTCTGCTAATCTCCCCCCCCCCCTTTTGTTTCTAATTGCCCCTACCCAGAAATAGCAGGGCTTTAAATTTATACGTCTCCCCGGATCAATGGGAGTACATCCATGCAGCTTTAATGACTCGCATTTGATTTAAAGCACAGCGAAGCGATGAACACAATGCTTTTTAATATGCTTTTTTTTAAATCCCATTTTCATTCATCCTAGCAGATGTCACTAAATGATGTTGCACGATTATCCTCCCTCCGACCCCTTGAGTTGCCAGCCATCCTGTCTATTGTGGGATTTCATCCCATATTGCAAAATAAAATTTAGCACCGCAGAAATGACACCACCCCAAAAAGGGTTAACCGTCACGTAGTGTGTGACCTTCATTATCGCGTTCTCTACTTTTTCACGTGTCAATTCAGTAATAGTAATAATAGTAGTAATTCTTTGTACTGTGTTCTCACACCTGGAACTATAAGGAGTGGAAAGAAGGAAAGAAAGAGAATGTCCCTGGCTTTTCGTCAAGGACACACTCCGTGTTTATCAGCTAAATGTCAGGGTGAACCTTGCGGACACGCAGCCCAAGACACTTTAATGCACGCGGAAAATAAACAGTCGACACTAAACCATTTAAATTCATTTTTAATACATATTCTTTTGTTGTTATAATGGATTGGAAGGTTCCACGACACCTCATGTGGTTAAAGGTCTTGGCTGGATTTATGGGGAACTGCGCGTCTCGCATGTAATTTTGCGGAGGGTAAATTGTCCATTTCTGGAATCCAGGAGAGGTGCCGTAAAAGAGCAGTGTCCCTGCTTACACCCTTCTTCATCATCATCACCATTGTTATTATTATTATTATTATTATTATTTTTAATTCTGGTATATCCCCATGGCTACCTCCTATGTTGGGTGAAGGCCTGAAGACAAGGGTTGGGTGAAGACATCAGGACAGATTTATAAATATGGAAAATGAGTTTATCATTGTTGCTTTTTATAGTGTGATGTATGTGTTTGGGTGTCAATGTCACTTTTGTAGGTTTTCCTGTAGAGCATGTGGGATGACGCCTGTGCAGGAAAGAACAATGGGGACAATGACTGTAATTCTTGTGGCTTGGGGATGTATTTCTGTAGTTTCTGGTGTTAATGACTTGGTCTTAAACAGCTAACATGAATCTGTGGGTACAGGAACATAAGAGCCAGGGGGGACATGTACCACCCAATATTTAATTTGTATTAATTTATCCTCCAATAATTAGATCCATCCATCCATTTCCTATCCCCGCTTATCCTGTGCAGGGTCGCAGGGGCACAAGGCATTTCTATTTAAATTATTAAGCTGCGTCTCCCCCCGCCCCCCCCCTCCTATGCCGCTGTCTGTGCATTGCCGCATGTTTCTCTGACCTCCACATCTATGTTTAGCTATATTACATTTAAAAAAATAGGCATATTAAAAAAAAAAAGAGAGAGACGACATGTGAACGACATCTTAGAAGCACGCAACACGGGTCAGCGCCGCTTTGAAGTTGCAGGAAGTCCGGCCAGTGAAAACGCTCCTCGCTGCTCCAGTTATACAATTCCAGCAAAGACACTCTGAGGCCACATTATTAACACACTAATCCTTTTCTCCTAAGTTATCAGACTGGCTGCATTTGCATTATATTAACTTGAATCCCCAGCATGTGCTTATATAACTGTATTACTCTGCATTTCCTCCATGTTAATATATTTATCAGAAATTATTTGCACGTGGTTGTTCCTTGGTGCCGGCCTACTCAGTGGTGAAGCGTGACGGATGCTGTCCACAGGAGGGGGCCAGGGGTCCGGGGGGGGGGGGGTCACACGCCCTGAGACGGGAGCCTCCCTGCAGCCTCGCTCATCCCGGACTGGGAAAAGCTGGAGAAAAACCCGCCGCCCTCTTATCTTTGGGAACGGGGGGCAGCTTCAAGCAGCGAGGTCGACCGGGGCCGGAATCGGAATTCAAAGGAAAATGCAGATGGGAATAGTTCTGGCTTCACCTGACGGGAGGGAAGTTTCAACACGGACACCCTGGCGAGGTCCCAGAAAAGGTGTAAGTGCACAGACAGCTCCTCTGACCTCCTGCGGTCTGCTAATAATCATTTCAAGAGCATATCTGACTAAAAAGTGACTTTGGCAAGAAGCTGCATGATGAATTCATTTATTCTGTTAAATCTTACTTCTACTTTCGCCAAAGGAATTGATCTCCTTTCACATATAATTACATTTATTTATTTAGCAGATGGCTTTATCAAAAGCGATATATGTTTTTGAGAAAGCAGGGTCAGACGGCCCCTGGAGTGACTGGGGGTTAAGGAACTCGCCCAGGGGCCTAATGGTGAAGTTTTTCTGCTGACTCAGGGATCTGAGCAGGAGACCTTCTGATCACAGGCAGTGTCCTCACCTGCTGAGTTGCACACCACCCCCGCCAGGTGCCTGGTCTACAAGGTTTAACCCGTCTCTTCATTGGCCAAAGGGCCGACACATAAGATCAATTTATGCCCCCCCACCACACTAGTTAGTGAAGAATGGGGTCGAAGGTCACCATGACCAAAGTGGCTATAAAGCTTAGGATTCCCTGCACATCGCCCCCTGGTGATAAATCACCCATGGCATTACCGCAAGGCAGCCCCCGGGGTCACCGGCGAATGATCCGATAAGTGGCCGAATCCTGTCCCATAATGGCCAGCATTTGAAATTCAGTGGGCGTCTCTTCTCAGACACATGATAACAGCCCCCCCCCCCCACCACACCCCCCAGGAACGCCCCAGAGGTCAAGCAGGGGCTTTTCCCTACCCCATTTATTTTGTCTGGCGCATTAAGTGTATTAGCTGCATGCTATTAATTGTCTGATCCATTCATCAGGTCACTTACTATCTGCCCGTTACTTATATGTATGATTTATGTTCCCAGGAGAGCACCAAGCGTTTCCCGCTTAGCGACGGCAATATCGGAATGGATCCTCCGAGTTCCCCGGCAACCATTAATCCCGGGACGCTAAAAGAAAGCTGTCACTTTAAATCAGGCTTTTAGCCTGGCTGCGGTGAAGGTATGCCACACCATGTGAAGGGTGCGTCTGAGCATAAGTGCCCCAAACACAGATTGTACCTGACTACGGGCGGCATGTCACTAAAGGGTAGACAATGGGCACGTCATTCTGCCCTGGGGGGGGTCACAGCATTCCTTGTCGAGCCTCTGACTCACCATGACATCACAAAGTCAAGCCAAAAGTCAAGTGATCCTTTATTATCAACTTCAGATATACGATGCATGGGTCATACAGCAAGCTGAAATATCATTCTCCTTGGTCATAGTGCAAATCAAAAGAGTAATATAAAGTAATATAATATATACAGTGTACACACACACGTACAGTACTGTGCAGTCTTAAGCAGTCACACAAAATGATGTTTAAATGATCTTCATGTTGGTGTACACTTATGACATTATGCCTGTCAAAGTGTGTCAGCTTAGCCATTTCAAAACCTCTGCTAAGATTACCACAGTATTTCCAGCAACCATCCATACACCCATATATTTTTTGACTCGATCACTACCCCAGCTTGGTTGGCTAATCAAGATCCCATTGAGTTATTTAACAAATCAAGTTAATTAATTAAATGAGCTGTTGGAGAGATTTAACGAACATACTGTATTGAATGGCTGAGGTGCCCCTCAGGAAATGTTTGGGAACCAAAGCAGAGTTTATCTAGCCATCAAACAAGATATCAGTAACTTTTTGGAGAACAGACATAATTCTTGTTCATCTTTACTGTTGCCATTAATTTGCATATGTCATTTTTTTCTGAACAAATATACACGTACTACCAAGATAAACAGGCATAAAATAAACATGACATATTAAGATATGCACATTAAGACAGACAAAAGAAATAGCGTTGCATAGAAATGGGCAAGCAGGAATGTGCAAGAAATAGATTCTTGTTTTGTTACAAGTCTACTGTAATAGACAGAAGAAATTATACTCGCCATTAATACATTGGTAACGCCACGTAATTAATTATAAGTAAATGAATAGGTAATCCGAAGGAACCTAAACAAGCTGAGTACATTGATGCCACTGCTGACTAAACCACCCAATTGTAAACCAGACTGTTGCTATTAAGATACAAAGACATGTGTCCCGGTCCTTTGTGCGTGCTCGTTCTCCGAATGGAGTCGCGCCGTCGAGACTCGGACATACTCGGAGATGCTGTTCTCGCCCGCACTATACGCAGGATTTACGGAGTTTAACACTAATCCAGGACAGCGCTGACCCCCTTTCCAGAGAAAAAGCGTTTCTCTTATAATGAGATGTTTTTTTTTTCCTATTTCTGGGAAATATTTTTAAGAGCGTATTTCAGGTAATACTGGAATGGGGCAGATGGGTGAGGGCGTTTACCAACGACTTTGTCATAGTGTCTGTAGACAAAGGCAGGTGACTCCTGTGGCCTGTACTACGAAGCAGGGTTACTGGCTTATCGGGGTAACTTGTCGGATTTAAGGTAGTCTGGGCAAAATGTAAGTGAATGAATATGAGGTCCATTTAAACGGTGCTACCTTAAATCCGACAAGTTACCACAATAAGCCGGTAACTCCGCTTCGTAGTACAGGCCACTGCTCATCAAGGTTTTTTTCTCATTATTTGGGCCATTTGTCTACTTTAGCATTATACCTTAATGCCGCTTGACAATTAAATGTCTTCTCAAGGGGACCAATAAAGTGAAATGGATTGTAAGTATTGAGACCCCAGCTGATTTCCATGCTGGTCTATGCTGGTTTGGGGCTGGTGTAGCTGTAGTGTTCTCGTGCAGTGTGTCGTAACTCTGACTAAACACCGACTTAAACCGTAGTCAATGGAGACAGAGTCGTAGTAAGATAGACCGTTTACTGTCACGCTGTTTCATTAACATGCCGCTGAAAACTGTAAATAAAATACAAAACATCCAGCATCTGTTTTAAAGATTACAATACCAAACATGGATTTACATTATTATATATGAATATTTGTCTACATGTCACTTAGCTTGCAAATACATATAAACGAACTGTCTTTTTAACCACTGTAGAGCTGCGGTGCAGCAGCAAAAAAGGAAAGAGGAAAGAGGCAGTCAAGACAGGCAGAGCGCCAAAAAACGTGCTTATTTTAACGTGCTTAAACACCAGAGAGGTCCCGCGTCCCCGCTTGGGCATACGTCACAAAACGACACCCTGCACGCATGAGCAAAGGTAAGAGTATGAATTCTGTTTAAACGGTAGGAGCCCCTACACACGCCCGCCCCAGAAATCACAAACACAGACAAGTCCAACTTGCGGGGAGGTCGGGCTACCCGACCGGAACGAGTCACATAGGCTGGGAGGCTGGGTGCCCAGCCTTCGCCGGAGCAGTCCCCTGCACACGCACAGCCGCAGGGGTGGGGGCTGCTGGGGTGTCCACGTCCAAATGAGCAGGTTTCAGACGGTCCACCGAAACCCGGTCCGGCTTGCCCCTATTGTCCAGTGTGAAAATTGTAGGACACGGAAGGGCCCAACATAGGGCGGCTGCAGCGGGCCCCGATGAGCATCATGGCGGTCAAATACATACGCGGCCCCGGCCAAATCCTCCGGAACATGTGACTGGGGCACCCCATGTTGAGTCGTGGGTACTGGAACGAAAGTCCCAGCCAAGTCCCGCAGAGCAGAGCGCTGGTGTTCAGCGCACCAAGGGGCTGTGGTGGTGGGCAGGAAATCCCCTGGCACACGCAGAGTTTGCCCGTAGACTAACTCGGCCGACGA
>JABJVO010000078.1:20883565-20899568 GCA_026770805.1 Boulengeromyrus knoepffleri | reverse complement strand
AAAGCTAAAGCCCCCTTGAACTGTTTGGGGCTAACGTTGCCCAAACCAGGACCCGTGGCCCGGGTCCTGGGGTGCCAACTTCTGAGGGGGCGCCAACTTTGGAAGGTGGCCGGGTACCCCCCCCCCCCCCCCACTACCACCACTGCTGCTGCCCACCATGTTGTTCAAAAAAAAAAACAAGCATAACAAATTTGTAATGACTCAATAAATTAGTGTACATAGGATTTCCATGAACGCTCTGCAAGATAATAATAGGTTTATGTGTCTAGCATTAATATCTCTGTTGTTATGGATCCCATTCATTAATACTCTTCTTCTACAATAGGATGAAAAAGCGGCAGAATCAGACTCCATCTACAGCAGCTAATGCAGCTTTAGATGGTTAAAGATTTTCTTCGAATGTCAATTCAGTCCTTTTCAATCCGGCCAGCCAATAATATTGATCATTCAGCCTAGGAAGTGGTTAACCCTAACCCACACTCCAGTCACAGCGTGTCGGACAAAAGGCTTTAGAGCAGTCGCCTTTTATCTATCCACAGTACATGTGGAAAAAACGGAAATTTATTTAGAGACGACACTTTAAATGATTCCAAATGTTCTGCAAATAGAAAAACTGAATTTAACATTATCAAAAATATGGACTAATTTAGGATGCTAACTGTAGCTCGGTTATTTGTGAGACTGATGCTTGTAAAGAAGAAATGTATTTATTTTTTTTATCTTGATAGGTGGATCTGTGTTTTTTTTTATTTTTCCTGCAGAAATATTCTAATAAAATTGCACTATATCTGTAGCGTGACATTCCTGCTTTCTTTACAGTTATTACACAGATGCTGCTTTCTCCATTACTCTACATTAGTGCTACTCCCTTTTTTGATATCCAACAGCAAATAAAGAAAAATGCAGTGTCTCTGATAAAGTTAAAAATAAGCACTTGATGTCTGCAAATTGCCTTTCTAAAGCAAATACCAGACATAGCTACTAATGACATCATAGGGTTAGAGTTTTTTTTTTTTTCCAGGTCTCTGTTTACAGTAAAAGAGCTTTTTGATACATAAAATAGTGTGCAGTTTATTACCCAAATAAAATATCCTGGGGGGGATTCCCTTTCAGGACCTGTGAGCCAAGCCTGTAGCGGATTACGTGGCAAAACGCCAGCTGGTGTTTCGGTGAGCTTCGAGATCGCCGCCACTGTCATATCCTCTCAGCGCCGGCTGAGCAAAGCCTCCTGTGTCGCTTTGATGCCGCCACTGTTGTGTAACACATGCTGTCAGTGCGAGACGGAGTGTGGTCAAATTCATGTTTTGATCTTTAATATTCATTTACTCTGATATGAAGCGTGCAGTTCACCTGACAGCTTACAGACTCTGAAATGTTTACTGATGTGTGACATGCCTTTTGGTAAAAAATAAATATTAATATAGGCACTGTAATCATGTAAAGATACATTTTAAATAAAACTGAATATTCAGCATATCACTCATTACCATCTTATTTTCGCTTGTAGAAATGTATCCAGATATCAACCTTGATACAACTTAAACATGTTTGATTTTGGTGTTCGAGCCCGATAATTTTCACATTTGTTTCTTGTTACGCTGTATTTCTCCACCAGGGCCATCAGCTAAAAGTGTAAATGTGAAAATGTAGAGCGGGATCTATTTTTCTGTCAAGATAGCCACTCCGTCTTTCTTCCCGGGAAGGCCAAGAGACATGAACCAATGTCGAATCGCAATTAAACTACTTGACAAACACTTTTCCTGTGCTTATTTTCAGTAGGTCAAATGATCAAGCACTCGCTGTAGCTGAAATAAACAAATAAATAAAGAAGAAAGTCTGTACATAAGCTAACAAACTATAAGTAAATCAGTGTATCAGGAGATGCATTCTACGGTGTTTCATACGTTGCTGTTCTCTGCGAGGGACTTTCAGTAATCCAGGCTGCTCGGAACACAAATGGCTGTTAATATAAACACATAGCCTTAAACTATCCCCTGTGACATTTCAGGGACACTTTTATTTGTAAAGTGTCATACCAAGCCTAAGATGTTTCAAATTTAAGCTAATTTGCTAACGGATATGTACTGTAGCACGGGGTCTGAAACTGACAACCTTCTGGTGACCTTGGTCTCATCCTCAAGCCATTCCCAGTTGCCATGTGTCCCTCTCCTGTGTGCTTATGTGCCTCTGTGTGTGTGAGGCCTTCGAAATTAAAGCCACACTTAATATGGAGATAAACAACTCCATCGGCCCAGAAACCACAATCAGGGCTTCACCGGGGGTAGGCTAAGACACAGTTAGCTGTGTCAAAAGCTTAGCGGAGCTCGATTAAATTCCATCGCCCCCCCCCCCAGCCCGGAGCGGGCACATGCCTACGATGCTGACGTCTGTTCTGATAATGATAAAGCTATTTCCACCCTCCTGTGGCTCAACAGAAACACATAATCAATGACCTTCCAGCATCCTGGTCACCGGGCGGCTCAGGGAGAGAGCCTCTATTATGATGAATATATCACCGGGAGAGTAGATTCTGTCCAAACTCGGAGTACAATTATCGCCTTTTCTCAGTGAGGAATCCCTGACCCACGGAATACAAACAGGAAAACTGAAATACGCCTCGTGCAAAATGGCTGACGCTGGGCGCCAAAGCATCACCCAAACATGCGCCAGAGAAGATGAGTCAGGTGACGCTCGGCTATATTAGCCTTTCCCGCAAAACCCAGAGTGAGTGCTTTGAGAACGTATATTCTTTCCAGCTATCAAACTGACTGCTCTGATCTTCTCCATTATTTTATACGTTCGCCCTCAAATCTCTCTCGTACTGCCAGACGGGGTGTCCTCAGATATCTGTGACCACCACTTGCCCAGCAGCCCAGTCTCCATATTCTATTATTAAATTTATTAGTCAGTCTGATATAACTGCAGATGGGATTTCACGTATGGACTCTCATATCTCATATTTGTCCAGCCCCTGTGTTCATTTTTGTCTTATTCCATGGATCCCTAGAGATTCTTAAGAAAGCCAAGAAAACAGACTTCATCCTCCCTTTTGGCTCTGTCGATATTTATTTTTCCCCATTTCACCCAAAAAAAAAAAAGTTGGCACAAACTAAAATAAAAATAAAAGGGAGAGACAGCTTGGTCATGGTGTCCCGCCCATCTGTACGTTGTCAAGCAGGATTGGTCACTTACAGGGTGGCACCCGGTCACTCACAACAACAAGCAGCAAATAATAATTAAAGATTGTTTGAAGACTATTTAGCATGTTTACTTCCTGTGGAAAAAAGAAACACACATTTACTTAGCCGTTTAAACATTCATGTGGCATTAAAAATCTGATCTGCAGATTCCATGAAACTCTAACTTACCTTTACTTTAAGAAAACATAAT
This sequence comes from Boulengeromyrus knoepffleri, assembly GCA_026770805.1. Classification (NCBI taxonomy): domain Eukaryota; kingdom Metazoa; phylum Chordata; class Actinopteri; order Osteoglossiformes; family Mormyridae; genus Boulengeromyrus; species Boulengeromyrus knoepffleri. Next base: position 20,896,178 of record JABJVO010000078.1, on the reverse strand, counting down.
CACAGCCTGCATCTTTGCCCTGTATATAATACCATAATCTTCATCTTGGGCGATTTAGAAGACCATAAAAACATATAGCCCTCAACCCAGAAGAATCCAATAATGTTGACAGTACCCCTGCTGGCAACTTGTACTGGACCGGAGAGTCTGAATGGGCCGTGGTTGTGTAGCAGAGCAAATCCTTGGACAGCCATGAAGTATCGCCTATGTCATGTGCAGCAAGTGATCGTGCATATCCATAGACGCCTGTGAAGCATAGCCTATGATGTGCGACTCCTTTCAGGTTTTCAGACGGGTACCCAGCAATTCCTATAAGCAGTTACTGAAAACGGATGTGTGGAGAATGATCCAACTATACACTCCGTGCCTCGTTGTGAAGCTTCCGTCTCGGGCTTATCGAATACCTGCTAAACGGAAATGCACGGGGATGTAGGGGTTGACTTTATTTGATTTTATTTTATTTCACTCTTGCCCACATAGAGGCCCACGCCTGGAAGGGCCTGGAGGCTGAACCTCGCACAGGAGGTCAGGGAGATCAACGACAAGGCGAGTAAGTCAAGTGGAGGAGGTGGAGATGACCGGGCAGGAAGCTCCAAGCTGCAGAAAAAGAGGAAAAAACTGCTGGACAGGGGTTAAGGAATACCATTACCTGGAAGCAGAATATAACGGCTTGGGGAAGGCCTTTAAAACTCTGAGTCAGCCACGCTTAGAGGAATTTCGGAGACAGACGGTGTATTTTTAAGCCTAACATACAGAGTTCTTGATGCTAGCTTTTAAATGAGAAAACGGCTTCATGTCTCCCTCAAACAATACCTGCCTAGCCCATGGATCCGGATTCGGGGACCGAAACGTACATTATTATCAGCTGTCGGAGCGTAGCTCGGGGATGGTGACATGGCTTCAAGAGGCAGGAAAGATGAGTAGGGTTTGTGACAAATTAACAAAATCAGCTATGCAACACACTGTAAATAACGGTGTCAGTCATATCCCAGTGAGCTACAGAGGGTGTGACTGGAGACACAGGTGTGCTATGCTTGGCTTCCGGTCTCTTGTGGATGAACACCCCATAATTCAAGCATATTTGCAAAGCTCTTGACAATAAAAAGAAACAAATTCAATATCACAGTTTACTTCAGTCTTGTCACTTTCCCACTTATGTTGTGAAATCATTTGCAATAACAGACAAAGAGGTTATGCATAATGCATCCCGTTCATGCCTCAGAGTTATATTTGGTTTCCTGCCCAGTATATTAATAGGACTGATGTTCACCTCCGCAAACACCATCCAGGGTGCCCCCCTGCCTTTAGTTCCTATGCATGCTGGGTTCAGGGGCAATCATCTCACCCTGGTATATAACGTGAATGTTAGCTAGCGACGGTAGCTAACGCTTAGAGTCAGACGGTAGATAGCTAGCTAGCTAGCATAACGTGCTGCTTCGGCATCTCCAAAATAAGGAATGCGATTTTTAAATATGTAGTATAGTGACTGCTTGTGACTGAACTTGGAGATTTGCGTGCTTTGAGAGGTGGCTAAGACCACAGCCGCATGGGATAGGCCGCAGGCTTGCCACGGTGCTGCGCAGGGTATTGTTATGGAACACAATGCGTAGGTGAATAGCATTCGCCTAAATAAAGGGTTTCTGATGGGAAACGCAGTTAAGATGTGGAGGGAAGTTGCAGAGATCGGCTTCCCCGCGTTAGTTAAACGGCAGGGTGGTGACAGGAAACGGCAGGAAGTAGCAGTGGTGGAGAAAGAGAGATAGAGCTGAAAGTGCATGCTGGCCCAGCGGTCTGGCTTAATCGCCAAAGGCGGACAAGGGGGGAGGTCTTAGATCATGCGAGGGTACCTCAGAACCTGGGGTCATGGAGGAGTAGCGATGAAGGAGACGGGGCAGCCCTCCCTGCCTGCTGGATGCATAAAACAACCAAGTCCCGAGTCGCGTGCAGCACAGCACATCTGAGAGCAAATCCCCGTCCCAGCTGATCTCAGATCAGCGTTTCCTTTGTTATCTTCAGGGGGGCATCTAAGACAGAGACAGCATCTGGCTCCTTTAAGATCATGTAAATAAATGTTAATATCTGCGCACTGGGTGCAAAGTAGGGGTCACCCTTGACACACATATACAATGTACATGAATATAAGAGGTAACTAAAGTAGTAATATAAAAAGTTAGATGCAGTAAGAATGTGTGAACTCTTCAAATTGTGAATGGCAATTAATAACAAAAATATTTTGTTTATTGTGTTACGGAATATCGAAGGGAATATTTTCACAGGCTTTTATTTCAGTTTCTTGACCAGAAACCTTGAAGATGCAAAGGGCAGCCATTTCAGAATAAATATGCCCACTTGTTTTGTGTTTCCTCCTTTAAATGGATACATTGAGCATATAAAACTCTAATTACTACACTTTCGCTAAAGTTATGGTGACATTTTCTGTCCTTGATGCACAATCGAACCTCAATTTGTGGTGATGAGGCGTAATTGCGATTCTCGTAAATTGTTATCGCTACTGCAGTGTTGCCATTTTATTTATTTGTTGTTTATTTCCCAGCATAATGAGAGTCGTTTTTACTTGAAAGCGCTCCATTTCCTTTATAAAGCCAGCCAGCTGTGGAGGACAGGCAGTACCAGGCACCTTTTGAGGAACGTTCTAGAAAGTTCTTCTTTAGTAACGTGAAGGTGACGATGCCCTCTGGAGTTAATGCAGGGGGGACAGCAACTGGATTAAGTGGAGGAATGAAGTGCTGTGGTCACACAGTTAGACCAAACACAAAAACAGCATTTTGTTTTAATGAAACAGAGCTTTATACCTGACCTTAAGGCAAGTACGGGCCTGTAAAACCTTCTGAAAATGTTGCGAAACCTCAAATATTGGGGATCTCCAGTCGAAGGTCCAAACCCTTACCCAGGAACAGTGTGTGAGGTAGCAAGTGTGTTGGGTTTAGCTCCTGAGAGTGAAACGGTTAACTCCAAAGTGGTGGAGGTCATAAAGACCAGAGCTACCAGACTTAATTCGGCCCAAACAGACTGGAGTTTGACTTTGCAGCATCCCCTCGGAGCACAAGGTGCATGTATAATTCACGGCCGTGATATATAAAAAGCGCACAGTCGATGAAATCAGCTTTATGCACAAGTTTAACTGGGAGTATTATTGAATAGCGTGTAGCCAAACAGCATGATGGAGCTGGAGAGTGTGAGCACGGGCTGCATCTGAGTGATTTTCACGGCCGCGTCGGCCATCTGTTAGACATTACTGAGTCATAAAGAAAGGGCATTATTGTATTGTTTTATGCCTTTGCATTAAACACTGCAGGAAAGTAAGCCTGGCTTTAACTTTGGCACCTGACTCTACAATTTGTTGTTCCATCAACGGACCGTGAACATGGTGGGCCTTGATTGGATAGTTTTAGGAACAGTGTCAGTAAAATGTCTTTGATGTTTGTAGCTGTTTTGGTTAGGTAGGGAAGGCATTTTCTAAGGGAAGTGCAACCCAGTGCCCTGCTGTAGTGACTGGGACACTGCTGTGAAAAAGTTGCCGTCCTTTGGATGAGACGTAAAACCGAGGTCCTGACTCTCTGAGGACATAAAAGATCCCTTGTCACCTTTTGAAACAGTAGGGGTGGTACCCTGATGTCCTGGCTTAAATTGCCCACTGTGGCCCTATCAAATCTGGCCTCCTAATCATCCCCTATATCTAACTGGTGAATTCTCTCCTGCCCCTTCACTGCCGTAGCTACTGTGTGGTGAGTGTACTGGTGCAGATTGGCTGCTGTCGCATCATCCAGGTGGGGGTTACACAGTGGTAGTGGTTGAAGTGGCTCCCTATTGCTTCTGTAAAGCACTTTTAGTGACATGAAAAGTGCTGTATGAATGTGACACCCGTTCATTCATTCATGTAATTGATTTGCCATCATGTTGGATGTGTAATGATATTTATTTTTACAGCCTATCCTTATGTCTATGAATATATTCAATTCATTCACTTCCCTTTCAAGTTTACAAAACAACGAGTAGTAGACTCATCATGATGTGTCTTGCATTTCCAAGCGTTACCGTTGAGGGGAGTATTATTGGAGAGAAAGTGTAGAGGAGCATCGAGACATGGATCTCAGGTGGAAAAAGGTGGCCTCTGACTCTCAGAACAAAGAGGGGTTCAAGTAATTCCCCCTGACATACAGGCAATTAATTAATTGTCAATTTTACGCTTACAGGGACATCTTAATCCAATGGAAACAGAACAATAGGAATGCTTCTGTTCAGGCTCGACGCAGAGCCTTGTGGGTAATCAGCGGTAATGGAAAATGCTCCAGGAGAGTGGCTGGCACATGGCATTCGACGCCATGCTGTCGGGAGGGGCTGTCCGGTCATGTACATATCAGCTGAGAAGTGTTTCAGGATTCCCACCTCACTGGTGTCCTCTTCCTTTCCTTGGACTCTATGACACTATATAAGATGCCAGGTTTTGCTTATGTCTGCAGTTCAGATGAAACCAAACATGGGGCATTATTAAATTACCCTGTCAGAGTATTGTCTGACCGGCTTACCAGTGCCGGGAACAAGGGACAGGACTTGAGGGAATTGTATAGAGCCTTCTGGATCTAATGCGTTTGTCTGTCCAGGAGGAGAGTCGTATACAAGTCATACAAACAACCATCTAAAGTACACTGGGGGTAATACACCTTACCCTGATGTACATTGCTATTTAATGCAGTGTGTCTGTCACATGACTATAGATCACCTGACACCCACCCATATATCTTACCCAACTATACTTTACCACTGAATTAATGGCTTGTTTTAATAAGTCTCGCGTGTGTCACATGACTGCGGATCACATGACCGAGGGTTCTCAAAGTTTTGCTTTTTGTTTGTACCAAGTTATGAAAAGCCTGTGCTGGTACGGCAAATAAATAAATAAACAGGAGATATGAAACAGATGAATAGATCAGCCCTTTGAACGGGTACAGAAACTGTGTGATCCAGATGGCAGATTGTCCCAGCTGAACCAAACACATCACCCGGGACCCAGAGAAATGTGGTAATTGTCATTTACCATGAAATAATTTGTAATTACATGTGAAGGGGAAATTATTCATGTTACTTCACACACATGTGATTTCTTCCTTTTGCCAAGGTTAATCATTTTGGTTCCAGGGTCTGGAAACAGCACATTGCCTGCTAGTTTTGGTATTATTATTATTATTATTATTATTATTATTATTATTTTTGTTATTATTGTTGTTGTTGTTATTATTAAAATTATTTGTAGCATTGGTGGGGAAGCAGACAGAATTTTTATTGTCCGTCTACAATGGCAACGCCGATATTCTATTCCATTTTTCTATTCTGTTCATCTAAAGCTGTTGAGTTTCATCATCTGCGTGAATCTAACCCTCTGAAACACCCGAGCCACTTCTGTCCAGCGCAAATATTACTGAATCATACAAATGGACCAGGTCCTAGACAGTGAAACAGGCAGCGTGGAGGACGGCCGTCCTGTCTAATCGAGGGCTTCTGAGACGTGAGTCGGCGTACCGTGGAACAATGATTACGAGCTGGCAAAGGCCTGTAATCCCAGGCTTTGCAATATAGCTTTAAGAGGTTAGCAAGATGAATGCTCATCGCCTTTAATCCGAGCAGTGATTTATGGCGGGGGCTGGACCCCCCCACACCTAGCCACCGCAGGCTTCTCACTATACCAATGCGGCACCAGCTGTCTAAATTACAAAAGCCATCGGTGTATAAATCACGTATTTTTTGTCGTTTCAATTCTTTTATGTGGAATCTTTGCCTTCATGTCTCCTGACGTGCGATTTTCACGTCGAGGCTACATCACTGATTGTTGGCTGGTTGCTCACGTGATACACTTTGTGCATGCAAAAGCTGAACTTAGGGTTAAAGAACGGGACGTGCAGTTTTCACGAACAATAAACTTAAATAACCTTTAGATATATTGATCTGGGGGGAAAATCTTTCTGAATGTTATGAATTAATCAAATGCGTTCTGAAAGCCCTGTTCTATTAATAGCGCTGGTCCGATTCTACTTTGTTTCAGCAGAGAAAGTGAATAATCCAGTTATGTCAGAATACTGTCGATATAAAAATGATCGCGTTTCATTTTTTTTTCTTTCTATAAAAATATGTGGTGCAATATGTGGTATCGATCTCTCTCTGACCAAACCTGCATGATGATCTGAAATCGCAGTTGGGCAGTGAGGATTATTATTATTTTTCTTTCTGCCTTTTTCCACTTAAGGTCAACTGGACATTTTACAAAGTGGTTCTTAACATCTCCGCCATTCTGGGAGTGAATGAAGCAGCTGGATTTTGAACACATCGCTCACTGGCCCTGAAAGGCAGCAAACGATTGAAAACCAGAGGTTAAAAATAAAATTGCACATTTGGCGGACGTTAAACTGAAGAATTAGAGGACCCAGAATACTTTTTCTCCATAGCAAGTCACCTTCGTTTTTCTCAGTGTCCTTGGCAGTAACTGGGTCCTGACTGGGACGTTGTCCTCCATCAGTCACAGTGCTGTCTCAAGCAACTTTCAGGTGTCGCTGCTTCATTTTCACCGATCAAAGTAATGATAAAAAAAAGAAAAGTAAGAAATTGAGAAACTAAAGCAGATTGAGGCCACATCTCGGCATGAAACACTCTGTAAACACAGGTCACATGTCCAAAGAGGTCGTTCATGTTGACACCCCACTGGTTATTTCTGGCTTCCGAGTTCAATCAGGCATGTTCAAATTTTAAAACATTTGGATAATTAATATATAATTTTAACAACTATCTGTATAATTTAAAGCATCAGGCTTCAAACTGCATTTTTTAAATATAATACAGGCCTACTGGAACATACAAAATATTACAAATGTGTGAAGGATATTCTGCTTGTCCTGCTTTCTGGGAATTTAAAATATGTAAAAATATGAGTGGTGTGATGCACAACGGTGAAAGAGGAGGCGGACCCCGGAATGCGGAGGCAAATGTATTTATTAGAACACTTAGGAGCAGCCAAAACCAGAAGGGGAATCCAAAATCGAAGTAGGGTCACAGGCGTGGGTCGAATACCGGAGAAAGCAATCCTACGAAGACTGACAAGACGAGAATCCGATGGGAAGGGGTGGATGAGGACGGGCAGGAAGGGCAAGACGGGCAAGACGGGCAGGACATGCAAGACGAGCAGGACGGAGGCAGCAGGCAGGACAAACCGGGGAGACGGGAGACAGAAAGATTGCTCAGTAAGGCGCATTAGGAAATGGCAACAATACTTCGCGTCGACTTCTAGGAGAAGTCGATTCAAATAGCGGCGCTATAGGCGCTATTGGTCGTTGGTGCTCGGCCCCGCCCTTGTGGGCATGACAAATGGTAATATTTTATTTGTTTTTTACTTCAGATCCGTTTCTTAACTATGGCGCTAGAAAACATGTTCCAAAGCTTATGAAGTCTACTCCATCCATCCATCCATCCATCCATCAGCAGAGCGCTTCATTCTATAGGGGTCTCACTATCTTTCTGATGTCCTTTACTGATTTGATAATAAGTGGTCATTTTTTAATCTTCCTTTTTTAAAAAGGATGCTATTACTGGTAAAGTGGGCCTTTAATGTGACCTTTTCTCTCTACCACAACTGAGTAGAAACCCTTTATGCCGCATTCTGATTAATGCCGATATATGCTTAGCCAGTCAAGTGGGAGCTTTATTTTATTAATTTGATATAACCTGACGGTGACATTATACTTGCCCTCATATATGATACATCTGCACTTGGAAACATTAGACTTAGCGGTCCCAGTGCTGTTAGTGAAGCTGAACCCTGTTACAAGAGTTTATTTCAATGTGTTCAAATCAAGCATTCACAGTTGTACCAAATAATGAGCTGAATGATTAGTTTGTACATTATTGATTTGTTTGTCTATTTGGATTTCTTTGAGATCTCCCTTCCCATCCTGCAGTTAGACGTAGGCATCATAAATCACCCTCACTGAGCAGCAGTATGGAAGTGCATGAATGTGTATGCATGTATGGATTGCTGGTCCATAAAGGGTCAGCTTTCCTGCAAGCATTTTGGGATTTTTTTTTTTTTTTGGGGGGGGGCATCCAGAAAATGGATGACAGGATGGATGGAACAGCAGATTACAGAAGATGGGGGCATGTGGAGAGGCCGGGGGACACTAGATAACTAGACACATTGTGATGCTCTGCAATTCATCCCTGTGAAGTAAAACAGTCATGCAGGATAGCAGGAAGCGCTTTAAAAGACAGAGAAGATCTATGATGCTTTGGAAAGCATCCTAGTATGTTACTGTGAGGACACGAACAAATGTGATACATTCTTACCGTTGTCATGTTCCATTCTCAGAACTACAGATCTGTCTTTCTTTGACTTGTTTTTGTGTCTTACATTTCCTTTCCCTGTAATACTATAACACGGGATATATATGTATGTCTCACATGTGCACTGACTGAACTGAGTAACACTTCATCTTTAATGTCAGATATGACCTACAAATGATGAATTCTGAACAGCATAATAAAGCATAATAAACATAAATCAATAAAAAGCAAAGTATTATGAGGATATCATGAGACAACAGGTCTGCTGGGTGATATGGATAGTAAATGAACATTGTATTTGCAGATAGAGGGTGTATAGAGGTTAACCAGTTGAATGCTAGATATTATAAGAGCTATCATCTCAAGGCCGCCCCCCCCCCCCACACCCCAAGAACAAGCACACTTCAGACAATGACCACCCCTCACCCCCCCAGACCTGAATTCTACAGAAGTCAGCTCCAAGGAAGCTCTGCTGTTTGCACGCTAATGAATGAATGAATGAATCCAAAAGGAATATCTATGCTTTGCTACTATTGAGCTATTAATGGGAACAGATGAACCTACTGAGCTGCTAATGAAACGTGACTCTAAACGCATTTAGCTGCCTAGATGGCACCTTTGTCCAAAATTATCCACAGTTTTTGCATTTTGATTTTTTGACTGGAGTAAATGCGGTGGAGTACCTCACTCAAAGGCCCTACGGAAGAGTCTTCCATAACTGAAACCTGCAACCCTGTCACCTTAATATGATACCAATACACACCTCTGTTCTTATATAAGCTACAGTGGAATAATGTTTTTTTAATGACGAACGTGTGTTTTCATGTCAAACGACGACATCAAAACAGAAGGCGAGGCCTCCAGAATGTTCTCATGGTGACTTGACAGCAGAAGATCACATGACTTGGTCCTCTTCACTCAAAAGGCTGAATACTTACCAGCAAAGGTTAATTGCCCCGTTCTAGGGTACAAGCCACCCCTCCCGCCACTTCCCAGCTGAGTTGCGGAGATGTTGCAGAAAGAGAGCCAATTACCGAATGCCCGCGGTCACAGTTTCAGCTTTGCCCCGTCTCTAACCTGGACCCCCATAGTGAAGATGGATAACAAGGTGGCGCCATGGCAACGAGGACTGCTTACAGAGAGGGGCCAAGCCTCCCCCCCCCGATTCCCTCAGAATTTTAATGCGATTAAACTGGAGAGCCGCGTTCCGGCGTATCCTTGGCGACGCTCCTACCACGAATGCCACTCTCCCATTGTGCTGCGCTTCCTAATGCAATAGAATTGGTCTAATTCATAACTACAGCTCTCGCCTTGTGTGCTGTGCAAACAAAGGTGAAGGTGATGGTAATTACTGAAATATTACATCCTTCTATCCATACACACATACATACATACATACATACATACATTTCTCGTTTAGCTTATTAGGTTGTGCATTAGAGTTCTAAGGTACAGGAAGCTGTCAAGGTTTTTCATTATTCTCCCAGTTGTGTCTGGGTTTTCCGTGCTTTAAACCAGTAAAGCATCTGTTGTGTGTGAGTGTGTAAAACACGCTGGCATTCTTGAATCAGGCTGATTTTCTCTCCCAGATCACTCTGTGTCGCACTCTGCCTTCTCAAAGAGATGAGTGCGTTTGCCTGCAGCGCCGACTAGGTTGCCGGTCCCAAAACTTTCCGGAATCCTTCCCGCCTTCCTTGGCAGACACGCGAGAGGTCCTTAGCGGTATTTAAAGGGCCTGGTGGGTAAACGAGCAGCAATCCACAGCAGATGCAGCATGTTGGCGCGGTGTGGTTGAGATCAACGAATGGAGTCATGCGCACGCGCAGACAGACGCGATTGCACAGCGCACACATCAATAAATCATTCTGGGAGCTTAATACCATTTAATTAAAAAATATATAAACAGTTATGTGTTGCTATTTATGAACCCAATGCATAACCAAGCAAACAAACAAGCAGATCAGCTTGCCCTTAAGGGAATATGCGGCAGAGGTATTGACGGCCACACCAACCATGCATGTGCGTGGGCCCTAAGTCACTACAATAAATATTAAATAAACACATTCCTTATAACTGGCTAGCTATGATCTTCTGATTCTACTCACTAGCTATTAATTTAGTTTCTGAAACATCTGAATGGCCCGAAAGTGACTTGTAGGGGCCACAGAAGCAACAAACCTGCCCCTGAGTATATATGTATGGCCTGTGTGAGTGTGGGGCCCTTTCAGAGGGACAATGGCCTTTGTGGATCCAGAACATCTTGTAGAAATAGTGGTAATGAAATTCCACAGGGCTGTTCCTGGACTCTCACCAGTATCCAATGGGCAGAGCTGGCTCAGCCATGTACGATTTGGCCAGTGGCTGAATACCCAGGGTGCACTGGGACTGTCGCTGCTCCGCACACAAGTCTTTTGTGGTCACGGAGCAGTTATAAATCCCATCTTTTATATTCCAAATTCCCTTTCATGCCGTTTTTCGTTTTATTTTAAAGTGTTTTTCACTGCGGCGTGAACAGTAACAACCTCACATTAAGCGGCTAAACTGATGCCGTTTTCCAGTGCTATGTACAATTTTACCCATTAGGTTGCCTGATATTTTACAGGTCAAGTGCTCCCTTAAGGGCACACCAGCAGGCCCCATTACGGGTTTATGTCTTTAACTGGTACGCCACCTGCTGCCCAAAGGGAATCACATTTTACGTTTTTGATAACCATAATTAGGTTCATAGATGGGAATTATCTTACAGCGTGGAGAAATCAGAGTGATCCAGAGGCGGCCTTGCTGACAAGGGCGCTTGAGCCGTCAGGTACAGGGGGCTGTTCTTTGAGCCCCCGCCTCCAGGCATTTTATTAGGCACCAGTTAACTGAAGGACTGACAGGCTTATTAAACCCCCCCAGGTGCCTATAATCTGCCCCATGAAGGCTGGGGCTGTGGTGGTCCTGTGACCCCTCCCCCCACCACCACTGTATGGAAGCACCACAGACGCATTGAAAAATTGTCTGAAATGACAATTATATCAGTAGCATAAGAAATGCATTGTAGTTGAGCAAGGGTACAGCGAGGTCCAGATTTCACTAGTAACACAAAGCCGCGATCCACCGCCCCTGATAAAAATGTTTTTTTCTTTTTTTTTGGGGGGGGGGGGGCAGGCAAATCAAAGTCAATCAAATGTTCCAGATTGCAATTCTACACAAGAGCATACAAGATATCACTCACAACAACAATAATAATACACAGAGGAGGTTGCTTTTCCTCTAGGCTACGTACACGTTGGCCTGTTCTATTGTTACTGTGCGGCACTCGTGAATTCATTTACCGGCACGTGTTTTGTTGTATAGCCATACGCATAGTCACTCTTGCTTGATCCAATGTTTGAATTACTGAGATATTTCTGGGCATCAGTTGTAATAATCTCTAATAAAGATGGTTATAATACTTGCTTGACTCTCTTTGCCCTTCTTTCGTCAGCCGTGTGACTGGGCTGCTTTCAGACAGTCTTCAGATGTTCCCAGATGTGAAATACGGCGCCGCATGGATAACTCAGGGACAGTAAGACACGCTGAGCATGTTGGCGACCACATCCCATAAAGAGGTCCCATTAACAGCCCGGTCTGCACCCGATTGGGTCATGCTGCTGCGGCCCCAGCGAATCACAGCAGCCGGATGCTGCTTCAGATGGGGTGTCGCAAAGGGCCTCAGGAGGGCATGCGCTTGCATGTCCTACATGTGTTATGAGTGTGAGGACAGTGGGGGGCCATAATTACTACTACCTCCTACTACTAATAACAAAAACAACAATAATAATGGGGTGTAAAATTGTTATTCTAAGGTTCAATATTATCAGGCATCAATTATTAACCCCCCACCCCACCCAAGGACAGATGGGGGGAGGTGTTTATTATTATCAGTGTTATTGCTGGAATGCCCCCACCCCCCAAAAAAAGCACAGACACAATGGGTCAGTAAGCTCAAAGGTCTGACGATGGCCTTGTTTTACTCCTGCGTCGGTGTCCTGAGCACTCATGGTCCCGTAACAAGCAACATGTCAACTTGCATAATATCATCACTAGTTAATCTCATGAAATAAAAAAAACAAATATACCTAACTGCTGTAAAGAATCATGAATCACACGTTCAATATAATGAGTAATATCTCCCTGAGTCTTAGGCCATGCTATTCTGAATAGACACTGAACATACACTCACCTAAAGGATTATTAGGAACACCATACTAATACGGTGTTTGACCCCCTTTCGCCTTCAGAACTG
>JABJVO010000078.1:20861409-20874457 GCA_026770805.1 Boulengeromyrus knoepffleri | reverse complement strand
CCCCCGACCCCCCCCTGATCCCCCCCGCGGCCCCTGCCCGCAGTAATTACCTTCCCCGGCGCACAGAAAGGAAGAGAACCCACCGCGAAATGCACGGTCGTCTCCCCCCCTGAAACGCCCCCCCCCCCCCCCCACGCTCCTTCACCCACTGGAGATGCTGGAGATCCCAGCTTCTTTCCTGCCTTGATAATTCAAATTAAAAACACCAGATTTAAATTTGCACAAAAAGGTAAAAGGTTCACAAAGAAGCTTTGCCCCGGTGAGTCTGAGCCAGAATCTGTGCAGGGCGCTGATCGCCTCCGCACGTTCAAAGCGCTCCGATACCGTCGCTTTCACTTGGCCGTCAGACCAAACGCACCAATCACCCGCCTTCTAACTGCTAACCCCATCCAGGGTCACATAAAACACTGTGGGAAATCCAGAGACGCCAATTAGCCTAACAGCATGCCTTTGAACTTACGGGAGGAAACCAGCATGATGTGGAGGAGAACATGCACACTCCTGACACGCAGATCTGAGGCGGGCTTCGAACCTCAACCCTGCAGGTGTGAAGCAATGGCCACCCCAATATGATACAGATTTTAAATTAAAATGAGTCTGATTAAACCCCATACTGCTATACAAGAAAAAGGCTCTTCATGTCTTTAATGACACCAGATTAGTTTGAAATATATTAGCAGAGTTTCATATACTATATAATAAGACTAAACGAATTAGCAGGATATGTGAGAGCAAAGGAAAATGAATGCTTTCCGGTGGCTTATTAAACAGTGGGTTCAGGAGCTCGTCAGACAGCTGATTGTGACAGCGTTGCTCTGAAGCTCCTCTTCTTATTGCCCCCACAGTGATGAAGCAAAAAAAGAAACAACTTGCTTGATGCTTTTTGTGGTTTTTATTTATTTTGAAACACATATGTAGCAGCATATCTTATATGAATTAAAATTCCAACGTTTGTACAAAATGATATATGAGCAACCAAGGACTCTAGCTGGGCTCCCCACTGCCATAAAGTGCTGCTCAACTAACCCAAATCATGGCAGCAGGTGGCCTTATAACCATTTGGTTGTAGGTTCAAATCGTAGGTGGAGTTTCTGTCTTACCCATGAAATACCCAAAATACGAACTGGCAAAGTGTTTCAGAAAACATGCTTTAGGGAATTCACCTTCGATAGTCATAATAAGCTTCTGTAACTAATTCATCATGGTTACTTTATACTTAATTGTTCTCTGACAGGTTTCCACCTTGTTATGGAAATTTTCAATGTGTGCTGCTGTTTTTCTGTAACTATCAGGAATCTGTATGGCGCTAGAAGGGCAGTCCTTGAGCCAGCCAATCACGGGTTTTGCAGCTGCAAGGACAATCCTTGAGCCAGCCAATCAGGGGCTTCAGGCTCTGCAGGTGCCCGGGTCCATTCATCAGGAAGGAGGTCTCCTCGCATCGCCGCACCTTCAAGCAGGGACCCGTTTGCGCGTGAAAAACCAAGCCGTGCTGGCCAGCATTTCTCATTCTTTCTTCCCTCTTTCCTTCCACTTGGGTTTCATGGAGGTCACACCATAAAATCAGAGAGATCAGCTGACTGCGTTGACTCACCATATATGGGCAATGGCCCTACAACCTGCTAACCCATTAGCATAGATGAAGGACTGTTTCATTTCCGTTTTTAATTTTATATTAATTTAGCAGATGCTTTGACCCAAACCAAGGTACAATTTTTGAGAAGGCTGGGTCAGACAGTCCCTGGAGCAACTGGGGGTTAAAGGCCTTGCTCAGGGACCCAGTGATGACATCACTCTGCCACTGTGGGATTCAAACCAGCAACCTTCTGATCACAAGCAAATGAACCCAAAGCGGCTATATCACCAAAGTGTTTTCACATGGCGGGATGCTTCCGATGGTGATAAAGGGTCTTAATGGCTCAGTTAAGCTACTTGGAGATTCCCACTTGGACTGATTCTTTTACTATAAATATTGTGTGTGTGTGGGGGGGGGGCGTCTTTGGTATAAACGAGGCCCCGATGCAGGAAGGTCCTGAAATACAATTAGCCCCTGAACAACTTACTGCAGGCTAGGTTATATGTTACCCAAATAATTAGGTGGGCAATTACGTGATGCATTTTTCACACACCACACGCGTGTACAGATAAACATATAAACAATATACATTAACTGCACGCCTTAATTAAAAAAAAAATTCAAAAAAACTATACTGGGGCCCATTCAGTTAACCTTTGGGGCAGTTTTGAAGGGAATTTTATAAGTGCCGAACATATCAAAACCAAACACCAGATTTGCACCTCTTATCCCTTGAGTATTGGTTTGCCGGCATTATAATATCACTCTCCTTTTACCATTATCTCATTAAAAAAATTACCTCTCGTCCAATATTTAATGCCACCGTTATCGACAAACACGCGACCGGCCCCCGTCTCTCAGCATCAGATGATTATCGACGCTGCTGCTCAGTAACATGGCTGACTGTCGTCTATCCCAGAGCGGATGTTTTCACCCTACCTGTAAGAAAGGCCACTAAAATCCGAAGCGTGGGGGCGTGTGGTTTGTCAGCAATGCCGTGAGAGGTGGTGTCCACCAGGCCCTGATTTTAGCCGCTCGGCTGCCCCTGTGAGATTGATAAAGCCCCCGAAGGTGCAGGAGACAGTGTCCCGTCACTGGCTTGGTGTGACATGGATACAATCAGCAGATTGCATCCTGCCCCCGGCTCTGTGTGTTAAACTTCCCCACTTTCCCTCTCACATAACTGGCCCCTGTGATTGACTACCCCAAGCAAATTATTCTCTTTCATCTATAAAAAATATATTTCAAATGCCCAAGTCTAAAAATACAACATTATTTTTCAAACATAACAACATCCAGGTAAAAATCGAATATTTCTTTAATTGACAACCTTATCTAAAGCTAATTATTTGAATCATACAGTTGTGGTCAGATGTTTACATACACTCATCAGGGACATGAATGTCATATTAATTTTGGGCTTTTAATGGTTGATTTGTACCATTCTTTTTCCAGGGTAGAATGATTTTACAACATACATCGTCAATTATTTATAAAAACAAGAATTGGATACACAAGTTTATATATTTATTTATTTATTTTGGATTTTCTGCAATCCACACAGGGTCAAATTATATATAGAGTCTAAAATATATACATACATTCACCTAAATCTTTTAA
Organism: Boulengeromyrus knoepffleri; assembly: GCA_026770805.1. Classification (NCBI taxonomy): domain Eukaryota; kingdom Metazoa; phylum Chordata; class Actinopteri; order Osteoglossiformes; family Mormyridae; genus Boulengeromyrus; species Boulengeromyrus knoepffleri. The sequence goes on along the minus strand of JABJVO010000078.1, from coordinate 20,871,264 downwards.
TAGGTGGTGCTGAAGGTTTTAGAATGTCTTTTAACTTGACAAAGCCAAGGCCTATTAACTTCTCATTAGTGATCATGATTGACTGCTTTGGAGCCGTTCCTAAAGAACTGCAAATTCCAAGATCAGCAGTTCACACAATTGTACATAAGTACAAGTTACTTTGTAACTGTAATTTTAGAGCTAAAGAAGCATTATTATTATTATTTTTATTATTATTATTATTATTACTAATAATAATAGTGATAATAATTCCAATATTAGATTCTTAGATTCTAGTATGAAACCTGGTACCCAGATCAAAATGGCACATGAATATGTATGAATTGCATTCTCTAGGCATTCTTTTGAATTTGTTTTCACTTGTTTACTCCACAAATTTATATTTTCACATATAACAAAAGAGATTATCTAGAATGTGAACTGGAAAAGTAGATTAACAGCAAAACTGCAAAAATAAACGACTTAAGGAAACGTATACTCTGGATTCATTCAGAATTACTGTGAATTAATGTTTTCATTTGCAATAAAAAATCATTCAAACATGCAAAGCATGGTCAACCTCTTATCCTGCTCATGTAATTTTAAACCAGGCATAAAAACACACCCAGCTGTGTCTTAATTATACATGATATACGGTGAGAGTGCCAGACTCGGAATGACCTGGAGTACAGATACGAAAATAGTTCCTTTCCAGGAGTGAAAGCAGGGTTGCATGTTGACCATGGCATCATGTGACTATCACTGTGAGGGAGAAGCTGACATTTGCTTGTGCGATTACTGTGATTTACAGACATAAAATAATGTCCTGCCGCAGACCCACTTTGATGGGACTTTGATGTCACCATCTATGCCAGTATAGGCGCTTACTGTACGAATGCGTAACCTGCAGGTTGTTGGTTTGAGTCCCAGTTTGTTCCGACACCTTTTTATCACTCCAGCAACACACACAGCCATAATAGCAGGTGAAAGCTCTAACATGTAGACATTAAATGGTGCTGTTCCGGCGCTAATTGGGTGCTATGCGTCACAGATATTCATACACGTGTGCTGCCATTTAACCATCTCACACCATTGTCTCCTTCACAAGAACATGTTAGAAACATCAAGAAGACCCACACGTATCTTAGCTATGTAAGCTAAGATCAGCTTCTCTCTGCAGGGGAGGATGGTGCTCATTATCTCTCGAATCGTGGTGCTCCGTGGCCGCCCCCTTCCATGGTCATAAATCGCCCCCATCCCGCTGCAGGCCAGCAGGACGTGACAGAGAGCCCGGCTTTTACCGTAGGGGGGCTTGTGTAACGGGGAGCAGGGTTCAGGTAAGCGAGGGAGGTAGATTATCACCCTTTTCTGCTCCATCTCGATAAGACTCTGTACGCCACAACCTACCTCAGCCTAGCTGCTGCCCTTCAGGACGCAGGGTGAACTGTTTACACTGCCTCAGGACATCCAGAGCAACCACCCTCCTCTAACTGAAGGCTTTTGCTTTGACAAACGGATGCTAATTTGCCTCTGCCAGGTGTAGATCCTGGCAGGAATTCTACTCGACTATAAAAATCCTGCTTGGCTCAGAGAAGAGAGAGCCAGCAGGAATGTCAGGGGATGAACGGACACACCATGTTGGATGGAACGGTATCTTCGAAAAACAAAATCTCGTATCATCGTGGATCATGCCTTTTCTGTAGCCAGTTACATGTTAGTGACGAACATTGGCTTATCTGTACAGGCAACTCCTGACTGACGTCAGTAATCCTACAAACCCTTATGCAAGTCAGATTATACATAAGTTGGTTTGATCCTCCATTCAGGGCACCTTATAGCAAAAAGCAGGCAAATCAAAGATATAGTAGTGATATGTACTGAAGAACACATTAAATAAATGAAAAGATAAAGTGCACATCTACTTTTTACATCTGTAACCTTTTTATCTTGAGTATTTTTTGGCATAAGATTTACTTAAGTCGGTTTTATGTAAGCTGAGAGCTGCCTGTATATAGAATCTGGTAAGGTCCAACTGTCTTAATTAAATCATCTGTTTTAGTTTTATAGGAATGTCCTGGGGGATGGGGGATTGGCACTAACTCTGGGGTGCGGGGGGGGGGGTTCTTCAATTACTACACCGACTTGTCGCCCCCAAATTTGCCTGGCAATGACACGAAAGGGGAGAAAATAGCTTCCATTTGGTAAACTCCACTCCAGGGTGGACAGTGGCGTGGGGGGGTCCTGGTTACCATGAGGATAGTGTGGGGTGAAGAGGAGGCCAGAGGAAGCTCAAGGAGTGATCCAGGAAGATGAACCAGCAGTCCCGCTCGCCTGACCACGTCTCACCTCGATCCGCGTGACTTCCGTGATGGATGTAAGCGTAAACGTGCCATTATACATTTCGTGTTTAAACAGAGGATAAATCACTGCAAAACTGCTTTGTGCCTCATCCTGCAGAATGTTCCTTGTTTAAATGGTTAGTATTTAGGAGATGCGTAATAAATGGAGTGACACCAACAAACATTGAATGTTTGAAGGGAGAATCTCCCCAAGGGTCTGGAGGTATATACTGAAAAAACAGACAATGATCTCTTGAATCTGAGAGCTTAGTCATAAAGGTGGGTGAGGCATTCGGGGGGGGGGGGGGCGGCCTGATTAGGCATGGCTGAAACAGAGGGCTGGATTTAAGTTGACGTTCCCTTCCATAACGAACCTGTTTCTGGTGTCATGTAATTCGACTCGCTGATGCTCAATCTGTCTAATTAAAGCAGTGCCCTTGTTAGCATGGTAAGCAGACGGTATTTAAATAAGGTAACTCAATCAAGAATTTCTTCTCCCTTATTGGTTCCACCCCCCCTCCACCCACCTTGTTTCATGCCCCACAAGATCAATCAGTTAAACCACAGAATATGGACATTCGGTGGGATTGATTGTTCACTGGAGCAGGCCCAAATGCCCTGTCCTTCAGTTGGGCTTTTTTTGGGGATCTTTGTTAGGAAGACTAGGCAGGCACAAGGGGGCCTCCTGCAGAATTTTGACAAACAGAATAAGCTCGACGACCGCACGCAAAGCTCGAGATGACCATCATGCAGAAACATCTAGAAAGGTCTCGTAAGCTGTACAGGGCCTCAGCTTGGCAGGCTGGTTTAGGCAATGCTTAAGAGAGCAATGAATTGTTCTGGAAGTTTCCATAAAAGACTAGTTTCTTGGACTAGCGGAACACCTAGTCGCCCTACACCATGGAGGAGAAATAATTCACAGGGAAAGTAAGGGAGATGAAGACTTTTGTGGCACCACCGACACCGCCGAATGGGCCATCGCGGTAGCCCCCTGCCAGGCCGCCAAGCAGGGGGGCCGCCAGATGAAGGGAGTGGGAGTGCTGTCAGTAGAGGGCAGTGCCTTTGGCAGCTTGCCCCCCCACGGGCCAGTAACAGGCTCCAATCCCACACTGCCTGCACCCGCCGGCGTCTCCAGCAGGGGGCTGCGTCCGTCTCCCCAGAAATTCATTATCAAGGCGCCGGGGCCCCACGGGTGGCAGGGGGAGACAGCTGGATAGGAGAAGATCTCTGATACCCCCTCCCTCAGCCTTACCCGGGGGTGCAGAAGGAATCAGAGCCTAGCAGCCGCATGGCGCCGGCTCTGTCAGATTTTCCTTCCTGTGAATTTTAATCTGTGCTACGAGAATTTTTATCCTAGAAAGTAGGGACGCCATTTTTTTCCCCACTCCAGAGGTGATATGCAATGAACTGGGAGCACGTCCATGTCTATAGCCCTGGACAATGGTCATGTCTGCCTCTAGGGGGTGATGCTGGGCATGACCTGGGGCATGATGGGAAATCCAGTAAGAGGACTGTGTCCACTCTACTTCCATTGCTGTATCTGATAGAACAACCACGCCATTTGTCGCCCATCAGGTGGGACCAGCTGTAAAGGCTAGTCCTTCGCTTTGGCATGACAAGGTGCTCAGAAAGTGTACACTGTTCCACATCTCTGCTAGGCTATCGCCCCCATTTCAGGGCCTTGCAATCTGTATGCAAAGTTTCTGCAAGTCTAATGACAGTGCTGCCCCCAGCCCATGGTAATAAGAGCCTCCTTTGGCAAATTTCCCTCCATGCTCTCCTGAATCTAGGTGGCCTAACATACAACTCTAGAACTCCGATCAATCCCAACATTCTTCCAGAAGTTCCAGTTCTTTGGTGAGATTCCAGATCAGATCCTGCATCAGGCAGATTATGTAGCTTAACCCATTTCTTTCATTTTTTCTTCTTTTGATCAATAAAGTGACCAAAAGTTGGTGTGGATTTAAGCTTAAATCTGACTTCGAAATGTGGCTGTTTTATCCAGTGGCTGTAGAATGTTAAGAAAACATAGCACAAAAAAAATGAGAAAAAAAAATGATGTCCCTGGCAGTTATTTAGTTAGCTTATTCCAGTGTAAAATGAAAAGATGGGCTAAATCTTTCACTCACGTCCGTCTGCCTTTTGAGATGAAAGTGACAGTCAAACATACTGCTGATACTTAATGATTGATTCCCTAAAAAAATAAGACATGTTAATTACTGCCCCCCTAGATAATCCCCGTCTGTCAGGTAGCATTAAGACACCCGAATCCTCATGCTGATCCCTCTCAATAAGGCTGATGAGATGCCAGCTTTGACCCCTGGGCCTTTAAGACCCTTCAAATATGGAGGTTGATCCAAGGGTGAGTCAAACAGCAAATGGCGAGGCAGACGCACTGTGGGCCATGTCCTTCCTTTAGCTCCACACACCCATTTGCCATCATTCAATCCACACATTTGCATGGAGCCCCTGAGGTTTGGGGGCCCCCTGTTGGCCACAGACAGTCACTACACTACACATTATTTAGGTCATGCTGATTTTACTAACCAGCTAGCTAGCTATAGTCCCCCAACACTAGCTGGTAGCTATTTGATTCATTTTTGAAACATTTTTAGGTGGGGTGGATAGTCCCAAAGTAAGTTGAAGGCAGGAAACCGGCCCCTAACTCCCACCCCTGTTATAAATGGAGCAAGTGCTGATGTCAGACATGTGTCACTACAAGGGTTTGTTAGCAGAAAGACTGAGCTGCCTGTTTAGTCGTATAGCCTAATTTCATGACGGAGAAGCAGAGCGGGGCTTTGGACTGATGGAACATACCGAGTGGAGACGAGCTGGAAACTGACTGGAATCAGCTGGAAAATGAACGACTTCGGACATGGTTTCAGACTGAGCTGCGAAGTATGCAAAGCTACTTTGTAAGTGGTTTTAGCCCGGGATTCGGACGTACGAAGCCCGGCTGTCCGGTGAGAAGGCCCTCGAGTCCGGCCCATTTGGATTAATGGATATGCTGATGAGGGAATCCCCAAGAGACTCCGTGGAAACTTCCGAAGCAGAGTATGCAAATATATGCACAGAAAACAGGCTTTGTGAATTATCAAGATGGATGGCGAGCACGGGGGCAGCGTCCCGCGTGCATTTTTAAGACACGCGGGGATGCAGATGGTGCTTTTAATCCCACTGCAGACTCCTGACAGCCACGGTCAACCGTAAAAGCGAATATATTAGCCCAACGGAGGAAGCGATTAGCCGTGAATCTGCGCTGGGGTCAGCCATGAAAGTCAAATCGCAACAGGGGTTTACGCAAATACAGTGTTAAATAATGGAATGAATGTAACAAAGCAATGAATAATAAAAATAGCAATAACATAGTAACAGAGCGACAAAAGATTAGTATTATGCATATTAAACACATGAGTCATAGTGAAAGTTGCATTACCTGGCATTAGCAAAATACCTCACAGTAGCTGAACAGAGCAGCAAAAAGAATGCGTAAAATACTTGATGGTTACATGTTTTGCGTACAAGGAATTTGTAACAATTTAGTATTACACCAGGTATTAAAATAAACCTTTACAGATATCCAAGTAAGTACTGGGGTTAATGGGATTAGCGGGGACAGGTCGATGTCCCCAGTTAAACAGTCTGACGTGCCACTACTGCACTGGATGCCCGACTGAGACGAACGAGCTCTGACTTAGTATTTCTTGAGCAAACATGAGATGCTGGCGAATCTGAAAGAAGGGTTTTTGGAATTTTAACAAAGACTTAATTGTTCGCCAAATTACACCTGATGAAATCTCATGTGTTAATCTGTCACACGTTACGAGGTGCACTAGATATGGTTGTGAATCCTTTGAGTATTCCTGCTCCTCAGCATTTTAAAATCTATTTGTTCACACCAGTGTTTCACAGTGCTCTGCTAAATAATTTGTTTAATTATCTTAAGAAAGTTCTGTTAGGAATTAGTGATTGCTAAGAATTAATAAAAGGTCTTTAAAATGCTGGTTAAATGTCAACTGGCCAAAAGAACTGTTTTAAATAAAATAAAATGGAACAAACTTTCACACAGCATCCATTAAAAGAAATAAATAAGGCCTATAATAGCAAGTGGACATATATATGTCTTTATACATGCATTCTAGAATATTCCAATATGCACACATAGCGTCGTCGCAGCTCTCTGGTCCTAAACTCATTTTTGCAGTCACGGCAGTGGGCTGTACTCATGCTGGATTGATAATGACATTTTTATTCCACCCTAAATCCAAAACACAGGTGTTCTCCAGCAACACCAGCCAGCTAGATAATGATCACGGTGCTTTGGCAATATCCAGCGAAGCAGTAAGTCACGTTAGGATCAGATTATTGTCATAACCCGTGGGGGATGCCGCTGCGTCTGTCGCACCTCCCCCACGACACCTCCCTCTGCCGTTACTCAGCATTTTCGTAGAACTGCTTCACTGGTTAACTTCATTTTTTCATCTGCCGTAACATTTCCCCCAAATGAAGCAGCACTTCAGAAAACCAGAGAGAGAGAGAAGCGCTGCATCGTCAAGGGGTGACACCCGTGTGGAGACCTCATCTGTGTTCATTTACCAGCAGTGACTGCACTTTGTCGGCACCCAGTGTGGAGGAGACATGGAGGAGAAATATACTGTTTGGATCAGACCTGTCGTCAAACCATGGGACCAAAATGAGGCCGTCATCCCTTTGTGATATAATAATTAATAACAAAAAGAATTAGAATAGAATATGCCTTTTATTGTACAAAGAATCTCTAAAACACTGATAACTTAAAACGTGAGTAAATGAGCTTGTCATAAATTTGCAGACTCTGTTTCTCTGGTATTTCACCGAATCCTCAGTCACCTCCACACCTGCTTCCTGCCAGACACTAATTTACATGTTAACCACAATGTCAATCAGCCTGTAATCAAACTATTTCACATAGTTCTTATTTACAAAAAAAATAAAGCTCTTTTGCAAAGGAAATGAAATCAAACAGAAAATGTGCAATTTTCTGAAACGAGGAAACAGGAAAATGATCCCCTGCCCAGTGTAATGGAGTCATTCTCCCAGAAAATGGTGTCTGTAAGTGATCAAATCACCCACCACAGATAAAACGCTGAAGCACTCCTGAGTGCCTCTTGATCACGGCCCTGGTTCTTGCAAGGAGACGATGCTGTAACAGACGCCCCGCCCCGGTTAATTTTACGCTCTAAAAACCATACTGGACACCCCCCGGCCCCGCCACACCCCTAAATCCAAGCCGGTGTGTTTTATATGCAGATGAGGGCATTGTATATCACGGCTCCTGAGATTTAATATCTCCATGGCGCCCCTTCGCCTCCAGGAGGAGGGGCATCGTCAGTCATCACCCCATCTCGTTCAGGCCTGGCTCCAGCGGACTGGCACAGCCCTCGGATCTCCACCCCCCCCCCATTGAAAGAGAGGTCATTATTCTCCTTCATTAGCTCTACCGCTAACAGGAACGTTTCCTCACCTATAGATCCTGTCCCCCTGGAAGTACCCTGTAATTAGCTGTGTCATCATGCACATACACTTTTACACTCCTAATTAAAAGTAAAATAGCACTGTACACTTCATTTACACATTATAATCAGGCCCTAGGTATGTCTAATATGAAATAGCTAACCCGGGAAGCATGGGGAAATACTGAGCTCAACTGGAATGTCACCCATTCATTTTAAGCCGTTTTTTTATTCCGCATGTGGAGGTCAGCTGAAGGCATGAGGTTTTACATGGCGCATGGGAAAGTAGGCATATGGAGGACTCATGCGCACTGCACTAAGGATTATTTTAAGGCACAGTAACGGGGTGCAGTATAACAGACACTGATCTGACACACAGCTTTAATATCCATGAATGTGCACCTCAAAAGGAAAATGTTAAGTACTGTCTCCCATAATCTTACACTGGTCACATGAAATGGAGCAATCAGCAGTCATCTTCATCATGTCGTTAATTTATCGTCAGTTAGGGCTACACATCTGAGTCATATATGCTCTGCTATTTGCACACAGCACAGACAGCAGTGCGTTTCTTGTTGGGAAAACTCACACATGCATAAACATGCATGATGGATTCCATAAGCAGAGTAAAGTGAAAAGACCACAGAGGTGCATGGGAAGATGTTTTGAGCTCAAGGTGCCGAAAGTCAGCAACCAATAGACTTTACTGAAGTATTTTTGTATCATCATTAGCCATCAACAGCTAACGATGGTAGTCAGATTGGAGAACTAATTATAAAGTCATGAGCCATTGTGAGATAATTAACAGAAAGTTATGCTTTTTTTGATGAAAACTATAGACCCTACAGAATTCTGACACTGCATTACCACCAAAGACCAGCTGAGGCACCCTCACCACTTCTCCTGGTGCCACAAGGTGCAGTGAAACAGACTCCAATCCATCACTTGTGGCTATTTCTGAAGCTGTATGCCCATGAACGTCCACCTTAAGAGAAAATGTGTAGTTCTGCATTCCATAATCTCTACGCTTGTCACATGTGTGCAAACGGTCCAATCAGTCAGCTTCATCACTGCATCTCAAATTTCAAACCAGTTAGGCCTATGCATATCACATATATTTTGCAGTTTACACACATTGTATCCAGGGCGGGTTTGTTCCAGGGCCCCACTCAAAAAATGAATTTTGGTCCTGTGATCGCCGGTGTATTGAGTGTTTGTTGCCAACGGGGGCCCCGCAAAACCTTGGGGCCACCAAAGAAATGTGTGGTTTGCAGGGTAGTCAACACTGCTGCCATTTCCAGAGAAAAAAGCATAGTACTGTCTTCCATAATTTTTACCCTGGTCACATGTCATCAAACAGACCAATAAGCAGTCAGCTTCATATCACTAATTTAACATTAGATAGACCTACACATCTAAGTCAACAACGCTCAGTCATTTCCACACAGCAGGAATCTATAATTAGAAATCTATATCAAAAGGAATATTAAAAGTATATGTTCCAACATCAATACTAGCAGTCCCTTGAGTAAATCTCTTGCCTAAGAAAGAGGGGAAGAGACGGATCACGGCATGGAAAGACAGAAAAGTTCACATGATAAACGCCGCAGACACAGAAGAGCGGATAAAGTAGCTGCCGCCTTAGTTCAGCCCCAGCGAGCGGCCTGACAGCCTCTATTAACCACGTTAGTCAGGCTGCCATGCAATCATTCCTTAGAGCAGAGCAGTCCTTTATTGAATTAAACAGAGATCTGTCTGGCCCGGCCTCAGCGGTGTGGCCCAGAGGACGACGTGCGATAAGCGGATCGTAAAACCCGTCTGTAAAAGCAAAATCCGCTCTCGTGATATGTGGGGGGGTTTAGCTCGTTAGTGTGATGGGTTTATGGCGGGACAGCGTGGCAGTTTTGGCGGTGTCCCATGGGGGGGGGGGGGGGGGGTAAATGTTAATCCTTTATTTTTCTTTAAGGTTTTTGGCTTTGGCTTCTTTTTGTTGGCACATTGTAATGAACGTCGGTGTTTGTAGGGATTTGTATTTGAAGGGGGCT
>JABJVO010000078.1:20836182-20846335 GCA_026770805.1 Boulengeromyrus knoepffleri | reverse complement strand
TAAGAAATCAGGAAGGGGGCAAATAGTTTTTCACACCACTGTATATATATATATATATATATATATATATATATATAAAACGCTGAAATAACGTATCTGTGTTCTGCTGTCTCTTCACTTAATTTTGCTTTATGCAGCAGTAATAATACTCTTAGCACTCACAAAAGTCTTTGCTTGTGTTGGCCTCTCGGCAAATCGCGCGTAGGCGGGCCTTGGAATCCCATTCAAGCTGCCGTCTTTAATCTCCGACGTTTATCCGAGCGCAACCTCGGCTTTCCCGTGGACACAGAACCCCACCACTCCGATGCCAAAAGGTGTGGGAGACAAACGCTTCAATCAGCAAACGTTGGAGAAACTCCCCAGCATAGTATGGGAGTGTTGGCTTCTGGCCATAATTGCAGACTTCCTATCATTAATGCATGCCTCCCTGTGGACTTCAGACACGTAAAGAGTTTGCATATAGCTATTACAAACATTATAGTATTTCCCAATGTTCTGCTCATACAAATGCGGATGTTAGACAATGATGACATAAATGGTTTTCTGATGTGTTTTTTCCATCTTGCCCTGTGCTGAAAAACCAAGCTATTCAGATATGAGGAACATTTGGATTACAGTTCATTTTCATTGTTTGTTTGGCTCAAGTTTTATAAAAATTCTTTGCCTAGTTGTGTCCCTAATCATTATCTCACCTGAAAAGCAGCATTTTGACTATTAGTCTCATTGAAGCTGGCCGGTGTTTCCCCGTTTTGTCAGTTTGCTATTTCAAGTGAATACTAATTATGTGGAAAATTAAATATGTAAATGTATGTAATACAGTGACACTCAGTTTCTAGGAAATGTCCTCTGTGTCACTGAAGTGTCCGGGTCTGATATCCTACTTCCTGTCTCATGACAGATGCTGACCACACCTGTGTGAAATGTGGGATGTACTTTAAGGGTGTCCTCACCGAAACATCATACCTCCAGCTTTCTCTTGGAGGTGACATCAGAAACAGGTAAGGAAACCAATGGTATGTAGAGATGACACAATTCAGCTCTCTCTCTTTCATGTTTAATGCCCCTGAAATGTGAAGTGGCTACAGTGTTTTTTTTCTTTGTCCATATGGTGTATTAGTGACATAATATATTACATAGACAAAAGTATTGGGACACATGGCCATTAAACCTACAGGAAATTTAGGGCATCCCAGTCGAATCCCATGGGCATCGATATGGAATCAGTACATCAGCTGCCACTATTCTATAAAGGCTTTCTGCATGGTTTTGGAGTGTGTCTGTGGGAATATTTGCCCTTTCATCCAGAAGAGCATTTCTTAAGTCAAGAACTGATGTTGGATGAGATTAGGGCTCTGTGCAGGCCAATCAAGTTCTTCCACACCGAACTCGCCCAACCATGTGTTTATGGGCCTTGCTTTGTGCACTGGGGCAGTGGCAGTGTGTTTTACACCACTCTATATGACGATTGACATTGAGCTTGGTGACGTGAGGCTTGCTTGCATGCAGCTGCTCGGCCATGAGGCTCATTCCATGAAGCTTTTGGAGCACAGTTTTTGTGCTGGGGTAACGCCATTGTCAATGGACTTTTACACACTATGCGCCTCAGCATTTGGCAACCCCGCTCTGTTACTTTGCATGGTCTGCCACTCCGTGGTTGAGTTTCTATTATTCCTAAACTCTTTCACTTTGCAATAACACTACATACAGTTGACCATGGAATTTATAGCAGGGAAGAAACTTCATGAACTGACTTATTGCAAAGGTGGCATCCTATGACAGTACCATGACTGAATTCACTGAGCTCTTTAGAATGATCCATTCTTTAACAAATGTTTGGAAACCTGACTGTATGGCTGGGATGCTTGGTTTTATACACTTGTGGCAATGGGTCTGAATGAAACACATGAATTCAGTGATTAAGAAGTGTATCCATATAGTGTTTGTTACTAAAAGACTAAATGAAACATGAAGCATGGCATAGTATAGTATAGTACAGTGTAGTATAGTATTTGATGTGACATCAATATAGTATTACTATATTACAGTGTTGTGTAGTATAGTGTGGTATTGTATGGTGTTATAGTATAGAGTGGTACAGTATGGTGTAGTATATTACAGTATAGTATTAGTGTCTCCAGCTTCTTTTTGGAAGTAACATGTGCAACATCAGTGACAGGTGAGGAAGCTTTTGGTGCGCCAGAAATTACATTATGATAGGGTATTACTAGATTAGTGACATTATCTGTCACTAAAACAGCATAGCATAGCATAGCATAGAATAGTATAGTGTGGTTTAGTGTGGTGTAGTGTAGCATAGCATAGTATAGTGCAGTACAGTGTAGTATGGTGCCCCCTGAAGGCGACATCTCCGTCATCCTCAGCATCAGGTAAGGGAGTCACTGGCTAAGTTCAGTAAAGCTGAAACATTCTGAGAAGCATCATATGAAATTTATTGCTGGCATCATGAAAACGTAGCAGATTTACCTACCTTTTTCCTTTTATCGTAGTAGATGTTCCTCCTGTTCTGTCATGAAGAAACAAGCTGACAGATGAATGAAACTGAGCTGCAGACATGGGGGGGGGGGGTGATCAAGTTATACACGGAGGCAGCACGGCGTGGGCGTTGGCAACCGTCGAGCACAGAACGACGTGGAAAAAGTGCTAAATCACATTTACTCAGGCCCTCAGATGAACGCAGCTCACTCAACCGCAATAACTACAGATCATTCCCCCCCCCCCAAAAAAAGGCTGGCATGCGTTTCATATCCGCGACCCTGCACCCGGCCCCTTTCCGATGGATAATTTAACACTCCACTCCTTTATCGATGAACCGGCTGCAAAGGCCACCCTAATTATGGCACCCCCATTCAATCACGCGGGGGCACCGTAATGCCAAGCCAAAATAAATCATCATATGCAAGGTTATGGGGCCAAACAAGTAATCTTCTGGCAAATTCCCAGCACACAGTCATTTGGCGTCGCCCCTGTCCTTTCAGTCATATTTATATCAAAGGGGTTAAAAATCAAACTCCTCTTAGAGAATTTGGTTTGTTGGCTTGTTTGCTTGATGAAACAGCAGACAAATGATGGCTTTTTGCTTATCTATATCTTATATGTATTTAAACATTTCTTCATATACATATGTGTATAAAAAGCATGTATTTAAACCCTAAGAGATGTCATAGATAATGATGAGTCAAAGCATAAAGACCACCCCCATCTGCAGTGAATAATGTTGAATATCTCGTAAAAGCAGTGTAAAGCCTGGGGTATATTAAATGGTAAGCTAACATTCAATACTCATAGCTGATGTGTTGAAAGCAGAAGGAATGGGCAGCGGTAAAGATCTGAGTGATTTTGACAAGGGTCAAATAATTATGGGCAGATGACTGGGTCAGAGCATCTCTGAAACAGCAGAGCTCACAGTCCGCCGTGATGGGTGCCTGCTGAGACAGTCTGCGGAGAGAAAGACCACGAACCACTGTCAGGGTGTTAGGTGGCCAGTACTCATAAACGCACAGGTCATCAAGCCGGCATAGGGGGCAATTTATTGACTGAATAATTTAACATTTAACTCTATAGTATGTATGGTGAACCTTCCAACCTCCCAAAAATGATTGTAGTGAGATATACAGAAACATTTTTATCCATTTTCCTTTCTTAGAGTTGGGAGTGAATTATCCACTTTCTCTCGGATTTTACTTAACACCCACGACAGTGTGGGGGGTGGGGAGTTGAGGGGGGGGGGGGGCGGTGAAGAACAGCCTGCCTGCCACCCCTCCTTACTCCATGCTCAAGAGGCTTTGCCAAATAAGCCAGGCGAGATTCAGCCACACTCCCATGGGGACCCAGCCGGTGGCGGGTGTCACTATGGAGTGACGAGAGGGAGACATATCCAGTCATCCCACCGAGTCAGGAAAAAAAGAAAAAAATATTAAGCTACTTCACATTTCAGGGACACCAAACATGAAAGAGAGGGAACAAAGTCATGATTTAGTCTGTGGGCTGCTTTTACTGCATTGACAGAGATGGCACTATGATAGAGTGTTTATTACATTAGTGACGTAATCTGTCAATAAAACACAAGATCAAACACAACTAAAAAAACCTGGCCCAACTCTGTCTTTAATATATCATATTCTACACTCAGGAGATATCTGTATATCATATAGTATGGCGTGGCACGGTATTGTTTAATATAGCATAGAATAACATAGTATAGTACAGCATAGATTTGTGTCGTATAGTGCAGTAGTGTTGCATGGTGTGGCATAGTATGGTACAGTACAGCACAGCACAGCGGGTATTAGTGCAGTGTAGTATAGAATGGTATGAGATTGCATGGCATAGTATAGCATAGCGTAGTGCATAAGGATGGCATAGTGTGCCATTCTAGATCCGCAGGCTGTGGCTGGGGAGTCGGGCACTGGCGAGGTAGCGGTTGAGGAATCCGTCGGGCACTGGTGTGGCAGCTGCTGGGGAGTCATTTGGGCACTGGATAGGCAACGGTTATGGAGTTAGTCGGGCACTGGCGAAGCAGCGGGACCATCTCAATGAGTCAGTCATTCTGTCACAGCAGAGTGTGGTAAATGATGGTCCACGGAGCAGCGTACAGATAAGAAAGTGATCTTTATTGAAAAGTAAATTCTGAGAAATAGCAAACAAAGGGACCTCAAGAGGTCAGAACAAAGGCAGGTATGTAACACCTACAGTAAACTAACAAGGGCTAGAACTAAACTCAAGGAATTGCAGAGGAAACATAAGTAAGAACCACAAATGCAGGCAGGCTGGTAACATACAAAACCTAAAATCTACATTGACAGGCAGGCAACAAATGCACATAGAAAATTTACAATGATGACTGACGAGCAGGGCAAGGGCAGACATGTATATAGATAGCAAGGGCTAAATAAGGGATAGGTATGAAATATTGCAAGCAACCAACCACTAAAACTAGGAACTACAAGGAACAGTTGAGCGTTATAAACAATTAACAAGCACAAAGGACTCAGGAAAAGGAATGGGATTGCCAGCCATACCTGCTGGCCAAACGGGGAAATGATGGACAGTACAGGAGAGGACAGGAACCAATCCTGACAATAATATACTATAGTAAACTACGATTGAGCAGTATAGTATTGTCATGGAAATTTTCTTAATCACCAGTCTGAGGTGGAGATTAGTTGGGTAGATCTGGAAGCCCTTTATTGCATGCCAGGTAGACAGTATGTCTTACAAAGAACTGCACCGTTCTGCAAAGATTCAGCTGGAAAACCCTAAGCTTATAACAATTTTAGGTTTCTAGAAGATTATTCTCTTTTTCTTCAACTGTTGGCTAAAAACCTGACCACAACCTTATATGTAAGCTTTTATTTAGAATTCCTCGTTTTGCCTTTTGGTTGTGAGGTTACCAGGAGTCTTGACATACTGTACAGTATGTGTCTACCCTCACTTCATTCAGGATTTCCTAATTCTTCTAAGGATGTGGTTTTCTTTTTTTGCTACAAAAATAAGGTCACGAAGAGGTGTGAAAACTTTATATAAAACAATGTCTGCAAAAGTCTATGAATCTTGGAAAAAACATTCTGCATAAGTCTATGTTTAGATACAATATTTGTAAGAGTATATGAAGCTTGTCATATACGCAGCACCAGTTAACTCAATAGTGTCTAAGTTTCTGTCACAGCATAGCATAACGTAGCATAGTGTAGTATAGTGCAGCACAGTACAGTACAGCATAGTATGTTATAGTATAGTACAGTACAGTACGGTATGGTGTGGTATAGTATAGTCCAACACCATGTGGTGTGGTAGTATAGCATAGTATACTATACTAAGGAATTATCTGGTATACTGTGTTTAAGATGGTCTTCCTGCATTGACAAATTTTCAAAAATCATTGATCCTCCCTGCAGTCCGGTGTAGCGCAAATGCTTCGGAGGGAAGCAGGGAAATAAAAACACGAATTCGCCAGAAAGACGAGTGGGAGATTTATTCTGGAAACGAGGGCAGTGACAGTTTGAATGGGGGGGTGGCTGCTGGGGCTGATCGTATCCATGAGACCGTATCCATGTTGCTTTAACACCCTGCTTGATGCGCTTATCCCTATGTGACCACTGGCCATGTAGCCACCCTCCCCATGTTCATCTGACTTATTCAATTCAGCTCTTTATGCCCGTTAATTGCACTGCCATGGTATTTTGCACTCCCCACTGTCTACACACACACACACACACACACACACACTGCCTATATGCACTCTTGCACCTACGGTTTACTTGCACTGTCATTGTCGTATATATATTTTTTGACATCCAGGATTTATCGTTCAGCAGTTTTTGTTCTAGCTGTCCGACGTGCTACAGGAACGCAGTTTCACATATATGTAAAGTATCGATAAAGTGACTTAACGACACAGCCTGAAGCTATTTGACAGCTCTCGGTGGGGTCTGTGTTAGGACTATGGCGCAATAGGCCGGTGACGGTCACCAAACGGCACGTGTGCTCCTGCCCTTTAATCATCCCGGTACGGCTCAAATCACCAGACGAGCGCCGACATCCCGCTCAGTGTGGTGTAATGCCAAGCTGTCTTCTCACTTTTATTCCATGCTGTATCTCACTCATGATTTTGGAAGCACCTGGATGGGGCATAACGGCACACCAAGTAACTTTAGGGCATGGGCATAAAACATTTACTTCTACCTTATATTTTAATTTTACTTTTCAGGAGCCTGGAAACAACCGAGAGAAATACTTCAAGTTCTCATAAATATTTCATGCAAGTAATTTAAGTATCTCCGTTGGGCCATAACTTCTATATATAATATATAGCTTTTTTCTTTAGGTTTTGGATGGATTGTCACTAAGTTTCTATGTCAATTTATGTATTTTTTGCTCTCTTAGTCCTGGTCTTTGATGATTATATGATGATTAGCTGTTATTAACCAGAGAAAAAAATATAGACTTGCTTGTACTTTTTAAGTTTTTCAGACTGGGGGGTCTAATCTGACCAAACAAAGAACCAAACAAAATGAATAGATACGTGTAGATATTACTAGTGACATGTTTGCACAGGTTTATAGGAAATGTAGGAACTACATGCTGTAATAGTGTAACCCAGGGCTATTCATCTCACGGTCCTCATGGGCTGAACCCTGCTGAATTTCCAGCCTTCCTTCACCTGTGAGCCAGGTATGAAGCCTCTGACCAATCAGAATCAGTAATTATTAAACTAACTACCTGGGAGAACTGAAAACAAGGCCTGGATTTGGAATCAAGGGCCTGAATTGAATAGCCCTGGTGTAACCCATCCATCCAACTGGTGCTAACCAATGCGCCACCCCATAATTTGTCTTAAAAACGGTTTGGGAAAAAAGACCATCATTAAATGAAATGAAAATGAAACGAAACAATGATGGCTGCAGTGTCACAGGCCACCTTGGTCAATGTAATTTTAAAAGTTTCATTTGGAATCTCTGTGAAAGGACTGAGAAACTGTTGTCTGTTTCTTTAAGAGCTCATGCTGCTCGCCTTCAGTCTAACCAATCAATGACTGCCTTTGATCTCCTCAGAAATTCAAGAGAACTGAAGGCATTGACCAAAAAAACCTTCGATCACATTTTAGCTGCTGCTGGAGGGCCCATAAACAGCTGTAAGCGTTTGTTAAAATGCAGGGCCTAGGGGCAGATTAACGCATAGTCTGTCCTAGGGTACAGCCCATAGGACCCCGGCAAGTATCATGGCGCCACCCTGCCTCGGGAAAAATGCTGCGGTTAACCTTATTAAATCTGGCCCTCGGATCGATTCGCCGGCATCCCCGCCCTCGGCAAAGCTTTACCAGCAGATTCCCTCACACTGATTAGCAGATTATTCTTGCTCTTTTGGCTCCAAAAACAGCTGAAGTGCCCCCCTAGGAGAAGAGCTCCTAGCCAGTGACCCCCAGCAAATTTGAGTTTCAGACCCCCAGGTTAGATAACCGGCAACAGCCAAATGGCCATGCTGACGTCAGCCTAGGGCCGCCAGATAAGTTAATCCCCCCTGTAGTGTGACCCCAGTGCCTCTGTACTCTACAGTATAAACTCACGAATATTTAATGGAATGGGCACAGCCATTTGGTAACGGGTCTGGGGGGGTATCGCTCCAACACAGGGCTAAAATCCCCCTGCCCATCCATAGTGAAAACTGTCTTTACTTGCCACAGATTTCCCTCAGTGTCCAAATATATCTGTTTATTTCACAGTCTGCCGTGACTGAGGAACAGAGCCAAGACAAATCAGCTGAAGCCGCCGTTATCTGCTAATCCTGCTCATCTGAATAATACACAGGAAATCTGCTCCCTCTCTTCGCCTCGTTGCCCCCTCCCTCTCAGGGGAAATAATCGATAACACTCATTTTCTTTTATCCTTCCTGAAGTGGACTTTTTTTAACGACAGTTTGTGCATTCTGCCTCAAAGATCTCTCTGACTCTTTGGTCTGAAAATCCATTTTATTTTATTATTACTGTCGTATTTGCGAGTGTTGGCTATTCGAGGTAGGTCCTAAATGGGGAGAGGGTGCTTCCAGTCAGTAACGTAACACATAACAGAATTAAGACAGCGCAAAACCAAAACAAAGGCATGCAGAAAGCATGAAAGTGGATGTATAACTACCTAGGTTAAACGGGACTAGGTAGGTTTTAGTTTTTGCAGGTTTTACGGTGTAAGTATCGACCCTCAACCAGACGGTTGTTAGTGAAATGAGGGTAAGCACTCTAGGATCTTTGATCTATGCATCTGACATTGAGTTTCAGTAAAATATGTATTATCTTTATACCAAAGTCAAAAAATGTAGCTAAATGCAATTCAGAATGTTCTGGATACTTGAAGGCTGTGAAGAATTTGAGACAGCAATCACACTGGCATCTGCTGGCTGGTGTCCAGGAGCTGAGAGGTGCCCCCCATATTACAATCAAAGCAGGTATGACCCCACGCTCCCGCTGACCCTGGACTTTAAAAACCTGTGGATCTACCATTTATCTGTATAGGGTAATACAATGATCTTATTTTATTTATGCCAACAAATGTTAAAAAATACACAAACAGAACATTGTGAAAAACAATATTAACCCTTTGAACGCTATCCATTTTTGAGTGTTTTTCTATCCCTTAGATTTCTGGCTCATAACATGGTATGTACATGAGATATATGCTGTATGTTTTTGTTTTCAGCACATTCTGGGCTACTCAGATATGCCATAATTTGATACAAAAATGCTGACACGGTTTTGATATCATCCAATTCATGAGAAATACAGTTGCGCATATTGAAATTCCTCAGTTTTTATCATCTAATATAAAAATTTGCAGGCACTACAAATATAATCTAATAAATGTTGAGATTAGAGTCTCTATGATGTGGGAATGCAGGGGTTTCATTGGGGACCTTTGTATGGCTTAGTATTGTGAAAGAATATATGGTTAACGCCAGGCGGAAATGAATATCTGATTTTACATCCATTTGGAAGCTTGTTGAAGGTATGTGATAGACAGCAACAGATATTGTAGGGGACACTGACATGCTAGTCACTCACACAACAACATGGGGAGAACCTACAAACGCCATACAAATCGAACCCCGGCAAAGACTTTAACCCCGGTCCCAGAGGTGAGAGACAACAGTGCTAACAACTGCACCACCATGCCACATAAAAACAGTTTTAAAGTCTCATAATGAATGTTTATTGTATTATTCTATCGTTGGTTTGTTTGAGGCTAAAATGCTATGTATAAAGTACACTATCATTGGTAAAGTGAAGTTTGAGAATAAAGCTTTCTGTCGCATTTTAGCCTCGAACAACAAACCAACGTTGTAGAACTTCATTGTGTTTACATGTAGGTGTTCCAATTACACGAGTGCATTCTATTTCAACTGTTTTGATGGAGCTCAACATCAAACATTCATATACAAACTTTTCTGAATAAATGTTATAGAAATATCTAGTAATTGTCTTCCTAATAAATAGAATGCTGCATTCTGTTGGTATTTCTAGTAGAACTCCAGCCAATTTTGAGTGTTCTTCCATCCCTTTACTTATAGGCTGTTACGATCCAGTCTAGGGTTGGACCGCAACAAAGTGAAAGGGAAGGAGGGATTGGGGAGGACAGGACAACTAGGG
>JABJVO010000078.1:20818780-20830931 GCA_026770805.1 Boulengeromyrus knoepffleri | reverse complement strand
GGCAGTCATGCTTCTCTTGGCAGCACTGGGGGACAGGTGTTGCCATCGCGGTTGACACCCCCCCTCCCCCATCCCCTGAGGCAGAGACGGGGAGCAGCACTGATGCTTTCTGCTCGGTGGGCAAGACAGGTGATCATTTGGACACACGCACGTGGAAAATGAGGCCTGAGATGGAACAGCATGGTGCTAAAGTGTGGTGGGGAGTCAGTGAGGCTTGAAGGAGGGTTTGAACACTCCTGTGCCGCACCCAGAGCTCCAGTATCCCACACAGAACCCCAGTACCCTACACAGAGCTCCAGTATCCCACACAGAACCCCTGTACCCTACACAGAGCTCCAGTATCCCACACAGACCCCCTATACCCTACACAGAGCTCCAGTATCCCACACAGAACCCCGGTACCCTACACAGAGCTCCAGTATCCCACACAGAACCCCTGTACCCTACACAGAGCTCCAGTATCCCACACAGAGTCCCTGTACCCTACACAGAGCTCCAGTATCCCACACAGAACCCCAGTACCCTACACAGAGCTCCAGTATCCCACACAGAGTCCCTGTACCCTACACAGAGCTCCAGTATCCCACACAGAGTCCCTGTACCCTACACAGAGCTCCAGTATCCCACACAGAACCCCAGTACCCTACACAGAGCTCCAGTATCCCACACAGAGTCCCTGTACCCTACACAGAGCTCCAGTATCCCACACAGAGCCCCTGTACCCTACGCAGAGCTCCAGTATCCCACACAGAACCCCAGTACCCTACGCAGAGCCCTCTGACTGTCACTGCAGTCTTAATCTGCCCCAGCTTCCTGTATTTTACAAATTCATATTCATAACATTCCTCCTGACTGCCACTTGCAAGCAGCTTCTGCTCCAGATGATCCATCCAGTGTGGCAGTGGAATGAACCGCCTTTGACTCTTCTCTTTCTGCAGAGTAGTGGGGTGATGAGGAGCCCTTGATCTTCTGAATGACACCTCATATGTACTTTGTTTTTGGAAGAAAAAAAGAACTAAATTACCCACACATGAACCTACTAAACCATAACCCCATGGTTCAAACAAAGCAACAGACAGCATACAGTCAATCGCTATGTTAATAGTAACACACAGGACTGGTCTGATGGCAACACTGCCCTTGATGTCATTTTGCCAGCCTAGAACACAGACCCATGTCACCCTTCAAGAGAGTGCGTTACATCGCCTCAACCTGCTTGGCAGGATGAACATGAGGTATAGCATCTCTAATCCTCATTTTACGTTTATGCTGCCTGTCATGTGGATGTTTATTTTATTTTTGGAGCATTGAGTCATACAACTAAAATGGAAAGTCAGCTGCAGAGTCCAACTCAGGTGAGTCAAGGAGTCTCGGTGTGGATTTGAATTCAGTAGCAAAGTACTTTGACGTTTTAAACACTTTTGCAACACCTCAATAAACATGTCAGCTCTCTCAGCCACCCCCACCCAGAGGTGTAACGATAACCTTTGTCGGATTCATTTGGGACGTGTGCTGAACGCATGGACTGATGTGAAATAATGCATTAGGTGGAGGATGTGAGTATAACTAATGCTATTATAGACACTGAGGAAGGAAATAACTTCCTTTGGCAGATGTCTGTGTGATGAATATAACCTGTCAAAAAATAATAAATCACGACCAACAAAAAAATAAAATCTTTGCAGCCCACACACACTCTTATACTCAATTACCTGTCGCTGAAATCAGCAGGATGTCTATTAATAATGAAGTATTTTTTTCTCTTCATCGTTAAATAATTTAAAAATAATACATAAAGAAATATGTAGGCACATAAGCCATCGAAAGTCCAAGAAATGTTGACAGAAACGTGGCATTTTTGAGAACTGAATGAACTCCTTCGTCCGGCTTGGTGAGTAAATAGTTGGTTGGCCAATCGTGGGACATATTTGCAGATTTTAATTTAATTAATTAAGCTGGAATCGCTGGTGCTGAGGGCCTGAATCTGGTCTAGGTTCCACTTAGGCGGGGCTCTTGCCCTTTCTCAGTGTTTATGTGGAACAGCCTGTGAGGTCCTGACATCGAATTCGAAGGGGTCCTTGCTGGTGCCTGAATCAGCCTCTGGGTGAAAATGGCCAGCTATCTGGTTACTTACGGGCTTGGCCGCGTTCGTCCAGAGCAAATGACATACCAACATTTCAACTTATAATATTAAATATTTAGCTAGATAAACTAGCCTAAAGGCAGAAAATCTGCAGCCATACGTCTCTTATTTTTAAATGTATTTTTTAGTGGAGTCGTCGTTGAAATTCCACAAGTATTACCAAAAACAACCTTTTGATTTCTTTAATAATTAAACTGAATCTTGAGGAGCATTAAATTGCCAGTCGTATGGGTAAACTTACAAAACATATTTTGGCTTTGGCTCTTTCTAAAGTTTATTTGCATTGTGCAGAATGATTATGAAAGATGTGCTATGTCTGTAATATTTGCTGTCGCGCCTGCATTTCATGCGACAGAAATATTTCCCCCAGGATATGTTTATTATAGTCATTCATATTTTATTAATATGTATGTATCCATTTCCCAGTATTGATTCATCTCGACTCCTGTTTACCTGCTAATGAAAGTAAACACATTTCCTATGCATGTATTCAGAGTCTTCATCCCATCGTAACTCATCCGCACGCCGCCCTGCGTGTCCGTGACGACGCACCTAGGCCGCGCATTCGCCGCAACAATAATGTAATTTCCTGACAATATCAGCACGTGAAAAGGCACAATTCCCCCATGCCGCCCCGCTCCCTGACATTCCCGGGGACGAATTCCGACGGCACTGTCACATACTGAGGGATGAAGTGGACCAGTAGAAATTAAGACTGACCGGCTCGCCCAGAAGATTGAACAGAGGCACCCCAGCTAGTCTGTTCTGTTCAGCTGGGGGGGGGGGGTTCACATTGGGGGCTCCTTTCTAGCTGCTCATGATAAACTATACAGGCAACGGCAAGATTGACCAAGCATCATAAACAGCAAAATGGAGACTGTCAAGGGCAGTTTCCTGAACCTGTGTTTTGCCCCTACAAACCCTGGTACTGGACTAGCCCTAGCCTTCTGCTCTATGCTGCCTGGGATAGACCACAGAGAAGAGAAGTCAAAGATAATTATGGTTTTAATATATAAATATGATAATGTATAACCAATATATTTGTGGGCTGAAAGGTACCAGCATCCCAGAAGAATTGGACACGAGCAGTAGTAACAATTTCGGCAGGTGAAAAACGGGTCTCAGTTAGCTACCTCCGCAAGTAAGCCTCCTGGGTAATTATGCTCTGGCGACCTTTGACCAGTCTCCGATAATCACAACAGTCTCTGCCAGTCATGCCGCTGTAGGAGAACGTAAGCACTGCTTGTGTATTCTTCAGTGGGACTCACTTACATGCCTGAATGGTTATTACATGCAAAACCATGTATTGTCATGGACACAGGCACAAACATATCACCCATCCCACAGCGCCACATATAAACACTATAATTCCATGATTTACTGACACATGTTGTGGATTTATGACTTTTTTCTTATTTCTCCCATATTACGTACAGTACCTGTCGATGTGTTAGCGGTTATATGCACACGCTACAGCTTAAAACGCGAAAAGAGGCACAGCGTTAGAGTAGGCCCCTCAGGCCAAGTCTGATGGCGTCTGTCCACTACATCTGCACTGCAAAATGCGAGCGGGCCAGCAAAGCAAACGGCATCCCGGGCGGAATATCCAGATTTCACCTCCCCCTCACCAGAGCGGGCCGTAAATGATCAAGCCGGGTTTTTTCAGAAAGCGGGCCAGCTCCCGCTGACGAGACGGTTTCGGGCCATGGACACGAGCCGGACGCCAGGCCCAGGCTAATGAGATGTAGCGAGAGCTTGCGGAGGGAACAAAAGGCCCGGACACCTGGTGCTGGGGAATCATCCCTATCAGCCAGTTGGAAAGCACCCGGGGGGAGGGGGGGGGGGGCACTTAGGTTGGACGCTCTTCCAATATCGCCGGCGTGTGGAGCGTATCATCCCAGCATCTGTCTCTGACCCCTCGAGCGTTTCCTTTCGTTCTGCTGTCCACAGGAGAACTGGGGTGGGGGTCAGCCTTCGAGGGAGGAAATCCCAGTTAATCAAAGTGGCCCCCCCCCCCCCCCCCCCCTTTGGACGGTGGCAGTGAACAACGAGCCATCTGACTAACTCAACGTTCTGGCCGTGGCCATTAACACGAGCATATCCGTTATTGTACAGTTTAAAACTGGCCCTGAACCGCCTCGATAAATATCCAGTTATTCAAAGCCGTAATAAAAACTGTCTTAATCTGAGAATAAAAGCATATTCAGCTTGCTGAGATATACTGCATGCTTGTGCATTAATGCAACTTAAAGCTCTTTTTATCTCGCTTTTCATCTCTGCGAAATGCAGATGAAGCTGCCGGATTCAGGGAGCGATTCTTCATGCAGCTTTTCAGCTTCCAAGTAGGCCGTTATCGTGTACGATCCGTGGGTCTCCCCTTTCATACGGCAGTCATGCTAACTAATAAAATAAAAATAAAAATAACCCATATCGTGCGTAGCTAATTCATTTTTACGCTCCAAACAGCAGGTGATTTAATTTTTAGTTAACACCGTTTTGCGATGCTCCATTGCGGAAGTCTATCCAGCCACACCTCAGTAGCAGGATCCTCGATATATTCTGCTATATTCTCCAATTAGCAGGTTGGTAGGCACTTAACGAGATTTCTGTAATTAGGAGATAAAGAACCAGGTAACTGTTAAAACATCTTTCTTGTAATGTCTCTTGTGAGATCTTGAAAACTTTCTTTTGTTGCTCCCATTTTTTTCCCCACAAATCTCTCGTTCAGGATCGCATGTCATCAATCTCACTTCCAACCCCCCCTTCTGACTTTTTCTTCCAGCGGAAACACGAATGGGTCACGTCGTCCCCGCATAGCGGCGCAGATGATGGATGGGGCATAACAATGAATGATTTCATGAACGTTGGGAAGACGTACCGTCCCCGAAACCTCGTGCCCTTACAGAAGGGGGCACTGTCTGAGCAATCTGTCCCCTCGCCGCTGCCTGTCTCCCTTTACAACCTACAGCTCAATTACTCTCCCTCAGTCACTTGTTGAATGGTAGTTAGGTTAAACTAAAACCAATCAGATGCTTAATAAATGCACTTGATTAAGTTGAAAAATTCCATCTCTAGGCTCTCTAACCAGATCAGCCAGGATGAACATACTTGTATTTCACCCTGAAGACACGTAAAGCCAAGCATACTCATTGCAGCCTTTTTGTTATGCCCACTTTGTTTCTCGGACCTTGGGCATGACAGATTATGGCCAACAGATTGCAAAGATGAATGTGGCAGTTCCTGAAGGACAAGAAAGAATGATTACATGTATTCAATTTAAGGCTGTGGCAGCAACTCTTTTTTTGCAGAAGACAAAAGAAGACAAAAATGGCCAACGCCAGAAGCAAGAGATTCAAATAAGGCCAGATCCTGCAAAAACGTCATTCTCCAGGACAAAAATGTATTATAAACGTCAGTCTGAAAATATAGTTATGGTCAATCAGTGTACAAGGCAGGATCACACGCACGCAAGTTCTAAATCTCTAAATGTCAGTCTTTCTGTGAGGGATCGTGTTACACTGACGTTTTTGTGGAGCTGAGCATGTTAAATTGAAGTCTATCCCACTTTAGCTAAGGCATCCTAAGGTAGCTTAAAAATCAGACTCACAACAGAGTAAACAGCAAGTCCACATCATGCAGCATATTCAGCAGGTGGGTTGTTTTGCTCAAAACCAGCTGATGTGTTTTAATTTCATTTTCCAGTCCGATTACTTCCCTGCGAAGGAAGCTCAAGCTGAATGCCATGACAGGAAGTATCCCAAACTGGCTCTCAGCTATCCAAAGTCTTTAGATACACATAAATGTCTTTGCAAATATTACAATAAATTAAATCAATAAAAATATCCTGCTTAGTGGGGTGCATGGTATCCCCACTTTGCTGTGTGATTATGACCTTTGCTGCACCCCTTGGGATCTGTGGCATGAAGAGCAACGGCAGCATAATGAACACACCACCCTCCAGTGTCGCCTCCTGTTATTATGATTATTGTCTGTGCCTGTCACACCAATTCCTCGGAGATGGCGCCCTCACTGGAAACAGGGCCCAGCCACACTTGGTGTAAATGATTCAATCAGAAAATCTGTGTATCAGGAGCTAAGTCATGATGAACAGAAGCGGCCCAGAGGAGGTGGGTATCAGGATCACGGGGTGGCCAGGTCACATGATCAAAACTGGTGGTCATGGGAAATGTAGTTCAATTCCATGCCAAGATTTCATACTGCGTGGTGAAAATCTACAATAGAACAGAAGTTAACACATTATAAAGCCTAAGAAAGTAAGTAGGAGTTAGTACCCAAGGACCCTTCTCATGCCAACTGGAGCGGACCATGTGTTGATGTATGGATGGAAAGGTTTCAGTTCACGTGTAGGACCCCCCCTGAAGGAAACAGAGAGTCACAGGAGTAACAAACTCCATTTCGGAGCCCGGGTTATTCGCAGTGGAGGTGCCCTCCACCGTCTTTGTCCCCTTTTAACATTGGGGACAATTAACGTGCCTGGACACTGGTGACCGGCAAGATGATCCAAGAAGCATCCGGAATCTAGGAAGGATGCTCCACTATCACAATATGCCTAATAATAATAATAATAATAATAATAATAATAATAATAATAATGACAAAAATTATTAGTAATAACAACAAAAATAATAACAATGAAATTATTATTGTTGTCTTATTATCATCATTTATTTATTTATTTTTATACAGCGCTCACAGGACCCAGCCTGGTGCATATGACTGTCTATTTCATCACATCTCCACAGCTGAAATTGGCAATTATCTTGGTTGCCAGGCTGACGAGTTGATCCCCACCATCCAGGCCTGCAAGTTGGTTGTAAAACACCATCCTCCCCCATCCTCAGCTTAATTGCCTAAAAATCTTCTGTTTGCAACAGTGACTTTTTTTCGGCAAAGTGATGGGTCACGTCGCCGGAGGAGCTGGATGGCGCCGGGGGGAGCTGTAGCATGATTTTGGTGATTTGGGTGTCACAGGTGATGGGGTAGCTAATGAGTGTGACCTTTACATCGATTAAGGTCAAGGTACCATGACATTGGATAACATTAAGGTGAATTAGCCGAAATGGCCTCTCAAATACACCATGAGCCAGTACCCTGGCCAGGAACAAGCTAAAAGGTCTGCACATATCATAAGTAGCCCCGAGGTGCTGAGATTAAGCCCCAACTCTGCAACAACTTAAACCGTCTTTAGCTATATCCATAAATTGTCGTTATTTTGTGCATGCTGTAGCTACTGTACTGGTTAAGATGTGCATACGAACGGTGGGGTTTATGGGTAAAACAAACAAAATGTAAAGTTTGTGTGCATAATTGTTGCCTAATGAGGAAATAGTCACTGTAGGATACACAGGACAAATATTTAGTAACAGCATCTGAAGTAATTCTATAAATGCAGTGAAATGAGAAGCTACTGGATAAAAACGGAAACTGGATTAGCGCATGTGCCGAGCCTGTGAGGATCAGTTCCTGCCTGGCCAGCAGGTGTCACTGGTCTTTCCTAGTATTTGAATCCTTCGTGATTATAGCCCTCACCTGTGTCTTGTTGTTCCCAGCCCTAGTGTTAGATTGTAATTGGCCAACACCTGTCCCTTGTCTGACCCTCATTATCTGTGTATATATGTGCCTGCCTTTGCCCTTAGTTGTTCATTATGTGTTGCTTTTGTTGCCCTGTGCTTGCTGCTGTTTTGTTATGGCTGTTCCTGTGTTGCTCCCTTCCTTAATTTGATCATTTACCTACTTTGTTTTTGACCCTTTGTCCATTTGTTTCCTGTGTTCGTTTTGAGTTGTAGTAAAGTCCTGCTTTGTGAGCCACAAAATGAATTGTCCGTCCTTCACCATGTCTGTCCATAACACATCCTAGATGTGGTATGCAGTAGGTGCGTACATGCCAGTAAGCCAGAAAATAAAGGTGATGGAGAGAGGCTGATTGCTATCCCAGAATGCACCCACTCTCCCTCTGACATTAGTGATAGTACAGGTGTGCTGGTGTGTGCGAGTTTGGATATATGCCGGTAACCTCCAGCAGGGGTGCTGTAAGGGGGGTGGGGGGAGTTAGGATGATTCCAAGGGACACTGAGTGGCAAGGGCCCTAAAACATTTGCATTGATCTGGTTTGGGGGCCCAGTATAATATCCTTTCATTGAGCCCAAAATCTGTAGCAGTGCCCCTGACCTCCAGACAAAATATTAAAAGTTAGGTTGGCTTATTGGACAGCATATGAACGACAGAGCTCCAAATAGGTTTCTCTGGCTTCTGAAGCTTATGTCAGAGCCATGACACAACGAAGTAGGAAAATCATGAAAATGAAGAACTATGAAACCTTCACTATGGAGAAGACTGCTTCCTCCGCATTGTGTACATTGAAGCGCTGCGGATGGAAAATGTAATTTATAAAAATCTGTCAAGACTGGGCGTTGCTGTGTTAGTTTGATTTAAATTGCTGGCACCTCTGATCACAATGGTTTTTATGTTATTTTGAAATGACTTTGATGTGTTAATTCTGAGTTTCATTTATTCTCTTTCCATTTTTCCTTTCATTTATAGCTCTGTTTTTTGTGCACCCTCTTGTTATTGTGAGTTTTTATGGTGCATATTGATTCTTTCACTGGCAGGTTAGAAAGTGCAGTTTTCAAACGTTTCGGTATATTTCAGGTTTTAAATTTACAAACTCTCTTCTTTTGAAGATTTTATAGATGCTGCAACACTAAACCGATCAGTGTCAGACACAAATTTCTGAAACAGTTTTTTTGTTAATTTTTCTGGTTAAAAAAAGCTTTGAGAGAAAAAAAGACAGCACTATTTAATACTCAAACAAATTTTATTAAAGTGTTTAAACAGACCTGTCATTGCAATATGGGCAATGTGCTGGTCTGGCTTTGTATCAGTCTGTGAAATGTGTTTATCATGTGTATTAGGTACCTAAGTGTTTTTGTACTGATGTATGCAAAGCAGCGCATTGGTTGTGAGCAGTTTTGAATTAAATGAGCAAATGGTTTGATTTCGGTTTGAGGAAGGAGCATTAACAGGCTGACAGGATTTACACAACAGAACTGGAGGAGAATTAGAGCCCAACAGCCTAATTTCTCTGTGTTCTGCTCCATGAATAATTGCCAAAATCTAACTGTACCCTTTCAACCAGTGAACAGAAACATGAAAAGCCTGCTATGTTTTCCATTGTGCCTTCATCACTTTCCCAGAAACAATTTATCCAATAGCTTCAGTCATTTCATCCGAAGGATTTTCCTACTTTTATTTACAAATACAGCTGGCTACTTCAACTTAAAGCAAAGTTCAGTATCTCCTGCAGTAGATCTGTACCAGAAGCTTGACAGTTTTCACGTTTGGGTTATGGAGACTCAGTGCTCAGTGCCGCAGCTCAGAGCTTGGACGAGAAATAGTGCATGGAAGATTAGGAAAAGTGTTACTTCCTACTCTTCGGCCATCTGTACATTTCTCTGATGTGCGCGCCTGTCACCTAGTGGCTTTGTTGCAAACTGCAAGCCTCCTGTCATAAAAGAGTTAGCGCTGACTAGAACGTATCTCGCAGCGCAGGCGGCTCCCAGCCAACATTCACCCGACAAGCTTTTACAGATAAATATATTTCCTGCTAGTGACTAAATGGCTGATGCACAGAGCAGATAAAACCCCTGTCTCCAGTAGAGTGCTTCAGAGAGGCAATTTAGGCTGAGCGTGTCGGGTTTTTGACCGCCGTGTTTTAGTTGTTCAATTACGGTGCGCTAGCTCGTTTTTACGGTCTTTGCGGGCGAGTGACTCACGTGTTACGTGAAGTGGCGCTCGTGCCATCGGCGGGAGCCGTGACCTTTCTGCTTGCGCCGGCACGTGAAGGGGCGTGGTCGGCGAGCGCGAGTACCCCGCGTGGAACACGGCGATGTCAGGGCGGGCGGCCGGGCGTCCGGCTGGGAAAGTGACAGATAGCGAAATGCTAAGGAGAAGATTTTCTGTTTTTAATAGGAAATAACGGAGACAAAATAAGCACGACGTGAATAAACATATTTTGCAGATAACATTTTTCTTTTTGTTCTTCTTATTAACAACAACATAAACAAAATGGCAACTATGACGGTGATGATTATGATGATGAACAGATAAGCTAACACCGAAATTGTGAAGGCAATAGTTTACGATACCCAGTGCAACACGACTTGCTTTCTGCTGAATTATAAATTTTAGATTTTTTTTCTTTACTGTGTGAGGTGGTAGGCCTACCTTTCGAAATATTACCTAGTGTATATTATGTAACGCACACATTCAATATATACCATAGATTTCCTTAGTATAATTATATGGCTTAATTATCCAGAGAACCATTTTTTCCTGAAATAATACACACCCCTGGTTGCCTCGTTTCCGAACAGTGCGGGTTCACTGTTGCCTTTTAATCCATATTACCAACCAAAGCTGCACAAGACTGGATAGAGCAGCCTCATTGTAGAGGCCAGCAGGGGCGGATTGCAGCTTCTGTAATTGTTCAGTGATGTGGCCATTGCACAAACCAATGCCAAGGTAACCCCTCCACAGGAGCCCAAGGAAGTACTTTCTGGCCAGATGAGAGTCTCTATGTCATTGTATCTTTATCTTTTTCAGGTGAAGCTCAGAGTTAATTTCCTTTTAGGCTCAGCATGATTCTTCTTAAAATCTTCTTAAAACTGCTGCTATATGTTTTCATTACTGGAGCCTAAATGGATGCTGTTGGTGGGGAATGTTTCAGAGCCGCAGTCAGTTTTCTTCCCAGATGCAACCCTGTCCAACTGTCCCTTGTAAGACGACAGCAGCAGCTGGGATATGGAATACACTCCTTAGCCTCAGCGCACACTTGTCTCAATCATCTGATCGGTCAGAACCCCAAGGCCGTAACTCGGATTCTCATAATGATGTCACAGTAATGTGCCGTCGTTGTCAAGCTGCAAACAGGAGCCCATGATCCTATATAAACATGGTTCTTGATTCTAAATAAACTCGGTTATGGCCTAGATTGCGGTGTCTCCCCAACAATCCATTTATTTCTTATTTTTTCACCTCAGTTAAACAACCCCCATCATTTCCCAGAACATATCAGTGTTTGCTCACCTGTAACAGCAGCGGTTGCAAGGTTATAGCAGACCAGGGGGAGACAGAATGGTCTTTACTGCCCAGGATCATGAATTCACAGGAATGGGTGAGCTGGCTCGCGTGATATATACACTAATAAGTGTGTGATTTTTTGCTCTGAGTATTTACACAGGCATCTGCTTTTAGAAAGGCTCAGTCATAAATGTCCCCGTCCAAATCTGGTATGAAAATTCATCAGCACTCATTATACCTACCATTCTGTCCTTCTGCTGGACTGCAGATTTGTCGAATGGCATACTGCTGTGCCTTGCTTGTGAAAAGTCTGTGGGATTAATCGAGTGCAGAACGTTGCTTCTTTCATTCCCCTTCTCTGCACAGACAACTCTGTCTCCCTAAAAAAAGATGTGTTATGTAACTGTTATTTTGGGTGTAATTCAGAATGAGTAAGTTTATTACCACTTTATGGCAGCAACAAGAACAACAGCAACATCAAAACTAAAAAGAGCAGCAAAGATGATGATGATGATGATGATGATAATGATTATGATGAGGAGGAATTTAGGAGACTGGGGTCCCACTGCTTTTGTTAATCAAGTTTGTTGAATGGTTGAATAACCAGAATTATCATTTACAATTTTATTATGATCCCCTATAATATGCAAAAACTACCGTATTATTCCCTTATTGCTTTGTTTGAAATTAATTGTTTTCAAACCCTGGTTAAAAGAAGTGAATTCACCACTGCTATAAGAGGTGAATTCAGACAGTGCTGTCCGTCCAGCTCCACCACAAATAGACGAATTCAGACAGTGCTGTCTGTCCAGCTACACCGCTATAAGGGGCGAATTCAGACAGTGCTGTCCGTCCAGCACCACCGCTATAAGAGGCGAATTCAGACAGTGCTGTCCGTCCAGCACCACC
>JABJVO010000078.1:20783668-20802279 GCA_026770805.1 Boulengeromyrus knoepffleri | reverse complement strand
CTTTGCTGTTTTTGCCCCTGTTTTTTTTTCCCCTTCCCCCCCCCCCCCCCCCCCCGAAGCAAGGCTTTGCATAAAAGCATCTGCTGAATAAATGAAATTTAAATGTACCGTCCAGCTCTGAGCAGGGAAAAGAAGGCACCATTCCTTCCAGTAGGGGGGGCCAGTAGGACATTCACTTTATTTTCCTGCTTCCCAGTGAGCCTCTATTGTAAAGCGATCTGCTTTCATTTTTGACAGCAAGCCCAGAGCAGAGCCGCATTTCTGTCAAAGCGTGGCACCCAGGCAGCGATGTGATTGCGTGTGCACTGTAGCGCATCTTCTTTCCCCTTGCCCACCAAAACAGCATTTGTTACTCAGAACACATGTCTAGTTCACCCAGAAATAGGACCCCCCCCCCCCCCCAGACCATGGTCATGTGATTCTGTCAACCAAGCTACTCAAACATTAACACTGGGGGCTGGGGGTATCTTAGTCAGTCAAGGAATTGCATGTCACATTCTGCAGAGCCTTTTATCCAAAGCCATGCACAATTGGGAAAACAGGGTCAGCCAGTCCCTGGAGAAATGGAGGGGTTAAGGACCTTGCTCAAAGTCACCCCACCCCATAATCACTTGGGCGAACCTGGGATTCGAACATTCCGATTACACGCACGGTGTTAGGGTATGGCAGTGGTATGGCTAATAACTGGATTGGAGTAGAAACTGGAGGAAATGGCCTGTTAAATTATAATCAGCACTTGTCCCTGAGTACTGAGTAAACAAACAGCACCAAGTACGTAAAAATATCTTGTTGAAGAGTTTTTTCTTTTAGCTAAAAGGTCTCCCTTCTGTTTATAGATTGGATTTCACATAGGCCATTTTCCCCTCCTCTCTCTCCTCTCTTCCTGCTAAACCCATGAACCACTGAGCTGCTGCATACACATCTCTGACAAAGACCTCCGTAGACCTCATGGAGACTACCTCAGCTTTTCCAGAGTCCTTTCTGCCTTTTCTCCTCTCCCGTGTCTAGGAGGTTGGCCCACTCTAGACGGATGTTGCATGTTTCGGAGCACAGCTTACACTTAATGACGGACTGGAATACGCTGAAGGAGATATTCAATAACCCTGGATCTCCCACCATTGTTGTGAGACAGCCTTGGTCCTTGATGGCAGCATCACAGCTGTGTAGGCACTCGTTAACTGAGAAACCATACTGTATACAGGCAGTTGGGTCTAATCATCCGTCAAACCTTATTCAACTCACTGCATGAATTTTAAAGTGCGGGAGAAAAAAAAGAGGAGGGAAAAAAAAAAAGTGCTTTGGGATTTTAGGCTTTGGCACAAAACATGCGAAGTCCAGAAGTCATAGTGACTACACACACCACACATTACTCTCTGTTCGTAATTCCAATGCACAGAGGTGATTTGCTGAAGTAGAGCTTGGCTAAATATAGATGGAAAGGCAATTATGCACCATGTTTCATTGTTATTGTTGATGAGTCTGTCTCCCTTATAAAGACCATTAAACCAATCAACAGGCTCTGTAATTGAATTCATCTCGAACTGGCAGAGAATATGGTCATAAGGTACCTAGGGAACGAAGTATCCCAACCCCCCATTTTTCATCACGATCATTTTTGGCCCAACCCTACAGTAATTTACAGCATATCCTCACAAAGGCGAGGGAAAACACTCAACCGGACAAATAGCTCATTGTCTTGTAATAAATATGACGTGATGTCTGCATTTGAAACCGCTTCACGTGGAACTCGCCCTTAAAATACGGCATATTGATGCAGTGGGGCCACGACAAAGGCCGGCATGTAGATCCTAATTTCATTTTCTTAGTAACAAAGTGTTTGAAGATGTATGGTACAGAACAGCTGCTAACAGGTTTTATTGTGAAGGATATTTGAGGACATGTAAAGTCAAGTTGGCTTTTGTCATACCATCTATAAGCAGGGATGCAGTGCTGCGTGAAAACGTTCCCCCAGGATCACGGTGTGACATACAGACAGAAGGTGATGGGAAGGCGGCAGGTTCACAGGGCTGAGAGCACAAAACACAGGACAGTGCAAAATTGGGGGGGCTGGACACAGAGATTTATGGATTAAATACAGGGCGCAAATACAGCAGTGTAAAATAGGAAGAAATACAGTGGAAATGAATGAATAGATCAAGGTTGAAGTGACCAGTGCCACTCGGGGTGGGGGGGGGGATTAGATATTCTCAGCAATGGGTTGGGGGTAAATCAAAAGTGCAAATTAGTTGTTCTGCTTGATCGCAAGATATAAAGCACAATTTGAATGATTGTAATTACTGACACAATTACAAAAGTTAAGAGTAATGTGGGTATTATTCTGGTGCTGTACATGCCTTTTTGCTGGGCCTCCCCCTTAAGGACGCCTATTTCCACATGGTGTGAGAGACGCAGGCCGGTGTGACACAGCACAGCAGTGTGTATTGGAAGCGTGGCTGTAGGCTATCAAATACACCCTGGAAACTCAGCGGAAACAGACTACTAGGCTTGCACCTCCTCTGCTCGGGAATGAGCGACTCCCTAACAGTTAATAGCGATTCCCTAATAGCTAATAGCAGCTTGCTAACAGTAATTGCTAATAACGCATCGCCACGGAGATCTAGGACACAGCGATGCCTCTCGGACTCAAATCCGCAAGGCGAACAGCAGGGGCGCCGCCTGCGTTTCATGTGATCCACTCAGGGGGCCCAGGGTGACAAAACAGAGCCCCCCCACCCCCCCCCCAACAAACCCAATCCCACACCCAGGCCTATTCGTCGGAGAGAAACGCCTCAGGTGGCCCGTCTCATCACGACGCCGAGAGATGCTGCTATTCCACCTGAATAATTGATGATAAACTTTGATTCTTTTGGCTTTTCTCCCCGCCGCCGCCTGCATCGCTGTGACGCGTGACGTGCAATTAGGCTGACAGGAGCGGCCGCGCTTCATTCCCGCCCTTTCCTTTCCATGCTCGTTACAGAGACTCCGAATCGGAGAGCTTCCCACTTTTAAGGTTAGCCTGCAAAGGAGCCCCACTACGGCATCCGAACGCGGCATCGTGACCGGAACGCCCAATGAGGAAGCCGGCAGTCCAAATTGAGTAGGCTGGCCATCTCGAAGCAGCAGCCTTTGAAGTAACAAGATTGTTCTCTTATATACAAGATGAGATGCTGTACCACATAAGCAGAGTTCAGTCCCCGTGTCATGAAAAGTACTGGAAGTCTGGAACTGCAGAAGATTAAGTTTGATCTCTAAACTGTACTGTAACTCTTGTGTAACTCACTCTGACACAATATCATTTAATAACTTGTTTACCCACTAGAAGTACATCATAAATCATAAAATGCTCATTAAAAAGAAACGGGTCCAGATGTCACTATCAGCTAAACGACATGAAAGTCCCACGGATAAGTTTACCCGGTTAATGTGAGCAAACTTGATACGTTTAGAATTGCCGCGTTATTGCATTTCTCATAATCTAGCCCAATTATAAAAGAACTGACTTGACAAAGAACCCCAGAGACTGTTTCAGACTATTTAAGAACCTATATCCTTGGATTGTATTGCTATATTGTATTATATTAATAATATAATATACTATATTGCCAACTGCTGGTGTAGTGTACACTCCAGCACCTTCACACGTACTGTGACCCCAGAGTCTCAGGTTCGAATGTAAAACACATACAACCAGTTATTAAAATACACCTATACCACAGTGCTCTTGAATTGTCAAATCTGATTGGTCAGAAGGGTGTTGACTAATTTTCTATTTCCACATACATAGTAGCAGTCAGGTAAATCTATCTCAGTAGCAAATCAGTGCACTATTCTATGTATAATGTTTAATTCACATCATTTAAAATTCCAGAAGTAGAACCCAACTGAGAATTAATTAAACTGATGGGGGTATTTGGGTGAACGTGAAAATAAACATGAACAGAATGTTTTTCTGTAAAAAATGGTGAGCCAAATGTATAGTCACCATGGAATAAGCGGGTTAATTCACTAGCCATGAATGATGTGTTCCGAGTGATTTCTTTACCTCTGCAGCTATGTTTTTAAACGCTCATAATGAAAGACATGGCACTTTTACGACAGGCGGGTATTCTCTATCATGTCTGAGCCATACTGTGTGATGTGGCATCTGTGATGAAATATAAATGACTGCATGATGGGATTTATAGGAAATTGCGAAACTTGAAGGCCCAGCTGACTGCTATTGAGTCTGAGCTGGGTTGGACTGTGAAAACCAGCCGGAATGACGAGAGCTAATGAGAGACAGGCTTTGACGGCCTCGTTTGACGTTCCTGTTCAATCTTTGGCGATTTTAAATTACATTTCTCCTTTTCGCCGCTTTACCTTGAAACCCTCCTGGCCACTGGCAGAACAGCAGTTTCCTGCCTACAAGCAGCTGCTTCAAGAAAAACTACTGGACCTTGAACCGGCCACTTCCTGCTTACGATTAAAGGGGGGAAGAAACAAAGACGAAAAAATCCATAGACCATCTATTAAAAAAAAGCTGCAGCTCACAAGCAGAAAGAAAAAATCTGCAAAGGGACATGAAGGTATTCGAGACTCTGGTCAATGGAGTGTAAAGCACAATAAGTACAGAGCAGAGCATCTATCTACTAGGCCATCTTAGATACCGTTCCAGTGAATGTCGGCATCCATCGTACAGAGGAGACATATTATACTTTCAGATAAATGTAAATACAGACGCGTGCTTTTCAAGGCAAAATCCCATAAATCCACTAAGATCCAAGCTGCATTTTCCCAGAACTGTACAATCCTGTTAGCTTTATGCTCGATGCTGCATGTGTGCCCAATTACACAGCTGGATCTCAGAAGTGCGATCCAGGTAAAGTCATTCACTCATGCTGGGACTTGAACCGGCAAGCGCTGGCGTAAGGCCCGGGTCCTTAACCGCTGCACTACTGTTTGCTTTTAGGCGAGGTGGGAGGAGGCCCGGAAATCACAGAGGGCCAGATGCTTTCAAGCCTGTGTAGAAGCCAGAGGATATTAATAGGAAAGGGGGCATCAGGCAGGAGAGAGACCACACAGAGGGTCTCGTACATTGGGCGGGGGGGAATTTCAGGTTCTCTGCAGAAGGCATCTCTGCTTTCCTTTATATTTTGGCAACGCACTTCATAGAGGCACTAATTAGTGGCTGTCTCTTGCCTCCATGTCATCGTCCCCATACCGGTGGCCCGGCCTTTTGTTTGCAACCCCTATCCCTCCCCTAACGTGTCACCTTGACAGACGCGGTACAAAAGATCGAGTCGATGACATTTAAGGTTTTAATAACAGGGAATTTGCGCTTTTCTGTAACTCCAGCCTTAGTTTTCGTGCATGCGAAGCTGGGACTTCTGCAAACTAGCTTTGTGAGTAGCGTGACCTTGAAAAAGCATCGACAATACAAAATTTTTAATTGCTTCGCTAATTAGTGTTTGTGGCTATGGTGTTTTTTTTGACTAGTTAAGCCTACTTACCGGACAGAGATAGTTTAGTCCTTCAGATACTGGTATTATTTTGTCCTCAAATACCCTTTCCAAAAAAAAACATACAGAATTAACATTGGCAGCTGCTTTCTGGGACGGCTTTGATGAAGGCTGTAGAGAGTTTCACAGACAAGGCTGGCTGTGGAAATGTCTACCTAAAGCTACGGGCAGTTGGAAGCGTGAACATCCTTCAAGATGGATGAAGGATCATGCCCGCCCATTTCTGTGGTAACAGCCATTGACGTCCTTGTTCCATACAAATGCCGACAACTTTCTAGTTGTACAAGGCCGGTTATATCTGTTATCCAAAATGTCACAATTCACTGTTTCAAGGCAACCACAGGAGGACTTTAATTATTCATGATTCCAGGGCCTGGATCGACACGAACTGGATTAGTGGTCGTTTAAAAGGGCTCATTGTGTAAGTTGCAAGATCAACAATGCCTGCCCCGAAATTCTTTTGCCTCGCCTCATGGATACTTTGTGCTCAGTGGGTTAGGCCTCAATGCCCGAAACTGAAAGGTCGCCTGTTTGAATCCTGTCCTTAATAGATTAATCACCTCTCCAGTAGTATAGGCAATCATTTTATTGACTCATTCTCTCATTTTCCCTCCTTTTACTTTACCTTACGGGTCCTGACTGGCTGAACGATCATCTGAATGAGAGTGTTACACGTTGGTCCACCATGTACACTTGGGGGATGATCACGTTGTCCTTTGTCAAACTCCCAGAGGTGGTTTTGCTAATCTACAATCATAAGGTCTCAGTTCATGGATATGAAGCCACTGATATAATGAGGCATCACAATCATAGTGAACTGGCATGTGACTAATGAGCTCTTCCTACAGATGGATAATAGATGGTTTACTGAAGCAAGGGGCTGAAGCTCAGTTTAGAGCACTCAAAGCTTCAGTAGGTACCGAAGTCAACCAGCAGACTAAACTGTCAAAAAATGAGCATCCTGATTTAAAAATTGGGGCGAGCACAAAACAAGCCCAGAGAAAAGATTCATCAAGGAGTGTTATACAACCATTCATTACCAAAATTAGCTTTGCGGTGTGACAGAGTTCGTACAAGTCATAAACAAGGTGGTGGGAGCTGAAGAAGACACTTGTTCATTGTGGTGAAATATGGGTCTGGGAGTCCCGGGTGAAAACGTAGAAATGGGTTTTCGCAGGAGGTAAAAACTGATGCTAGCTAATGGCCTGACAGCCGAAAAGCCAGAGATGAATGCCACCAGCTTGGCAAAGAGAAACTTCCCGTTGTTGATGTTAAGACAGGTTTAAGAGAGTCAGTTTACAAGCCGCTTGTGGCTTCTGCACATTCATCAGTCAATAGGCAAAGCTGTCAAAGAGCAAAACCCCTGGCTGAGGACAGCAACCGCTGTTGTATTAGGTGTCTGCTAACTTTATGAAACACAAGCCCTTACTCAGGGGCCTGTATCAAGAAGCTGGATTTTTTTGGTGAGCATTATAACTTTAGCATGAGGTTTGGATTTAGTCTGGGCTAAATGTAGGTGAACGAAGATATGGTCCTCTTAAAATGGGGTACCTAAAATCCAGTGAGTTATCTAGCTTTGTGATACAGGCCCCAGGTCACAGCAGCATACGTTACTAAAACTCTACACCTTGAAAAACTACAAAGACAGAACCAACAATTCTCTGTGTCGTGACTTTTTTGGGTTTAGTAAAGCACATTTCTTGAATCTAACACTTTCAAAATCTAACTCAACAAGCATGACGTGACTTCAGTCGATTGTTATTATTAACTGAGAACAGACAAAAGATCATGAATTACGGTTGTTTGTGAAAGAAAGCTCATATCATAACTGCATTTTAGATAGAAAATTAAACTAGCTAAGCAGTGATTTGCATAAATCTAATTATTTCAATCAAATTAAATCGGCCATAGATATGATGAAATGCAAAGGAATCATCCTATGAGCCTTACTCTCATCATATCTGATTTTAAATGATCGCTTACAAAATGTTTTTTCTCTTTTCTTTCAAATGAGTGTCTTTAATGAACTCACAGACACACATAACAGGCTTATTCACTAAAACAGGTACTTATTTAATGCAGTTTTCCTTGTTGAAAATACCCTTTTCGCTGAAAGTGCATGAATTCTTTTTGCCTTTTACTGAGGAGAGATGCTTCAACTCAGTTGTCAAAATATTCCTTCAAACTCATTCACTGATTAATTTGTTACCCCCCCCAAAGTGAACTAAAGACATCAGGCTTCTGTTGCCAATTCAGGACCTTCACACTTCACATGGTGCAAAATTTTACTGATCCACATCCTGTTAAAATCCAGCTGCTTAAGCACATTGAGTACCGTTGGCTGACCACTTTGTTCAGAAGCATGCCAATATTGTGAAATATCTGTAAGACCTTCAAACTTGAACATGGAGCCTTTTGAACAAGTGAGACACCATGTGATTTGAAATTCATGCACGTATCACGCAACAGGTGTTGATATATGTGGCAGATGTTGGATCCAGTGCCATCTTGATAGTCATCACTCAAACTTTTATAGCTACTCAAAATTAAGGGATAGATTGACATTCACATCCTAATTACTTTTACTACATGCATGTGTTTGATTTTCAGAGGAGCTCTGCCTGAAAACATGAAAGCGTGAATGCTTAAAAATAAGTTAGATTGAGACATGGTCTGACTTCTGAAGAATTTTAGGTGTAAAACATAGTGAGATTAGAAAATGATTCACACAGTTTTGATTGCTATTAATTTTCCAAAACCTGACAAACCATGGAAATACTTCATCACGCTTTTTAATAATTAAACAAAGAAAGGGTTTATAGCCCACATCTGTACTTAAAAGAGTGCGTGATCCAGGAGTATGGAGGCCACCATTGTTCTTCTTGAGTAGGTGGATCACACGCATGCATCGGGCAGCCATTACCCTTGATTACATCCTCCTTCTGAAGGCACCAAACTGATTGCCTCATTAATGATTGATCAGGCTTGTTTCGTCAGCATCTGCCATAGCAGAATGTTCTACCTTAGCCGTTTCAAAACTTCACACGTCTAACTGTTAACATGGTTCCCAACAAGGCCCTGGTTATCAAGGCAGAACTTATCAGCTCAAACTAAAAATGTTTAGGGTATTTTACTTGGCAGTAGATGACTATGCAGAATAATTACCATCTCATTAGTGCAAAGTTAAACTAAACATTACAGCCTTTATATTTTGTAAGTTAATAACTGCTCTAATGTGGACATCAAAATGATGCATACCCCCCTGCTATGGTGGACTGGGACCAGACATACTAAGCTGTGTTCTCCATATTCAAGTAAGATCTGCCTCAGTCATCTTTCCCCCACAGCATTCAGGATGGCCTACAGCTGTGGATTCACTCACAATTTTTGCAGAATCAAAAGTGCAAAGACAGTAAATAAGAGCTAACACCAAACCAAGACACACACTGACTGCAAATGCAGCAACCAAGTTATGCAGTGCAGCACAGGAGAACGACAGCAGCAAGCGCTGCAGCCAAGCTCTTTATATAGTCAGCGCTGCCCGTTAACTGGCAGCGCTTCCAGGTTGGGTCAAAGGTCATGGGTCCTTGACAACCATGACCTTGCTCGCACGGCTCCCCCTGTTGAACTGGACCTCCCTGAACAGCGATGTTTCTACATAGATTCACATTTCCTCAACAAATAAAATTAAAATAATGTACGTTTTTTTTTTTTTAGTTTGTATTTTTCTTTTTCAGTCATAACTAAATATAAATATCAGAACTCAGCCGGACAAATCAGAATCTGAAGATGATGTATATTCTTTTATATCT
Organism: Boulengeromyrus knoepffleri; assembly: GCA_026770805.1. Classification (NCBI taxonomy): domain Eukaryota; kingdom Metazoa; phylum Chordata; class Actinopteri; order Osteoglossiformes; family Mormyridae; genus Boulengeromyrus; species Boulengeromyrus knoepffleri. Next base: position 20,792,969 of record JABJVO010000078.1, on the reverse strand, counting down.
CATTTGAAGCTGCTTGTGTCTGTTAATGTCCCGTGGGAAGGATATAACGACATACGTGCAGATTTTAAGACTGCAGGGCAGAGGTATGGCCCACGATTAGAAGGTCAAAAGTTTTATAGGGGATTATATGGAGAGCAGGGGTCAGCAAGCAGGGCAAGTCTAAATATAAATTATCACCATGTAATAGCAGATTTATATTGCACATTGTTTTGGACAATGAATTAGGCTATAAGTTGTCTTGCCTCTCTCAATCTCACTACCGATGGTGGGAGGTGAACTAAAACAGGTGCGATATGTGAATATTTGCATCCTATTACACTGGGAATACAGTCTGACCTTTTCAGCTCTCAGCTTGACAGTGTTACTCGTTAATCTCTTAGTTTTTCTGTTACATGTGGTGACCTTTCTTTTTCTGGGGTTATGAAGTCCTATTGAGCATTTCGACTTAGTGTTTGTGTGGAATATGTGTACTGAATTTATATGCACAGATGATACTGATCGAAGCTACTTATGCATGCCGGAACGCTCAAAAATCTAAAACAATCACGTGCCAATGGGTTATTACTGATGTGAGTCAATCTATGACTATTGTGAGCAGTTACAGCTTCTGAACATCTGAATTTCTAAGGCTAGCTTGCATGCAATTTCACCGACTCGTTGCTGTGTCAGCAAATTGCTGGCTGCAATATCGCAGAAGATTGCTGGTGAAGTCTTTTTCGTCAGGTTCTGAATGTTGGTAGAAGGAAGAGGAGGTTTTGGGGGCAGGAGGCATTGATTATCCTGACGATCCTGACTAGGCATGTTTCTGTCTGATGATGAAATACTAAGATGGTGCCTCTATCAACTGAAATATAATAGGACAGCATGACCGTACTCAGGAGAGTGGTTAAGGAAATGGGAAGCAGGCTTCATCTCTAGGAAAGTCGGAGACAGTCAGCTTGTGGTTTAATGAAAAGGGTACAGCATCTACAGTCTCTGAAATAAACCATATATATACATACATGATTCACAGGCTTAGCTTGGAAAGTCGGTGTGTATTTTGAGAGAACTGGAAATCGCTGGTTTACAGGACAAAAGTATGGTTTATGTATTGTAGGAATTAACAGGTCAAATGTCTGGTCCATGCCTTGTAGGGATCAATATCTGTGATCTAAACCCTCTTCATGTCAAACAGACAATGTGGTTGCTTGTTTCTCTTCCATGTTATTTTTTTCTAGTACCCATTGATATCAGTCTCATTGTAATGTCTGCATACTGTACCACACTGCATTTGTTAGTCACCATCATAGAAGGCTATTAGACAACCATCAAACCATCAATCATTCAAAGGAACCCGAGCAGGAGAAATGACACATGTTCACGGCCCCAGAGCCATTTATCGGGCCATTTCACAGACAGAGGACACTCGACGCCCCCGGAATCGCAAAGTTAACGCAAGCCCAGGGCCGCAGCTGCTTTAACCGTTACACGTTAATTTCTGGTTTCTGTCCGTGCTACGCGGCGCCTTCCTGTCTAAAAACGTTACTCCATAATTCATGAGCACAGAAAGCATATTGATGGTTTAGCCTAGGTGTCACCTTACATCAGATTTCTTCTAAAATAAAGCAGCCTGTGTCCTCTAGGATTTAAATAAATATCCTATTCGTGCACTACATTGGCAAATCAATAACTAAGCCAGGAAAAAAATGAGCCAGGAATGAAAATACCTCTCACTGGAAAAGCTATTGCAAAAAAATAAAAAACAGTAACTAGTGTTCCTTATGCTAGGATTTAGTATTGACCAACAAATTCTGTCAGTGCAGGCAAATGTTAAAATGTTAAACAGTAAATCGCACTGCCGCCCTCCCCTGCCTACACGGATGCAGAGGTGAACTCTTTATTTTTATTTTTTTTACCCATTCATGGGATTACGATGTTTTGCAGACAGATGAAGTTCGGCCGCTAGGAAATTACTCTGTGGCTCCGTCCCCTTAAGAATTAGCCAGCTTTGGCTGACCGTTTCATTTCCAGTATGGCCGGGCCACCAAGGATGGGATCCTGGTAGCTTCACTCCACTGATGCCTGATTTTTCTGGGGCAGCATACATACATATTTACATATGTACATACCTACATACATACATACATACATACATGAATAAATTGGCAGAATATTTTCTTTATCGAATTTTTATTGTTATTATTATTATTATCATCTATCTATCATCATCATCATCATCATCATCCTTCTGTTTTTATATATACACTGTATTGACACATGGCCATTAGACCTACAGGGGTGTCTATGACATCCCATTCTAAATCCATAGGCATCAATATGGAGTTGTCGAGGTAGTTAGAATAGCAACTACTCTTCTGGGAAGGCTGTCCATAAGATTTTGCAGTGCATCTGTGGCATTTATGAGCTCAGGCACTGATGTTGGACACGAAGGCCTGCCTCGCAATCTCTGTTCTAGTTCATCCCAAAGGTGTTTGATGGGGTTGAGGTCAGGGCTCCGTGCAGGGAAGTCAAGTTCTTCCACGCCAAACTCACCCAACCATGTCTATATGGACCTTGCTTTGTGCACTGTTGTTTTTCAGGGGTTGCGCTAGGCCCCTTAGATCCAGTGAAGGGAACTCTTGTCACATTTTGGACAATTCTATGCTTCCAACTTTGTGGGAACAGCTTGGGGAAGGCCCTTTTCTGTTCCAGCATGACACTTCTTGACTGAGTTTCTGTTGTTCCTAAATGCTTCCGCTTTGCAATAACATCACTTAAAATTGACCATGGGATATCTGGCAGGGAAGAAATTTCACAAACTTTTTTACACAAGGGGGCTTACACTGACAGTACCACTCTTGAATTCACTGAACGACTCATTCTTTCGCAAATGTTTGTAAACCTGACTGCATGACTTAGTGCTTGATTTTTTACATCTGTGGCAATGGGTCTGAATAAAACACCTGAATTTGATGATTAAGAGGTATGTCCCAATACTTTTGTTTATATAGAATATATATTATATACAGCTATACATCATCTTCCATCCTTTTATCCTTGTTGGGTGTCGCAGGGACATCCGTTTTCTTGTCGTGACAATTGTTCCTAATGGAATCTGTCTCCATTGTGAGAGACATCTCCAACTCTAACTGACATCACACTTGACACATAGTAACGGGTTTGACGGTAAGCCAAGGGGATTTTCAAGGATACAGTTTATAAAACTGGAAGTCATTCACAGCAACAGCAGGAATTATGTAACGTATGAGAAAACTCTTCAAAGCCACCATCTGTGATTGGAAACACCAGAGCTTGATTCAAGATTTTTACTTAAAAAGAATTGCATCTAAGGCATGCTGATGAAATTGAATTTATTGCACAATATCCATCCATCAAACCATTTTCTGTAAGCGCTTGTCCTGTTTACAGTTGAGGGGAGTTTGGTGGTTATGGGTGCAAGGCAGTGAACAACCCAGGACTGGGCACCAACCAATCACAGGACCCAAGCACCCAAAGAGGTCAAAGTTAAGAGAAGCTGTGATGTTTTAATATTTAAAAATATTTAGTGAGATCTACTTCAGGTTTGTGTACTGAAGGCTTATTACCTGCTTTATTGAAGCAATTATTTGTCAGTTGGAGTTTTTCATGTTTACCATTCTGTTTGCCAACATGTCAGAATTTTTCAAACGCTTTATGAAGGCGTGAAGACATTGCTCCCTTATCCTGTTGTTTATCAGAGTAATTTTCTTTGATTTGCACCTGTTGGGAATTAACGATGGATTCTCTATGACCTTGAATCAGTTTGCAAAGAACTGTAAACTTTTAGTTCTTTTTTTGTTTCATAACATTTAAAGGTTTGCAGCTTCATCTTACATGTTAAAATACAAAATGGTACAACAGAAAAGACAATGTTCTGTGTGCTCAACTGTAAGAAGATCTGTTTCAAATGGAAAACAGACTCACATCCCACGGGGACGTGCCAGTGAGCGGAAGGGATGCTGCTTTATCTGTTTGAGGCTGATCGCGTTCGCGGCACAAGATACGCCCGGGTTATCAGCACCTCCATCTGGCTAATTTTGCTTTTCACGAAGACAGTGGTGAGACCTGATTTCCTCGTCAGCTGAAATGCCACAGACACCATGGTCAGTGACTACATTTCTCTGCAATTTCATCTGAAATCTGATCCATTGGCCTGGCAACCCCATGCAAACCGAACAGAATGCATTCAAATCTGTATAATCCGAATGCAGACTAACCTTATTGAACTGGGCACCCGGGAAATGTCTCTGGGTTAAATGTGGTGCGAATAAAATTTAAGTGTGTCCAAGCATTCCAGAAGCACACACATTTAGGGCATGGGATCCACAATGAATTTCAACACTATCAATTAGTCTGCTACAGTTACTATGCAGTGACCCTGGTTGCCGCAACAATGTCTAACATTCTTCCCAAAATACCTTATTCATTGGCTTCCTAAGCCCTGTGGCCTCAGGCTGTACCATAATTAAAATGGGGGGTATTCTGAGTGATGACTTGAGAACCCTCCAAACAATAGTGTTGATTAATTTGCCCCACATTTTTTTTTTTAATACATCACGCAAATGAGTAAAATCATGGACATCGGGTTTTCTCTATTGGCGGTAATTTAAAAGAGGTGCTTTCATCTCTGCGAAGCTTGCCAGGGACTTCATATACAAGATGAAGTGGTAAACAATATGACAGGTAAAATATTAGCTACAATTCACTGCACGTCAAAGAGGTTCGATGCCGCTTTCTGATTCGTCGACCGAAGAACAACAAAAGCTAATGGCACCTCTTGAAAGGCTGATATGACTCTGTCGATGGGTTAACGCTGCCACTTTGCATCAGTCTTGAGCAAATGTTACGGTACAGGGAAGTAAATGTATTCTGGCTATGTGGAACAGTGTAACTGTGAAGTTAACGTCACCTATGGAGGCCATTTTGCCGGAGGTACTGATTCAAGAATAGAAAGCTACAAATGAAAACTCGTTGGGGACCAGGATAGTTCAGAGAAAAGTCAAACATTTCTTTACACAAAGGGTAATGTGGGCCAGGCGTAAAGTTTATAGCAGTAAAATGGAGTTCTGTTTGCTCAAGTCAGCAAAATATGTAAAGTCTAGCTAGCAAGAAGTCACTTACAATAGTGAAATACCATAAATGGATTCCTTTTTTACGGGTCTCATTGTGTACTTATCTGCAGTACTCGGGGGCTATAAAGATGTTTAGCAGCTGTGTTATGGAAATGGTGTGTATGAATAGGAAGTGATATTCAATATTTCAGCACAGAAAATGCACCTGGTCAGCAAGGAAGTAAGCCTGCAGCATGTCTTGATTTTCCTTCAAGACATTAATTGTTTAAATCCCAATTGATATTGACATACTAATTTATTTAATAGCCACGTTAATAACACAGCCTCCTCTGGTTCATTGAGTTATAAATACTTTTCTTTTTTCAGGTCAGTTACCTTGGTAAAGTAGCATTTTACCATTTTATTTGTTAAACTCTCTATGCAGATATTGGAAGTAAAGTACAGTCTAATTAAAAACAGGAACAACAAAATATGTTCAGATTTTTTTATTAAAAATAAATATAAAAATATAAATATAAAACAATATGACTAGGCATCCAAACAACATGAATTCAGTGTATGACAATTAGTCTATAACTTACACCTTATTACAATTTACATCTATGTGATGAAATGGACCAAGAGATTGACAATTAAAATTATCCACTGTCCACATGAACATCGCTTTATGAATAACGTATGTCTCCCATATTAAAACGTTTTATACATTTATCTATAGTAAGTCCAGTTTCTCAAAGTGTGGGTCTGTTTTTTTTTTTTCCTTTTTTAATCGTTTTCTCCATAAACAAACACTGATAGTGTACAAGACCACCTTTGCTCTTCTCGGTTACAAAACACATTTTCCACACCACAGACAACCCTAAAATCTGAAGGCAATTTTACTGCTTAAATAAAAGAAAAACACAAAAAATGCGATTATGTAAAAAACCCTCGTGAAAAAACGTGATCCTGGCAGGATAGTACAAGTCTCCACGGTTTCTATTAAGTAAAAAGAGATGCCCCTACCATCTATCCATTTTATCCTTTTTTTGTAGGGATATGTTGAACGGAACTTACTTAAATCTGCTTGTAGCTAAGTATCATTGTCACTGTCCTTCCCCATATACATATCAGCTAGCTTTTTAAATTGTGGCCCCCAGCTGCTAAGATAATCATATTCCTGGTCGCCCTCTGTAGCGGCAGACTCCAGCGAGCTGAGCGATTCGGCGAGGGAGCCGTTGCCCTCGTAGGCATACGTGGCCAGCGAGTCATAGGGCGGCGCCGTGGGGTCAGCGTCGTTGTCCTGCAGCCTTGCGCTGATGAAGTCACGCACATCCGCGTTGTCCTTGATGGGCGACGTCCGGCGGAAGGGGAACAGCATCTCAGGGATGATGTCCCTACGGTGCTTGTTAGCTTCCATCACCTCCGGGTTGCGCAGCGTGCCGATGTCAAAGGCCTGTGTGTCCTCCTCGCCGCCGCCCTCGTCGTTGTAGCTCACCACGTTGTCTCGCACGTCTTCCTTGGAGATGATCAGCGGCTCCTTCTTCTTCTGCCTCCTCAGGGCGGCGAACAGGACCACGATCACTGGGGAGGATACGAGGCAGTAGTTAGGGGGCCGTCCCACTTGCATTTTCCTAAAGCACCCACAGCACCCCCTAGAGGCCTGGGGATGAAATTCATCAAAGCGCACAACAGCATCTTCATTGACATGTCGCGCTGGGGAAAAGATGCTGGAGTCCATATTTTAAAAACACACAGTACTGCGTTTAGGAGCATTGCAAATTCATGGAGGAAAGACTAATCTGCTATTACTGATAAATTCATTTCCCAGCCAGCCAGCTCAGCTCATGAATTTTAAAGTACAGTATTAGCCAAGAGGCTTGCTCCATATTTTTATCACAGCACGTCCGCACTGAAACAGCGTTTCAATTCAGACAGGCATTCAAGCCATTCAAACATTGCACTTGTGATAAAGCAGCTTTCTATTTACTTTCCATCTTTTATAACATTGTATTGTTTTGTGACAGACCACAGATGCTCCCCGCCCATATTTCTGAATGCTTGTTTTCCCCTGTCCATGGCTTCTAGAAGGATCCACGGCTATCCACTCAGGTGTTAATTACAAGGTCTAGCGAGCTGGGGAGCCTTCCTTAGAAATCAGTGTGTCGGCCTTTCTAACCGGAGGCAAGAGGGACAGGTGCCGTGGTTACGCCCCGGCTGCCTTTTGTGGCTGCTGGATACGGAGGAATTGGACGATTCTTCAGGGGTGCCTGGGGCAGGCAGGGCCGCCACAGACTGATGAGCAGCCCTGGCGATATTTTCACAGGAGTGGTGGACACTGTTAACCGCCGCATAAGCCGACGCCCGCACACACCAGCGATAACACAGATCGGATCACTCGAGGAGAACGGGCCATCGCTATGAATCTCCTGTTGATGGGGAGGAAGAGGAGGGGGGGGGGCTCTTTACAAGGGGCTGGAGGGGGGCTGTCAATAAGCTATCCACAGGCAGGGCAGCAGCAGCGGTGGGCTGAAGATGTCAGTATAGATATGGGTCGCAGGTATAGCCAGGCACCAGTGTGTGAAATGAAGAGGAGGAAGGGGTTGGCTCAGGCTTCTGTGTGCTCATGGTCCGTGAAATACCCTACACAAATGCCGCAGCCCACCGCCAGGAGTCGACTACCACCGTGTAACAGATGGCCGTAATTCATGCAGTGAGGCCGACCTTATCATTAGCCAATGAAATGTTTTGAATCGGGGAGTGACGGGCAATGGGAAACTCTGGTGGCCAATCAGCTTTCCGCTGGGGGCCCTGAGAACGGCAGATCCAACGATGTGCAGACAGGCTGTGAAATGTTAGGTCTGAGGAATCTGCCAGCTAGCGGGAGCACCTTGGTGGGGGAGGAGTCATGTAGGCAATTCCCCCCTCTGGCTTCAGACCACCTGCCACAAAAAGCCCGCTCCTGTAATCAGTCATTGCTGAGCTTGGCATTCCCCTTAAGAGCCTTTAAGAGACGGCACTCTGGTGAGCTGGTGTGGTGGGTGTCTGCCCCAGTACCCTGCCACCATGCAACATTGCTGCAAAGGCTACACTGAGTCACGGCTGTTCTTATTCCTTTCTTTGCTAATTCATAACTTGAATTGTTCCTAAACAGAAAATGAGTCACGATTGCTTTTACTTTTTAGCAAATTCATTACTTGAGATGATCCTAAATGGGGATTGAGTCATAATTGCTTTTTAGGAAATGTTTCATTTGAGATATTCCTCTATGGAGAATTACTGCCAGGCAGGATTCCATTCTGCATCATTCAGAACTCTGGAGTGGAACGTGGGAAGCTTCGAAAGTGGAAGTCCTCCAAACCTGAACCTGGGGTTTGAGAAGGTAGGAGATCTTTACACCTGATGTCAACATGGATTCAGAGCACAGTTCCAGTCTCGCAACATGCCCACACATGTTTTAGCCGCTTGTGGAGAAGAGTGAGTGAAAATCAGCAGGAGTGGAGGGCGAGATGAGACTGACAAGGGAGACTCACTGAGGAGGATGATGACACAGAGCAAGATGGCCACCAGGGCCCCCGTGCTGAGCCCGGCTGAGCGCAGCAGTGCCTCCGTGCTGCATGACTGCATGTTTCCCCGGCTGTCACATGCACACACGCCAATGGTCAGAGTGCTCGTGCTGCTCTGGATTGGGTAATCGTTGTCCGAGATGACGACTGGCAGCAGGTAGACGCTGGTCTCTCTCCGACTGAATCCACCCCGTCTGGTGAGAATCCGGGCTGTGTTATCTGGGGAAAGAATATATGCATCAGTGACCCCTGCTGGTACTTAAACAAGTGCATTACGATTCTTGTCATTAACCCTCTGTAGTCGACGGCATCATCAGCGATGCCGTGTATCTTTTTCGTGTATTTCAGTTCATAACTCGCTGAAATCTTATTATAGAAACGTGAAAAAAACGCTGACTAAATCCGTAATCTGTCTTCTTTTCAAAACGTCCATTGTCGGAAGTATTAAAGTTGTTAAAATTAGGTTAAAAAAAGTAAACCATGTCACCTTACTTTTTGTTTTACCTGCATTGGGGGCGTGTAGTTCCGCTCTCACCCGAAGATCACTATTCACATTCTAAATAGCCGCATTAGCGCGTATTCAAATCGCATTCGCATGGTAATTTGATGAACAGCACAACGGTGAAACGCGATCCAGATACATCCCCATCAGCGCCATAAAAGGGG
>JABJVO010000078.1:20750764-20783568 GCA_026770805.1 Boulengeromyrus knoepffleri | reverse complement strand
GCCAAAACAAATATATAAGAAATAATTTATTTGCCATGAATTAAGTTTATGATATTGAATGAAATGTGTGATCATGCTACAGTCAGTGACAGTGTTTTCCCAACCCCTAGACTTCAGAGGGTTAACTGGGAAAAACATAAATACTAGTTAAATATATGACTTTATAAAACAATTCATTGGCCAATTACATGTCAAACACTATCAGTAGGCTGGAGAATGGGAGTATTCCGTTTCCGTCTTCAGTGAAGAGTCACAATAGTCAGAAAGAGGTCATCCGTGTTTTTCATTGAACAGTAACAAAATAAATAATAATGAGACTATGATCATATATATATATATATATATATATATATATATATATATAAAATACGTACAATTTTAATATATTTCACCTGTCCTGCTTACCATCAGTACACCCAGACTATACTACTTTATTTTTGCATTAAATCTGACCTAGACAATGCATCTACGCTTCTCATGACTTGAGCCAGCTGTGCGGTCCTGTCATTCTACATTATCCTCCGAGATTCTTGAAAAAAACAAACAAATAGCAAACATATACAGGTGTGCTCACCTTCGTTGTCAAAAATCGTGAAGTTGGGATTGGTGGAACTCAGGCTGAAGGCGAACTTGTGCCCAATGAGAGGTTCATCTGTGTCCACGGCGCTTATTGTCTGTATCAGCTGCTCGGGGAGGAATTATACAGCTCTCAAATCTGCATGGCGGTTCCTATGCTAATTGTACAAATCAAAATCTGATCTGTAAACAAGAGCAAAGAACGGCTCGGCCAAATCGACATGCTTCATCGCTCTGACGATGATAGTCTCATCACGTCACCAGAGGACTGAATGAATCGCAGCTCCATAATTAGTGCAGCGGGCGCTGATGGAGGGAATGCACGATGTAGTGTATATTTATGAGCGCAGGGAGTGGGATGTTTGGGAAAAAATACAAGAGTCCTTGGTGGATTCCTTACCTGACCCGCTTTGACGTTTTCACACACAAAGGTTTCATAAAACATGGCGAACTCCGGAGCATTGTCATTGACGTCCAGGACCTTAATGAAGACGGGAACTCGAGTGGTCTGACGGGGATTATCTGGAGGATGATGGGACGCGATTACTGATTGAAACAGAATCGCATTCAGGCATTCAAGGCATATCTCAAGGATAATGCCTCGATCGACAGCTCGGTTACCAGGGCGGCATTCGACCTTCAGGCGACTTGGATACGGAGGCTTGATGGATTAATGAAGAGCGGGATGAATATGTTTGCTTTTTTACAGGGTGTATCACGATACAGAACTGTTTAATCACACCATGATGGTCATCTGTTAACAGGAAGGAAAAAAAAGAGGACACTCACTTATTTCCGTGGCCACGACCGAAATGTTGTGCCATTTTGACATTTCTCTGTCCAGGGCCTGTAACGTTGTGATAGTCCCATTGCTAGATTCGATATTAAAGAGCCGGTCCAGATCAGTGTGCCGGTCGATGGAGTACCTGCCAACGACAATTGACTAGCTGAAAATCTGACAATGCTCATGCAGTCGTATCGGTAATATAACTGAGGTCCCTGCACATAAATGGTCATGACTATTGAAATGACAGGCTGTTTGGTTGGCTGTCCAGGAGAATGATTACATACTTCTACACCTGCTGCATTATTTATTACAATAATTCTACAAATGATCTGGCTTCTACTGGTTCCAAATGAGAAAAGCTTGGTATTAGAACTTACAGTACATTACTTATGGAAAATTCTAAGATCCACATAGTATATATGGAAATAATCATACAAATATAAACCACTGAGTGATATATGAAATGACATCTTTCACAGGAGCCCTGAAGTACCATTTGGTATTGTCAAGACACACGTGGATGTAACAATTGATCATATTTACTGGCAACAGATTTAGAAACCAGTGACAAGAGAAAGAAATCTCTAGAAGCCGTAGTGGCAGTGATTGATTGCTTTGAATTACTAGCGGGTTTGAATCGACCTCCTACCGATTTCCTTATTGGTTTGCATCGGGTGATTGGCAGAACGTGGCCATCCCGCCCCCTGCAGGTTTCAATCACCATTCCTCTCATGAATAATAAACCACAAAGAACAGGATCTGATATCTGGCAGTATGCTAATTATTTTCCCCAGCAGTTACTTCCGACGGTGTACCGCGGACATTGTTTAATGTCGTTTACCGTCGCACTGTCTCAGTGTGATATATAAGCAGACACATGACTTTATTCACACTGATGGCGCTGTTTACCGTCTGGTCAGAGATTAATGAATGCATCATATTTCTCTGAGCCATTTATCAATGTCAGCTTACGCATTCCTCTGACATTTAAAACAATCGCCGGGCATGCTCCGCTGGATACAATTTGCAAAGCAACGCACGCGCGATCGTTAAATCGCCAGATGAGAAGTGTCAGGCCGGCGAAACGGAGGCTCATCGGCGTCGACGGCTGGGTGGGTTGGGTCAAGCTGGAGCAGAGCTCATCGTGTTGAGGTCCCAGAGGATGTAACGAGCCCCCTCAGGCTGCTGTGACCTACACTGATGTACGAATCCTCTCATTTATCTCAGGACCACCTTCATCAAAGTCCGCCTCTGGAAAAATCTCATGCGATAACATCACCACGTCCTTTTGGGCTTTTTCTTTATGTCTCCATATCTTTCTGTTAAAAAACAGGTGTCTACACGACAGACACACACCATGTGGTCTTAGTCTGGGGAATCCACACTAATCCCGGAGAGGAGATCGACATCGGGCGCCCTGGTGCATCTGAGTCCCTGCTAGAGAGATTGGCTGGGTCGATCTCACAATTCCCAGGCTCAAAGCTTCGTAATAGCGTCGATGGAACTGCTCCAAGTAAAAGCTGACAAGAAACAGACATACTCCTCAGAGTCGCTCTTCCTTTGACTTTCATAAACGATATTTTCCATTCTTCTTTAAGATCCCGTCGGAATAGACTTGCGAATTCAAAGAGACGCACCACTATATCATAGCAAATGACTTTCTGAGTTTAATCTGTGATGAACTGGCTTCATAAATACTAAGACAAAAGCCATTACCGCGCCTGTCCAAGCTAGGAGCTTACCTTCAAAATAAAGAACCACTCTTATCATTGTTTGCCGGTGTGGTATTTTTGGTACCGCAGAAATGGGATGTTATAAATGACCTATGAATGTATAACTCCCTAGCTTTCTGCAACAAACTGAGATAAATCCACTGGCAATGGGGGATATTCACAGTAACCTCAGTGGTTATTATGCACTTTTAGTCGGTATAAGTACCTCCATCGTGATGCGTTTAATTTCCACAGCAGGGATTCTGTGTCCAAAGCAATTCAAACTTACAATAACACACATTGAGCATGGGGAGACCAGTTTTTGTTACATCCATCGTTAATTTAGCATCCAGAGCAGGGGCAGGTTTGTTGTTCCCAGGGCTTCACTCAGAAAGTCACTTCCAGTTCCCCTACCTCCCCTTGTCCCCACATGTTTCAAACACTAAATAAATAACTAGCAAGTTACAAGATTGCAGCTAGCTAGCTGCTCGGCAGAACAGGCTGCTCCAGCATCTCCTAAATAAGGAACCTATTTATTTAATATTTAGTGCGGTGACTGTTTGTGGCCAACAGGGGGCCCCACGCAGGGGGCCCTCACGTGGTTTGAATAGCAGTAAACACCACTGCTGAACCCAGAGATATGAGAACCACCTACCTAAGATCCTTTATCCTGGAGCAATTCAAACCAAACATAGGTGCTGATGTGGGACTTAACGACTAATGCCAGGCTAGATACTACATGAAGAGGCGGGGCTTTTAAACTACACAACTCACTTGACTGGGTGATTGGCCGAGTCTGGGTCCCAGGCAGTCACACCCCCAATCAGGCTCCCTGCCGCTGTATCCTCATGCACCTCGATGATGTAGGGGTTCCTGCTGAACACCGGCGGCTCGTCCACGTCCTGTGTCATCACCTTCACCGTCGCCGTGTCCTTGAATGGACCCAGGTGCAGGAACCGGTGGTCCAGATGGGTGTTGGTGGCTTCCACTTTCATGGTGTATATCCTCTTGCTTTCATAGTCCAGTGGCTGGCCACGAAAAGCACAAAATAAAACCAACATGATGAATCAATGTTGATTGATGGCCACATATTCTACTTGCTATGTATTATTATTGTCATTATCATTTCCTTGCTTAGCTAAAACCCATTTCTCCTAAGCAGCTTGAATTTATCTATAGGGGGTGGACAGTTTTTTTGCAGCAGATATTCAGGCTGGCTGCCTCACTCAAGAGTAACTAGGGCTCTTCACACTCGTACCAGCAAACATCAGCACTACCTTCTGCAACACCAGCTGACGCTGTCCCTCTTCACCGTCATCATCGATGCCCCTGACACCGATTTAGGGGCGCTAACCATGGCTGACATTAATGTTTCACTGCGACAGTGAATAAACGAAGCACCGCTTCGATTTCCTACTCATGTAATCACTATGAGTCTGTCCGTGGTGACGCTACACATGTACAGTCATCAGATCACTTAGATAATGATAGTAATCTGTCATTTTTAACTTTTTGAACAATACTGGAGACTTTGCATAACTTATCTACTTCTACTTGATGGATTCATTTTTTTTACATTTCTATCATATTGATATATTTTCAGAGGTGGCGATTTCAGGTCCAGAGAGTACAAATCCAGACCAAGATTTTGTTCCAACCAACCAGTTGAGTATAAAAAGTCACAGTCACAGAGTACTCAACAGTCAAACAAAATCTTTGTGAATTTGTACTCTCTGGACCTGACATCTCCACCTCTGTATATTTTATGCATATTTGTCTACGCACTATATGTTTATACGTTTACATTGCACTCAGTGTTTGATATTGTGTCTTATGTTTGATCTGTGTCAACTGTGCTCATTCGGAGCATGCAGAGTAAGAATGTCATTGTATAGTGTGACTGACTGTTTTACCGTACATATGATAATAAACTTTTTAATCATAATCTTAATGTATCTATCACTTAATCTTAATGTAACTGACGTCAAGCAAGCTGATAAATTGTCAGTTTTTACATAAACGACTATGCGTTGATCCTGTTTAAACATTTTGTCATACTTCAGAGGGAACCAGGAAAAGGACACAGCTTGATTTCAAAACCACATGAAAGCAAGCAAGATATAAGAAGCCCCTACTGAGTACTGAATTACGGGCCTTTATGAAACGATAAGGGCATGATGGGTGAGATTTATAGGATTCTGCAAGACCCACTTACAAAAACACCCTGCAGAGATTTGCAGAAGAATTATTATGTAAAAAGAAATAAAAAACGTTGCGTGTTTGAGCCACATGAATGACAATGGGACTCTACCTTCTTAACGGTGATGATGCCTTCCTGAGTTACTCGGTCAGTGACGATGGTGAACATGTCCTTCCCATCACCATCCATGATGCTGTAGTGAATTTCCGCGTTCTCCCCAATGTCCGCGTCGTTAGCTTTTATCCGTCCAACCGTTGACCCGATCTCCACCGATTCCAAAACGGACAGATGGTAAGAACCTTAAGAAATGAGCGAACAGCGGGATTATTTTCCAAACCTTTGGGAAAACTTGACAGTTACTTTGTTTATTGTTTAAAATAATTTCATGCTTCATTGAGCTATTGCACGTGCTCTCGAATATACACCACTGCCGTTTTCGTTTTCTGTGACGTTTCCCAGGCATCATAAGGGCAGGCTATGAAATGATGACATGCTAATGTGTGACATGCTAATGTGTCATGTATGTCCATGTTCTTATCCAGTTCTTTTATGCAGTGTACAAGAGAAGCCTGAGAGGAAGAACCTGCTGGGGATTTTAAAATCAGACAGCACCGTTAGTACTTTAAACCCAGTGGGAGGTTTTCATAAAAAAGCAGGACACCTTATAAGAGACACTATTCACATGTTTTGGTTCGGAGATTAATTGTCTGATTCTGCCTCAAAGGAAGCCTGTCATTTCTCCAAGAGCCTGGCTCTGCCTTCTCCCACTCCGAGCGGAAATAATGACAGTTTATCATCCCCGACACCTTCAGAAACCGTAACTCAGCTTTTACGGCGACACCCGTCTTCTCTAAGGACTGATTTCATTCATTTTACAGATACACATGGAGGATTTGCTCCAGGGTCTAAATTATACTGTCATTCCACACGAATATAAGTGTTTATGCTCTGTATTGCATCTCCTGCTTGCAAACGTGGTGTACCTATGAGGTAAATGTCAAGCTTATTAAGTTTCCCTTTTTTTCTGGGTGTCTTTTGAGAAAATGAGGGATTGCGGTACTCGCATTTCGGCCTAAGAGCGATCACTGCTGGCGGCCATGTGTGAAACTCTCCAGCAACTCTCTCCTGTTATCAATCAGACATGCTGTGCAATACTGGGGGCATGGGAGGTGCAAAAATATGGGGAAGAATCACTTAATGGACTCAAGAGATATTTACTACATTTTTTTTCTCTCATTCTTCATTCTGTAATTAAAAGTGTTTTTATTTTCACTACCTGTCAGCATCAGTTATTTTATTTTATCTCGCTCCTTCTCCGAGATAATTGCACAGAACAAATGCACCAGTTCTTTTGAAATCTTGCACCATTTTGTATAGATGATGTTGTAATGGATTGCAACACCCTCTTGACAAGTGGACTGGGATGACTCTGTTGTGAACAGTGCTATAATAGATTGAAAATCTATGTTTTTCCTTTGTTCCAGGTATCAACAGTATAACAAACAGCAACAAACACTACTGCAAGCCACTTTACGAACATTTAGATAAAACTAGCATTAGAAATTAGTTACTGATGTGCAGGGGTCACTGACCCCAGCTGAAAGCTGACTGGCCCCCAGAGTGCCCCCTCCCCTGTCACTCACAGATTCAAAACATATCATTGGCTTGTGATAAGGTTGGTTCTTCTGTATGAATTATGGCCCCTCTTATGCCCCCCCCACCCTAGTAAATCCTATAACTGCCCATCCTGATGGGGTTAACGTTACAGGCCCCCTGGCCATGACTCACTATGTGCGAATCGCGGCGGGCTGTCGTTGACGTCCGAGAGGGTGATGTTTATGGTGGTGGTCCCTGAGAGGCCCCCCATCTGGCCCGCCATGTCCTTGGCCTGGATCACCACCTGGTACTTCTCCCTGTTCTCCCGGTTCATGTTGGATAGAGCTGTCCGGATGATTCCTGGCCGAGGAATGGACACAGAAGGGTCACCTGACGCAGCTGTCTGAATCAGTGCTGGCTAAGTGCCCCAGAGTTTCTCTAGGGATCTTTGAGTGTAGTCACTAGCATGGTAGACAGAGAAAGGTCACATGACAGCTGTCTGAATCAGTGTCAATTAGGCCTCCCTGAGGGATGTATGAGCGTTAGCATTAGCATTAACATGTATATTAGCATTATCATTGAAATGTGTGTTAGCATTAGAATTAACATGATTATTCAGGGTCCCAGCTTCATGCGAATGTAACTAGTCTCTTAGCCATAAATGTGTGCTACATTAATGACATGTTATCATAGCAGAAGGTTGCCAGTTCAAAACACAGGCTTGGCAGAGTGATGTCACCATTGGGTCCCTGAGCAAAGCCCTTAACCTTAAATAAAACGTAAATGTATTAAAATCCAAAGGAGTACTCAGATTGTTGCATTTATTAAATACTTTCTCATGCTATTCTCCATGTAGTACTTTGAGAGAACATATCTGGAGTATTTCTTCTGAAACAACAAAAACAGGAAGAAAATGAGGGGGAGGCGAAGCCTCGTTACATGTCCGTATCCGTACCTGGCTCTGTACAACCTGTTGGGATATGGAGTTTGTAAAATGAAATTGCTTCCCTCCTCTTAGTGTGAAATTACATTCTGGAAGTCTCTATCAGGTCTTATATTGTATGTGATTTTCAGAATCAATAAACTTGAAAGTATTGACTTTATTATATCCATATACACACATACATTATATATATATATATATATATGTGTGTGTGTGTGTGTGTGTGTGTGTGGTTTATATTATACTGTGGGGACCAAATGCCCCCCACAATGTAATAATTTGATGATGTGGGGACCATTTTTGAGGTCCCCAGAAATATCTGTTACTTCAATCAAAAAACGAAAAATGCCAGAAATCTTGTATTTAATTTGATTACATATGGTTAAGGTTAGGGCTGGGTAGGGGTTAAGCTCTTCATGTTGTGGTAAGAGTTTTCCCCATATAAATGCATGGAGAGTCCCCACAAAAATATAATTACAAACCTCTCTGTGAGTGTGTGTGTGTGTGTTTGCATAGATCACATTTGAGGACCAAATTGTCCCCAAAGTGTGGTAAAACCTGAAATTTCCCTACTTTTGGGGACATCTTTTGAGGTCCCCATTTGGATAACCACAGTTTTATAAAAATCTGTGAATGCAATCAAAAAAAGTAAAAATGCCAAAAGTCTTGTATTTGGGTTGGTTACTTATGGTTAAGGTTAGGGATGGGTTAAGGGTTAAGGGTGTCATGATTGGGATTAGGGTTTTTCCCATAGAAATAAATGGATGGTCCGCATTTAGAAAGGAAGACCAACTTGCGTGTGTGTGTGTGTGTGTGTGTGTTTGTATCCATCCTTTTCCAGTGCCTTGGGAGCTACTGTACAGCTTTGCTTTTTTGTCATTTTTATGCTTGGCAAGCTAACATGTATTCTGCATTATTCATTTCCTTAACAGCACTCTTTATATGGCATACTTCCGTGTCTGACATTTTCAGACTTCACCACAACTCATCTTCCCTCATGCCTGAGAGACTTATAAGTGGGGACCCCATACATATGGGTTTATATACCTCCAATACCTCAACCTTTATCAAAGTTAAAAATACAGATTAACACACACTGCTCAAGTATATCGGAAGCTAGAATGTTCCGGATTATTTGTTGCGTGATGTGTGTTTTACGGAAGTACCTGTTTCTGACTCAATGGAGAAGTACGGCTGTCCCTGGAGGATGCTGTAAACAAGCTTTGCGCTGTTCCCGTATTGCTCATCGTCAGCATCCATGGCGGTAACCTGCACCACGAATGTACCTGCAACAGAGAAGGGTGATAAGAGGAGGATTATCTAGGGGCAAACTGGTGCTGCTCAGATGCACATTAAGCAGCCGCTGCAGTCAGCAATATGCACGCGTGGAAAGATTACAGATTACAGGATTGTCTGTGACCTGCTTTTACCGGTGCATCATGAAGTCTGTGAAATCAGCACCTCCAGAATCTGCACACATTACTCAGAATTATGACCACAATTTATCAAAAATGCCACTTTTTACTTCCAAATGTTACTGAAATAAATGAACAATGGTCAGTCATTATATAAAGATCACTATATATGTACAAATTTGATATTAAATATTGTCCTATTTGTAGTTTTTACTATTACCTTTTGACGTAAAACATTGGGGTCTGAAAGGCATTAGGCAAAGTCAAAGTAGCTGAGATACTTTTCTGCCTTTAACCTCCCCAAACCTCTGGATATCCAATGCTTTCATTGTGAAAAGAAGGAACAGGCCACACTAAGACACTAAACAAATTTCAATGTGCTGACATTGACCTTGAGCTGAGTTCTTCAATAAGTCCGTTGTTAGCTATAAAAGTTTTACAGAATTTGTTATGAGGGAGTATCGAGGTTTTAAAAATCCTGCTCAGCGCTATGCAAAAATAAAATCACTGGCTCCCTGCAAAAAACTGCTGATTGTGAAATGTCTGTAAAGTCACGGCTGTCACATGGAAATAGATTTTAAAAATAATAATAAATATGAATTATTTCCATTATAGCAAAATGGATTACTAGACAGCTGTAATGTTGCAAATATTCTTCTTCCAATATGTACCTGTAGTCAATAAAATACAAGGAGACCCTAAGACCCCTCAAACAGGTATAAAGAAACACCTTCTCGGAGAATCAGTGTTAAATGTGCTTCCGGTTTTCTGTTTCCCCTTATCGAGTCTGGCCACCTGCCTGTCATCCTCTCTACACCAGTGGACAGCATGTTCTGAGAAGAAGACCACCCATCTGGATTATTGCATTGCATTATTTTATGGCCTCTCTACTAAATATATAAATAGATTGCAGTATGTTCAGAACTCTGCTGCTCGTTTACTTATGTACACACGCTAAAAAATCTGCTCACGTCACTCCCGTCCGCTATGATTTACTGCCAGTTTCTTCAAGAATCATATATAAAATTATGCTCATCACCTTTAAAGCCCTGCATGCTGTAGCCCCTCATTATCTGTGTCAGCTACTGCCTCCTTACACTCCAGCCCACGTACTTAGGTCATCGCACGCTTTCTTCCTCACTGTACCTAAACACAGGTTATTAACTATGGGTGACAGAGCTTTTAGCGTAATAGCAGCTAAAATTTGGAACGCTCTTCCTCTTAGTCTTCGTGAGGAAAAATCTATTATCCATTTCAGGCTGCTGTCACACATCTCTTCTTATCTTCTTGTATGTAACTTGTATCGTCTTGTTATATGTGCTTTTTGTTGAATTGTAAAGTCTCCTTGAGTGTATGAAAGGTGATACATAAATAAAGCTTATTATTATTATTATTATTATTATTGCTATTATTTTATTATTATTATAATTATTATAAGTGTTATTATTTTATTATTATTATTATTATTACGAAAAAAAACCTGTGTGCCTCAAAACCATTAAGACGTCTGCTGTTCTGCCTCTGCTAGTGGTAAATATTAATAAGCTTTTTCAGTAGCCAGTGGGAGATGAAGGAGCACTACGTTTAAAGGCTTTCTGGAAACTCTTGACTCACGCTGACATGACCGGCCGCGCTGCGTCACCTGTTCCAACAGCAGCTCTCCGTGTTCCGCGTTATAATCTCCAGCTATTGCTTTCCGCTGACAGGCCCTAGAACAAGCTGCATCACCTCACGTCTTGTCACCATCCACAACGGTCTCTCACTTCTGGCTTTTTTTTTTTGTCACTTATTTGCCCCGGAATATTCCCCTAATAGCCTGGGAATGGGCCTCCTACAGACACCCCCCTCTTCAGCTGCTCCATGGGTGTGTGTGTGTTTGTCTTCAGTCCAGATTAAACAGATGTTACAAACACTATTTTTATCCTTATGTGGATTTTGCATATTAGCAGGGAACGGTTTGAATCCAGCAGTAGCTAAAACAAACACTGCCAGGTACACTTATGTATTATGATTGCCTATTTTTTTTTCTTGCTAAAAAGCAAAGCTATTTACAGCATCAAGCAATAAGAAGTGCATAGGAACACTTGTTTCTTTCCACAGTAAATGACCGAACTGTTGCAAAGTTCACTCCAGGTTACAGGATACATTAGTGTGCCAGTATGGTTCAGTGCTTAAATTAGACTGGAATTATTAAGCTGCGTATTTAAAAAGAAACACCTTCCTAAGGTGCGTACATATGAAGCATGTGGGTGAGACCTTTGCCCCACTACGAAACCTTTAATGCGTCAAACACCTGGTCCCCCTGATAATGATTTGCTTCCTTTTCACGTCGAGGCCTTCTGGACGGGATGCCAGCTAATCAGGATGCGGAGCGAGGGTGGGTGGGGTGTCAGAGTGGGGGCGGATAGGTGTGTGTGTGTGTGGTAGGGAGATGTCATTGACGCTGAGGACAACAGCTCAAGGTTTCCGTCTCGGCAATAACTAATGCAAATCAGAAGCGGTCAAAATTACTGCCGGCGTGCATTCCCCACAAAACAGAATGCGTAATTGAATATTCAGTGCGGGCGCAAACAAACTAATTACCATATGCTGCTGATTTGCGATGTGATGGAGTGACTCCACCTACACACACCACCTGCCGCAATTCACGCGTCACTCGCGCGCAAGCCACTCTCTACGCCGAGCCCCTCTCGCCGATTTTCCAAGTCCATACTGGCCTGAAATTGGACTGACGACAGCCGTAGGTCACGCGCAATGACTTTAATCCACCGAGAATGCAAGCAGTCCCGTTTCTTTCTTCCCATTTCGCTCATGCGAGATATGATGGGAGCCTGTCGGCATCCTATATTCTGCCTGAAGTAAAAGAGATTGACGCGAAATTACGCACCACGGACAGGAGGCGGTTTCCGGGCCGACGGGATTACGGAAGCCGCGGTACCTGGGAATCGAGAGGAGGTTCGGAAATGAAACGCTGGCGTGTCAGAAAAAAAAAATCGATGTAAATTAAATAAGTAAAAGCAAAAAGGGGAAAACATGACAAGCTTAGACTGACAAACAAGGGTTTTTTCAGAGCAGGGACATTATGTAGATTGTCACACACTGACACAGCGCTAGAGAGCACTGCATCCGCCGAATTCCCGCACAATAGATCACCCGTCAGGCATCATCAAGCAAGGCAAGCGCCGTGACTGCCACTATATCTGTTTTTCCGCCGCACAATAAACCCCCTGAACCGTGAAATCGCATATGCGTGCGCAAGATTGATTCTTTTGTGCCGCTTTATTTATTTATTTTATAATATAATAGGGCGAAAAAGAAAATCACGAAATAAAAACATAGTTCAGGCACAAACGAAAGTACACCTAAATATGTACATACAGTGAGCCAGAGAGTACCCTTGTGCTTATTTTAAAATAAATTTACCAGAAGATCCAGAGATAACTACAGATTAATTACGGAAGTTTCCAGAGAATAAAAAGGCAAGGTGGAGCACTGGAACTTAATTATGTTCAACGGAAACTTAATCTTTGGCCACAATGGCAAAACTTTTACATCAGTGACATGAATGCAGGATAATTGTTTTGCAATTTGTACTGTATTTGATGTAGACACCTCTAATCCTGCCTGGTTTATGCCGACGTGTTTGTATTGTTAATGTAATTCTGACACTCCGCAATATGTATGTAAAGATTAGATTCAGTCATCAGCTTCCTAGAATTCCTTAGATGTGTAGAAGCGCATGCAAATTGCAGGTCCTCAACCCCATTCTGGAAAAAAAAAGATCTAAAAACACACACAGGTTTGTAATTATATCTTTGTGGGGACTCTATTCATTTTATGGGGAAAACTCTAATCCCAACATAATGACCTTAACTCCTACCCAGCCCTAACCTTGACCAAAAGTAACCACACGAAATATGAGACTTTGGGAAAATATAGCTTTTTATTGCATTCATTGATCTTTTCGGGGGGGGGGGATTGTAGGGACCTGAAAAATGGTCCCTGGCAATGTCAAAATAACAGGTCCCCACAATGTAATATAAACACAATCCACACACAAACGCAAGCAGATTCCTAGATGGTTTTCTTGGAACCTGTGGGAATTCATAACTATTATAACATGATCTGCCATTTGACATCAATCCAGTCACACTGATTAAATTATCTTTATATAGACACTCATTGTTTGTCAGTTCTAACTGGAATTTCTGAGGCCCGCTATGTGATTGTGTCTATTTTTGTCAGTACATAAGCAGCTGTTCTCTGTTTTTGATGTTTAAAATTCCTTGCAGAATGGTTCTAATTGGACACATTCCCTAAGAGACTGGGGGATCTTATATCGTGATATATTACTTGTAGAAGAAATGTATACCACCACTTAAACAACAGAAATTTGTGCAGGCCCCTTATTTTTGGGAGCCCCCTGTTGGCCACAGACCATCATGACACTACGGGGGACACACAAGTGACTTTTTGCGTGGGGCCACAAACCCACCCCTGATTACAGGCTTACAATCATAAGCACTACATCTAATACTGGGTTCAGAAATTTTTTCAGGAAGTACAGAACATGAGATGGGAATATTCTGGAAGCGATACGGACACACCCAATGTAAAGGCACCCAAGCTGTGAGTTTGTAACTGTGTGAGGGAACTAGAGCACAAATAAAACCTATAACAAGTCAATAATTGCTTGCTCCACCCACACAGATACACACACTAATGCTGAGCCATGGCGGGAATCGAACCCGCAACCCTGAGGGCACAAGCCCTTTTTAGTGCACTTAGATTCATTATTTAAATTTTAAACCACAGACATATTTCTTGGTAAAGTAAGGGAGGCAAAGTAATCAGAATAAATTTAGAGTTACATAACCCGGGGTCTGATTTAATTTCACCACAAGCCGGTAGAAACGGACAGGAAAGTGAAGATGCATAGGTGTAAAACTGACTACCGACACATTCGATTGCGTCAGATCTGATATCAGAACCGACCAGGCCCAGCTCCTCGCGTCTGTGGTAAACGGTGATTATACGTGATATTTGTAATTTATTTTATTTGCCCATTCACAGAGAATTTCATTAGCTTCTGTTGTGCTACTTGTGCACTTCATCTCTCTCCTTTAGCGAAAGCCATTTAAACACACACTCACAGGCGAACACTCAACACTGGAAGGTTAGAGCACGTTCCCTCCTCTCTGGGAAAATTTATGTAGATGTACTAGTTAAATGACTACAGTAGTTATTTTTAAGCCGGAGGTGTACTTGGTACAGCAGGTGAGCTGTGAATGCACTGGCTTACAGTATCATTTTTGTTTCCCTTGGATTTGTGGTCTTTAAAAGCAGAAGATGGCTGGGAGGGTTTTGTTTTTTATTTTTATTTTGTGTGCCAGAGCCCAGCGCCATCCCTGTCACTCGGCAGACCCGTGCTGGCAGCAGCCGTGCTTTGCCACGCCGCGCTAATGAACATCCGAAACATCTGTCGGCCAGAGTGAGATTCCCGCATGGTCGTAACTGGGTGGGAAAAGCTACAGATCGCCACTTTGAAGAGCACATTCTGCATCCTGGCTCGCCGGCCGTCGTTTTGGATGCATGGCGCCTTCCTGACGGATCGGGAAATCTACACACCAAACTTCCCCTCCGTCACAGAACTGTCAGTTGCTGACCCCCATCGCAGCCACAGAAACAAGAGCAACGTGGTAGCCTGTTGTTGCATACATCTAACCGCGCAAGCTCTCTAAGGGAGGAAAATAGCGAAACGTGAAACGAGAACTTTAAATAAAAACCCATCCTGCTGCTTATCCATTATGGGGGGTAAGGAGCCCATCACATAAGGACACCCTGGAAATGAAACCAGTCCATCTGACACAAACTTAATATTGCACAGTAATTTAGAGACATAACTCTATATGACTCACATGAATGGTGACAGGGCCGTATCCCTCACCAATTCAAAACATGCCATTGGCTAATAATAAGACTGACTCTTCTGTATGAATTATGCCCCGCCCCCCCCCACCTTCACTCTTGTATGTGATGCAAACACGTTTTACTTGTGGTTTGTCAATTAGCAATAATACCACCAGTCCAGGTAATCCCAACAGCTAGTCCTCATTATAAATCGTCTCGTACATTCCTGCTCTGTGCCCCTAGGTTTGCGGCGCTTTCTGGCAGCAAACTGCGAATGGCGCGGCTTTAAAGGAAGCGGATGCGCGGAGCCTGCGTGCTGTAAATGCAAGACGCAAGGTTTCAGGGGAGAGAAAAAAAACCCTTGCGGACAGCTTGATGCGTGGCATGTGAGTGATTGTGTTCGTGTCTGAAGCCCTGCTCTGCCAGATAAGACAAAACGTCCACTACACCAACGTGCCCATTAATTAAATCCCCCCCCCCCCCTCAGCCAGAGCTGGACCCTCTATACGTTTTGCAAATTGGAAAGCTTTACAAAGGGAAGGCCCTTTGAATGCCATAATCTCTGCATGGGGAAGTTCCTTTTTTATGTTTTGTAGAATTAAAATCGGAGGCGAAACAGAACAGCCCTAAATCCACCAACCGGACTGGTACATCAAGTCTGTGTGGAGCCAACGTGTGCTCACCCACCTCACTACTGGGGGCAAAATAATGCGTAGGCTAGCCTAGGGCCTTGGCAAAATCACCCGCGCTCTCGATCACACCCCACCCCGACAAATTTTACCACCAGAATCTGCTCACTAAATTTTAATATCATTACCAGACATATAGCCACGTAATAAAATAATAGATTTGAATCTCAACCGAAATTTCCTCCTGCCCTCTAGCTGAAAAAATCTTCCGAGAAGGACCTATCAGTTGGGTTCCTGGAGCAGCCCCTCGGTAAGTTTCACTGCCACCACCACATGTGCAAATTAGTGGATTATTGATGTTACCTCACTTTAAATTCTCTCATTTCTCTTTCAAATCATGATAATATAACTCAAATGTTGGGTTAGGGTAGCCTCCTTGCCAAGTCAGCTTAAGGCCCCCCCAGAGAAATTAATCTGCATCACCAACCGGCAAACATCACCTTCAATAAAACATGACAGTCATAGATATGAGCTTAGCCTCAGATACAGCCTCCACACGCAGATGCGATTCCTGAGAGGGTTATCCACAAACAGATGGATGCAAGAAGCGTCAGAATCCACCAGCATGATTGACCGGCAGAACCAAGCTCA
Source organism: Boulengeromyrus knoepffleri (assembly GCA_026770805.1). Taxonomy (NCBI): domain Eukaryota; kingdom Metazoa; phylum Chordata; class Actinopteri; order Osteoglossiformes; family Mormyridae; genus Boulengeromyrus; species Boulengeromyrus knoepffleri. Next base: position 20,767,149 of record JABJVO010000078.1, on the reverse strand, counting down.
CTCACCGACATCGGACATCTCGGGGACGCTGGCCAAGTACGTCTCCTTGGAGAACTTGGGCTCATTGTCGTTGATGTCGTGGATCTTGATGATGAACTCAGACTCGGGTTCGAGCGGCCGGCCCGTGCGCTTGCTCACGGCCTGGGCACGGAGCGTGTAGAAGGCCTTCTCCTCGCGGTCCAGCCTCTTGGTGGCATGGATGTCCCCCGAGTTCTCGTCGATCAGGAACAGGGAGCCGGCCCCATCCCCGTATAGGACGTACTTCACCGTGCCGTCGCCTCGGTCCTGGTCTGAGTGAAGCTGCGGAACATTCCAGAAACTTTAAGGGTCGGTCCTTTTCACTCCAGCCCAGTGTTACATTAGAAAACAGAGTGCAAACACTGAAAGTTTTCTTCCAGATGTAATGAGAATTAAGCACAAACAAGCGTGGAATACATTCAAATAATCTGACATGTCTTTTTAATACGGTACTTAACCTGTTTCTTTAGCTACAGTGTAAAATCATAAACCTCATGTTTAACCGGCTATGTCTGACACAGAATATAATTAAAATGAATCAATTAATTAACACCACAAGCTTATTATGCACGTTCTGCTAGCTTGCATTAACAAAATGCAAATAACCTTATTTTGGATGAAAAAGAAGAAAGTGCATAATTAAAGAAAAGCACTGTTTGTTTTGCCATGTCATAGTCTTAACAGAAATGCTCTATTCTTTAATCGATGTGAGAGATCATCTAAAAAAAAAAAAAGTATATTATATTCTGTGAAAAATACTTTCCACCTGTTCCTTAGCAACATGAGCATGTACCCGGCGGTATTGCACTCAAAATGATTGCACCAATTCTTACACTGATTGAGTCGTCTAGGGAAAGTCGTTGCTGAAACAAGACGACACAGCTCACAACATGGACGGACACATAGTGTGAAATCAGACCCTCCCCAGTCCCCGATCAGCCAGTCCACGTTCAGCCATGTGGAGGTGAGTGCAAATCTAAATTTTTACGCTTGCGTAGATATTTGTAAAGTATCACCCTTGGCTGCTATGATTAAATCTTTATATCGTGTGTGAACTTTGTGACTCAATGTCTAGGGCATTGGGTGAGGGATCAAAGCTCATCTAAAAATGGTCCATAAAATATTATTTGGGCTTTCAAGGCCAAACCGTACTTCGGTGCCTTTTGTGGGAAGCGCCTTGGGGTGACTTTGATGGCATATAAAGGCAGATGCAAGCAGGTCATTTTTGATAAGGGGGCTTAATTTGAAAATACCTGCACATTACAGAGGGCTGCAATTACATTGTGTCACAGGTTCAACATCTCTACCATGGTCACAGTTAAGCCGAGGGTGAAGAAAGTACAGGGGGCATTGATACCGTCTGCCATAGCTATGATAGCGGCGTTCCATTGTGAGCAGATGTCACCTTATCGTTGCAGAAAATGTGATAATCAGATGGATATATTCACTGCGGCAGGTTAAAAATAAGGGTCATGACCCAGAGTTTGCTGCATTAAGTCCCAGAAAAGGCTTTCTGTTGTATCCTGGAGCAAAGTGCTTAAATGGTATTGTTCCAATAAAATAAATTAACTTAACGAGAGGCAGGTTCTTTAGATAAAAGTAAAAGGTATGATATACAAAATACACTCGCTGACCTTGGTTAAATTTCCATTAATGTGTTACGAGGCTTTCAACGAGGCCCATTTGAATCCTGAGTGTTTATGTTAGCATTGACTCTCCTGCTGATGATATTGCAGCAAAACATTATGTTCCAGTCTCAAGTTTGAGATTCATTTTGGTGCAGAAAACAATTCGGGATGCTGCTTGTGACCTACAGTGGAGCGACCAGTCAGATCCACGAATAAAAACTAGATCTGAAAAGGAGAGACATGGATGTCCAGGCCAGTAGGGGGATAGGACGGGTAGTGTCTCACTCTGTGACCTTTTCATGCTTTTGTTTCAGAATTCCTCCCTGGCTTATCCCCCAAAACCCAAAGGCCTGGCTGCTGCTGATTAATAGGCTTTAGGAATACGTGGGTGAGAAGTGTGCCTGTCTTGTTATTTATTTATTTCCCCCCACAATTTAGATGTGCAGCTTATCTTTTCATGTTAAAAAATGTGCCCTGGTTCCACGTGAGATTACCAGGAATGTAATTCCTCAAGAAAGGACTGCCCCATCCCCCAGATCCAGAACTCTGGCAACCCAGATTTGGAGCTAATCAAGTTCAGTATATTTCACGCTGATATCCTCCCTACAGCAATGTCCCTAGATAGGAGCCGTGAACAAAAAGTAATTTACATCACCAGAAAGATTAGTTGTGCTTCAGGTAGACAGTAGACACAACGTTGGTTTTCTAGCAAAACCAGATGGCCAGTGTGCAAACAGAGTCCTCTCCATGTAGTAGAGCTAACTAACACTTTAGCATGTTACATGTTAGCATGCTACCATGTTTGCATGATAACTAGTGTGATGCTACTTAAAATGCTCCTTTTAACTTAAAACGGAAGCTTTGTTTCGCTTAATGATCACAACAGCGATAATTTCTAAAATTGAAATTATAAGAACAGTATCCTTTAAAAAGCCAAAAGTACAGCGCTGGATACCTGCCCAGAGAACAGAGGACATAACAACTAAGACAACAAATTAGTTTATTTCTGCTACAGTATTCTATTGAGGATTCAACGTATCTCTTATGCTAACAAGCTTATTTGCAGCTGTTGCACACGATAAGAAAGAAAGCAGTATAGGAGTTCTGACGGTGGTGTTAACTATAAGGCTAAATCATATCTGAGCTTAAAGGCCAGAAACCGCTAAAAAAAGAAATTGTTAAAATAGGCAAGAAATAAACTGAATAATCTTCCATAATTTTCTGTTTATGGTATGTTCTAGGTAGCACTGAGATCATTTTATCTTTTTTCATTGATTCTCATTGTGATGCTTCTCCCTTTCTTCTCCGAGTTCTTGTGTTTCACTCGGTGGTGCTGTGTGCTAGCTGGCGGACAGGTGATGTGGTCCAGGAGACCTACTGATTATCAAAGACACCTCAGACATCAGGTTGTCACGCCTGCAGTTCCGCCAAAGCTCTCCCCGGAGATGAATAAAAAGGTGGGTGGAGATGAAAAAGAGAAGGATGCTTTCCCTCTCCTTGTGACTTTCATGGTTCATGAAAAGCCGTGGACCCATTGAAACTTGGATCACTGCATCTGAGCATCAGGACCTTAACGGATGAATAAATTTAACGATTGAATGATGGAACGTTTAACACCAGACCCTCAGCCAGAGAAATGCAGTAGACTTTGAAATGACAAGCACCATCCTTCTTCTCTCCATCTTTCATTTATCGTTTGTGAGCGGTGGCATCGTCACCATTATAGACAGCAGTTTTCCCCAAACTGTAGAAAACAGCTGAGACCAAAAACCTGAAATTTGCTGAACTGGATGCGCTTTCTTGTGATTGTGCGTTTCAATCCACAAAGCAGATGCACAAATAACAGTCCAGATCAGTTCCGGAGACTTCTCCTCCCATTTCTCATTCCCAGACAGCGTCTGTTTAGACGACAGCATCCCACGTCCCCATTCCTGCTGCTCAGGAGATGCTCTCTGGCAAGCATGCATGGCCTAATTACTGACCCGACTACCCCATGGGTGTTGGCAGCACATTTAAACACATTTCAAAGCGTAATAATCCGGTGCAGAATTACAATCATTACCGGTGACTCATGCAAAATGAATGTCTGTGGTCATTCAGATCAACTCTCGGCGCCTCTTTGGGAATTGAGGAAATTAATATATTAGCCGCCTTGCTTGCCTATCTAGGGGAGCATCAAGCGAGGCACTAATGTAGGCTTATTATTGTTGATGTCAAGTCTCCCTGCAAAATCGTTACAAGAATGAAGTGTGTGCAATGCATCAGCCGCCAATGCATTCTCAACGGGTTCCCATAGCTAAGTGTTATCAGGAAGGGTAACAATAGCTCAGCTTGACAGCAATGACCCCGAGCAGAAAAACGATATTCACTGCTGCATGTTCTCCAGTACCTCCATTTAGAAAACGGAGCCACGCACTACAAGTCTGGGCCATGCCTCTGAGCGGGTATATCTCAGAAAGATCCATGTGAGGTCCAAAGCACCCTACACGTGTGTGACAGATCTCGTCATAACACATTATAATCTGTCCTGCTGATTGGGCTAAGCACTCTCTACCGCTCATGCAATAACAAATTTATGGGTGTGATTTCAGAAAAGGTACTGGCAGACTCCTACTTTGTAAAAATGTCATCACACACTTATGACATTTCATTAAAAAATGCATTAAATTATTTTATTTTCGATAATGAAAATACATAAAAATGAAGAATGACATTGGTTTGGTGAAGCTGGATTGGGGACTATTTGTGAGAAGACTGTACATTCATATTAATGATGCGTTGTTTTACAGAGGTGAAAAAAATGGACTGATGTTTATTCGGCAATTGCTGCTTGTTACCATTTGGATTTGTGTTTTAAAAATGGCCTCTGACATCGGAGCAGACTCACAGAGGCAGAGGACCGCCGGTGTCATTGGCAATTCCAGTCAGGTCTTTAGCGAGTACAGCTCGGCGCTGCACAGCGGCGATAGCAAAACAGAGATCGAGCCCAAGACGCCAGCGGAATAATTATCGTCCCCCTCACCCCCTGTCTCGTCCAGCCCTCTCCTCCATGTCCATGTTTCCGCCTCGCCCCTTCCATTGATTTAATTCTCCGTCGAGATGCTCTATTTACATGCCGGCACAGCAGTCGAAGCCTTTATACGTTTTAATGTGCGGCTCTTAAAATATTTATTATCTGCAGCTTCAGACCCTGTGTGCTCACCTGCCACCCGCTTCCAGAATCTTCTGGCCTGCACAGCTACAACTATTTTACTTGGGTGCTATTCATCCAGCACCAACAAATGTTACAGGGATTAATACATTTTAAAAAAATGGACAGATAAATACATACATCAGACGGTCGTGATTATGGCCACCCTTCCTGCCTTTTTCATTCTGGAGCATAACTACAGTTTGATTTCTGTGAACGGACATATATGTGGTTCCTTTACATCACCCTACATACCTGTAATGCTGGAGAACCAACCAATGAACAAGCATCGTAGGACTGAATGCAGAGATAGTCTGGAAACTTTAGAATAAGGTGAATACTGTTTACATTTGCTGCACCTTCTAGCACAGATAGCACTTCTATGAACTAATTTCCCAGTGTTATCTAGTGTGCCTGTTTTTGTCTAATGTTATATTATGTTGTCATGTCGTGTCATATTGTGTCGTGTCATGTCATGTCGTCATGCTATGCTACGTTATGTTACGTCATGTTACATTACGTTAGGTTAGGTTATGTTATGTAGTAGTCTTCATTCTAGGTCCCCGCCACTTAAATTATAGATAATTGTACAGGTTTTTTCCCCCTTTAGTCAATTATTCCATAACTGTCATGTCTTTCCTGTCATGAATGTTGCACTGTGGGTTCAGGAGGAACGTTTTTATGATTTTTTGTATTTGTATATGGCTGGGATGACAGTAAAGCTTGACTTGGCTTGACTTGTGAGCAGCAACGCTTCATCCCAGCAGGGAAGGAGCTTTAACGGTTCCCTCTGTAGGTTTCCTCCCGTTAACCTAATTGGTAAGCGGTTCACGGGTACCTGGCTTCATCCTTGCCGTCGAGAGCACATGCACGTTCATGTTCACCCACTGACACGCTGCCCAGCACCCACCTTCCTTCCTTATTCAAATAACAGATGGATGAAAGTCTCTCAGTTCCACGCTGCTTGGACACGTTTATTAAGAGGCTTGTTTACTTCTAATGGTTTGGGTCAACAGCAGCATTTCCATAATGTCACCACCTAAGTGGACAATTTTACTTGTTTACAATGAAGACTCAAGTCGTGCTGTCACAATTCTTCAAACCTCCCCCATGGTATATACTACACCTTACTGAATCACAAACTGCAATGCAGGCTATACCTCCGCCATCCTACCCTGAGGAGCCCAGCTTGGAACCTAAGGTATTCCGTGCTGATAAATGTCTTTTGGAGAGGTAAACTGCCGCCTGGAGCCTGGACCACCCTCTGGGTAGCAGTGGCATGCCGATTGGACAGCCAGTCCCTCGCTCTCCATCCCTGCAGTTAGTTGATTCCGAGAAAGAAAACTGGCCTCGCACAAAATAACCCCATCTGTCCGAATTTGGAACTAATACAAACACAATGATGCCATTTTCAGTCTTTTTGCACTAGGCAGAAATAAAATAAAAGATGAAGGAAAATCAGCTGGGGGATAAAAAATAGTGAATCCCTGATGAAAAGCAATTATTTGTTTTTTTTTTTTTTTGTTTCTTTTTTTGCACAAAAATCAGGGCTGAGTGGAGTAGTTATTTTGAAGGTTTCTCTCAAAAACGCTACTGCATTTTTTTTTTACTCTGCCTTGACTTCCGTATTGTTCTCCTCCTGTGCCACCTCCAGGGCTTGGATTGAAAAGAAAAGCATATTGCGCTTTGCAGAAGTCTGCAGTCACCGATACTGGCTAAGAAAGCATTTATTCGGGTGATTCGTTATCGCCTCTGTGACCGGGAGGGACCGTTGACACACCCTGGTTCCCCGCTGTCTGTCACACCATAAGCGAGACGGCAGAAATGCCCGCACGCCCTGCCGGTCATGGAGCTGAAACTGACGGAGCGTGCATTTTCACCTTGGCCTGATTTGCAGCTAGTGTCAAAACGATCATCTGCCATCTGCCCAGTAGGAGGCAGACATCGGTGCTGACGGAGTATAATGGACTAGACAGGTGAGTTATCAATCTCTTCTCCCCTCCTTTTGGTAATCACCTCCGGCCAGGGTTAAGTGCGAATCTCAGTAGATGGCACTGCAGTGAGATATCACCCGCCTGGGGGAAGATGGGTATAAACAAACGGATATTAAAATGTTCATCTCATAAGAGCCATCTTTGGACCATTTCAGATATTAAGATTCTGTTAATTAAGTTATCTGACAGACCCTTTTTATCCAGAGCATAGCTGTCCCACACCTTCTGTCAAATTATTGAACAAGATGTTTTATTTAAGCAATCCCATACAGAGACAGGATTATACAAGTGGTCTGTAAGTTTGTCGGCGTGTTTTAGTTTCTCTGCCTGCCCTACATCACAGCTCATTTTTCGTGCCACAATTTGACACCATGCGGCAACATCTTGCGGTCTGGGGAACCACAGTCGAAAGGCAGCCCTTCATTTGTCAACGAACACTCTAGCTCCCCCTACAGTTTTATGTCCCCTGCACTAAAAGGACCTCTCCGACTTTCTGCCTGCTTCCTTCCATTACTCTAGTCTCGACCAAATGTAGAGATCCTGTAATTACTTTGCATTGTTCTTCTGATGCTCTTGGTAAAAGTTGTGGACCAGCCTTGTCTTCTCATTAAGGGCAGAACCTGTTTCTACCTTCACCTGTCTCTGAACCTTGAACTCTATCCCACTTACTCTTACTTGCAATGTCCCACTTCATTCCTCCCTTACTAGACAGCTACTCCTGAACTTTATACTAAACTTTGCAGCTGAATTTGTCTGATTTTGTTACATCTTCAAGATGCGTACTCACTCTTGATTAGATAGTACATATTAGCAGGGGTGAAAAATGTCTGTCACACTAAGCTATGCTTTTTTGATTATGTCAAAGATTAAAGATATGTATTTCCACATCCATATCTTTGCCGAAATATCAAGATTTCAGTGTTTATTATATCTTTAATTATGAGAAATAATTGCTAAGATGATTAAGAATATACGTAAATTAGTTTCAAATTTTAAATTGTCAAAGCAGTTATAACCTGATACAAAATAAGCTTTAAATTCATTGGTCATATTTCAGACAGACCCTTGTCTGCTGCTCTACTCCTAAGAACAGGCTTCGGTGAATGACATTAAACTGAATAAGTGGTCAGAAGATTGGAATGAACCTCTTCTAGTTCTTTGCTATTTTACATCATGAAATGCTCAATAGTCAGACCTCCAATACTGCCACTTCATCCCTCCACAGAGAAAGCTAAGAACCTATGCCGCTGTCTCCAAAGTCTCTTCCCAAGCTTTGAAATTTTCCTGGAGACGACCATTGACTGGCTGTCTTGATACACAGCAAAGAGGAATCTCAAGATGTGATGATGTCCAGCGCCGATACTCTCCTTCCTTGCGCAACACAAAGACCCCCTGTGCTATCTCGGCAGGTTCATTTGGACTGAGATTCAACACGGGCCCACAGAGGAGACACGCACACAGCATGTTTCATTTTTCACAGCGGGTGGATTAAACTGAATGACTGTCAATGGCCGTGGTGGTTAACGGTCAACAGTTCATGGACTCATAACTTAATTTCAGTTTATAATCCAGCAACAAAACACAAAGAGGCAAACACGACCTGGCATCCAGTCCAATGCATGACCTCAAGCTCTATGATTCCAAGACAGGCTGTTGTTCTCTAAAATCTAAACTTGATATTAGTTAAACATATTTCTGTGTATATTTCCTTAATTAATTCCTTCCTTCCATTATGACTTCTTTTTACTGCAATTCCCTGCAGCCAGTCGCATTTTCCCACGCATAACTCACTTGTTTACTCGCGAATTGGAAGCTTATGATGAAAGTCAACTTCCTCGCTGAAAACTGGCTGTCAGCTGTCACTGTCATTTCAATACCCCCCCCCACCACCCCAAGAGGAGATCTGTCCCTTTGCTGTGTTCCTGACTGGGTCTTTGCACTTTTAAAGACACAATCTAGTCATAAATTCTACCTCTGTCCATGCATATATAGCACGAAGATCTTTATTGTCCTTTCATTTAAGAGGGTCTCATATGTCCTGGGACAGACTCAAAACAGACTCACAACTGCATTCCATCCATCGATCTTCTATACCTGCTGGTCCTGTGTAGGGTAGCAGGGGTCTAGAGCTTATCCTGAAAACTACGGGCGCACGGCAGGTAATAACCCAGGATGGGACACACACACCATTCACACCAATGAACAATTTGGTAACTCCAATTCACATTCACAGGTCTTTGGATTGTGTGAGGAAACTGGAGCACCCAGAGGAAACCCCATGATGACACAGGGATAAAATGTAAACTACACACATGATGCCATGGCACAGACTTGAACCCTGGTCCCAGAGGTGTGATGCAACAGTGCTAACCACCTCACCACTCTGCTCCTGCCATGCAGTCATGTAGTTAATTTACGGACTTTTTGAAAAAGATGCGAAACATGATGCTTCACTAGATATTTTTTTATAACTGTACCTGACATTTCAGTATGGACAGATTCTTGTGAAACTCTTTTCTGTGACAATCCTATACTTCCTCCAACAAACAGGCTAAAGCAAGACCCAAGGTAAACGTCACTGTGCTTTGCCTTTGGTTTTGATCAACCCGTTCACATGTCTGACTCATAAGCACCTACACTACAATTCCTCTCCCACTTTCTAGCTACATTCACTTTGACATCAATAGGCCACAACACAGAAGATTCACTGTGGTAATGCTTATAAGAGTTGTGGGATTCCCAGAAACAGCCGCAGGGACATCTAGTGGGAAACGTTCAATATCCTTTACTCTTATCTACACATAAGATCCAACAGATGAAGGTTTTGGAAAAAAGAATTGCTACTGTATATACTTCCATCCGTAATGCTGGGATTTAACTATCAAAAATGGGCCAGGGGTTCCAACTCAGGGCACCATTTGAAGGAGAGTTGCAGACAGCCCTAAGAAATGTTTATCCCTTGATTTGTCCCCTTGCTTATTAATCAGAATATGTTATTGTCATAGCATGATTGCACATACAGCAAAAACGGTGCCACTTTACAATAAGACTACCCATATAAGGAGTTTATGAATGGTTTATAATCTGCTTATTAATTAGGTTATAACACTTTGTAAATTATTAATAGATAATTTAAAACAAGTTATAACACTTTTATTTTTATTAATGAGTTGCTACCATTTACAAGTGGCAAAAGGGAGCCTTATTGTAAAGTGGTACCACAAAAACTGGTTCACTCCTAACAGCAGCATCAATAAACAACAACAAAGACACAGCGTAAAACAGTTACAGGGACAATGAAAAACACAAGACCTTATAGGAATTTATAGAAATACAAAATTTAGGAAGTAAATGAAATGTGAGTATACTGTTAGACGTGAACGCAGGAAAATAATTATAACCCTTGATGGTCTTACCTTGCCGACATATTGGAAGTCTGAGCCTGCATACTCCTCCAGGAGAAAGAAATGATTCCACATCCAGCCTCTCTTGGTGCGTTGCAACACCTTCCCCTCTTTCTCCGCTGGTGAGGCAAACTTGTTGAACACATTTCTGTTACTCCCACTCGATAGAGGCACCGTGGAGATCAGGTGGGGGAAGGAGAGTAGAAGGATCACCAGAAAGTGATTAATCACCATGGTATTCGGTCGGCTCTTCGGGAGTTTCTTAGTAAGTGAGCTACTGCGGACGTTGTCTCTGTGTGGAATTTGTGCTGGAGTTCCGCGTTGCGAGATCTTGCATTTTATTCCTCCGTCTGACCGTCGCTTTGACCCCTGTGAAGATCAAGCCACAGCTTTGGAAAGAGACACTTCTTCAGGCTCAAACACTTAGCAGGTCCAGGAGCACTTGTGTGCTACCACTCACGTGGTCATCAAGTATCTCGTATCTAGTTTGGTTTTCTGCCTATTTGTGGTATTGGTGTGCTGCTAGTGTCTGCAGATTTCTGCTGTTTTATGGGTAGTTCTTGCATTTCTATGACCACCAACTGAAAATAGATGTGTAAAGAATAATATGACATGGGATATTAGTTCTGCATATGCACCAAAGTCCCTGAGGATGAATGCAACTTAGGCAGACAGCGGGTGGTAAAAATCATTCAACGACAAAATCGCTAAATTGGAAAAAAAAAACAAACTGCTGTTCAAGATGACCACCCCATCATATAAACTTATATATACATTTACATATTTATCAGATGCTTTTGTCCAAAGCAACATCCAAGTGAGGCATATAGCACATTACTCACATACGGCTGTCAAGGAGTATGTTAGGCATAAGTGCAGCTAGGCTGAGCTTCCAATGGATGCCTTAGGTCCTTCTGTACCCCAACCCTCACAAAACAATCCAGACACCTACTTCCCAGGCCATCTTTGATGGTTCACCTCATATGTGCTATTTGTTGGCCCATCTTTGCATTGGACATGCCTGATTCAGTTAAACGTGTTAAACGTTTAGATCACAGAGCTAAACTGCACAGCCATAATAGGTGGAACCTATAGATATGCCTGCAATTCACCTCATTGACTGTTCCATTTGTGAGAGCTAGATTAGCACCAATCAGGCCCTGGAGCTTCGTGGGAAATGAGAGGACAGTGAATGGTGTGTCTGTGCAGGTACCAGACCAAATGATCCACACCTCACAAATGGGGTGCCCATCAGTTCAAAATGTACCAGAAAGTAAAAGTAGAGAATATATATACAATTTAAAAAAATGAAAAGTAGCAGACCATGATAACAATGGGGCTGGCGGTAGGTCCACCCCCAGTCAGACAAAGCTGACAAGTCTTCTCAGTGCCCTGAAGCCGCCTGTATCCTGGAAGACCCCTCTTAATAGGTCATTCAGCAGGGTATGCATAATTTATGGGCCCTCCAAAGTGAATCCCAATAAATTTTCTACTCCTTTTTCCGAAGGGCCGTGTGTTCTGAAAGGTTTGTCTAAAGGCCAAAGTGCCAATGCTGTTCTGACAGCCATTCATTACGCATCTCTGGGGAGACCAGGCAGACGAGCATGAGATTTGCAAAGGGGGGGGGGGGACTAAGGGGGTTATAGGGGAATTACACTGTCAACGTGGGTCCTTTTTCTTTGAATGAACAATGGGAACAAGTTGTGTCTTCGGACAAATTAGTATTACAGTTCGGCTGATGAATCTGGAGAGGTGAGGCGCAAATTAGCATCGCGCTATAAATGCTAATCAACCAATTTGCTTAACGAGATACAAAAAAGAAAAAACATGAATTATTCACTCAGCGAATTTAGGGGAGATTAAAATAAAAAAAAAGAATTGAAATTGCATTGGTGGGAACTGCGGGAAGAGGGCCGAAAGCCCCAGCATCCACCTGATGTGGATTCCATCCTGAGGGAACCACGACAGTAGGAATGTCGAATTCAAAGGTCAAATTCAGTTCTCCCACAAATACATGGTTCCCTTTGCCTCAACGCAGAGCCTGTAACAATGTCCTCTTGTGAGGTCGCTTGTAATGTAAGCGTGAGGCTGCTTGTAATGTAAGTTTTTTTTTTTAATGTTATTTGTGCATTATATTATTTTAGAAAACTTCTCGGGCACACAGCAGCAAGAAATGTAGACAGGCTAAAATGCAAAACAAGACACATAATGCAAACCAAAAACTACACAGTACACACACTCAGAACCTCGAAAAACAGAATATTATGTAATACAATATCTACCATTACAAGAATTACGTTCATGACATTTAGGCACTGAGGTGAATCGGTGGGAAATATTGAAGTCCCAGAGTTAACCTGGGGTGTCATTTTGATCCCTGGGCTTCTAGCTGGGTAGTGGTCACCCATGACAGCTCATTTACGCGCCTCTTTCATCACTTGCCAGCCTGACGCTCAAACCTGGTGGTGAAGCGAATACAACGGATCCCTCTGCTCACCTCGGGGCCCACAGCTAAGGTATTCTAACTAGGTGTGACAGGAGAGTCACGTGACTCTCAGAGTTTCCGACCCACGGCGTTCATTCCTTCACCTGTTTCAGCTGTTTTCATAATTAAAAGGCTCTAACGAGCCATGGTGTCGCTAGTGTTTCCATTGCAGAGGCTTTAACAGCAGACACAGCCTCCCTCGCTAAACACGGCATCCGCAGGCTGAAAGATAAATGCGTTTCCCGCCGCTTTATTCTCTTTCACCCCGAGACAAACGGCATTTGCCCTTCCGCAGCCGTACAGCTACCAAAAATGTGCCACAGAAGCAGAATCGCGCACTGGGGGTTTAAGATAAAGCTCTGAGGTTAAAAAAAAAAAAAAAACACTTGCAGTTTTTGGAGTCGGCAGCTAAGCGTCTTAGTGTAGTGAATACCGCGGGGTACAGTCGACAGTCACCCTGCAGATGGGAGCATCAATTAACATCAAAGAGCAGGGGATAACGCTCGGGTTACCACGGGAACAGGCCGCGCACGGTAAGACTGTGATGCTGCTCGTGCGTAACAAGCGTAAAAATAAAAACGCTCAAGTAATTGAAACTTTAAGTAGCTGAGTTCTGTCGAATTGGACTGAATATCCAACACAACAGCAGTTCCTTCATCGAATGGTGGGAGTGACAGGGTTTTGAGCTCTGAAGAAGCAGGATCCAGACGCTATTTATCTTTTTTTTTTTTTTGGTCTGATGTTTATACTGTTTTGGGGCAGCAGGAGTGTAAAGGGTTTAAGGTATTCAACACTGCTCCAGGAGAAATAATCAGCTACATCAGTCATCGTGCTCTATTTTTAAAACAGACATGAAGTAAAATAACTGTTGGACAACTAGCTAATAATATAAATCAGTACAGACACTACCCTATTTACGATTGAGATACGTTCCGAACGGCCGTTTGTAATTTGAAATGTTTGTAAGTCGTCATTCAACATCATTTTAAGGGTATACACAAGTACAAAGAACTAGGATGCTGGGAGTACACAGTTGAACTAGGCGGAACTGGCGTGCAGAGAGAAAAAATTGATGCTGCAGGCAGGAAACATAATTTGGACTTACGGTGCTCTTCATTCGTATGTCTGAAAGTTCGTAAGTTGAAAGTTCGTAGAGGAGCATCTGTATTTCCCAATCTGGCCTTTGGGGACCCACAGCCGATCCATGTTTTTGCCCCCTCCGAGCTCCCGGGAACAAAAACATGGACTGCCTGCGGGTCCCTGAGGACCGCATTGGGAAACACTGATATAGATAACTTTAATGGATTTTAATACACACATCCTGCCACTGATTATCCTAGTCAGGGTGTCAGTAAACCTGGAGCTTATCCCAGGCATCATCCTGTATGGGATGCCAGTCCGTTACAGGCTACATCTGCACACAGCTTCACTCTATGGGTAATCTGCACATACCTATTACCCTAACCTCATGCTCTTGGACTGTGTCAGGAAGACTTTGTGATTCGGGGAGAAAATGCAAGCTCCGCACCGACCCTGAGGTGTGAGGCGACAGCGCTGTCCATTGTGCTACTTTAATAGCTATTATATTATGAAATACATTTTTTTGTTTCATTACAATGTCGTAATTAGATTTTTATATTGACGCACAATAGTGCCATTATATTTACACAAATTAGCACATATTAGTAAATGTACAGTTATTTAAAATACATGAATTATGACATATCTTTAACCCTGAACAACAGGTTTAAAAAAAAAAAAAAAGTGCGATGACTGAAAACGGTTCTATTGATGATGTTTTTAGCAATTTATAACATACTGAATATTCCAACTTTGTACAGCACAGAAGGGGAGCCAGAGATGTTTCCAAAGATCTCTGCACCAGGAGTTAGAGCACCACTGACGTCCCAAGAGTGACCTTGGAAGAGTACCTCTAAATCTAACCACCAAATTGCACCAACCCCTACATTCAGGTAAATTTTTGAGACCCCACACACATCCTGCTCCAAATCTGTGTTCAATTCCTACACATAAACACAGAATTTCAGGCAGATCCTTAACAATCCCCTGCAAAAACACACTCCATATGATACAATCGTTTTGTATGCAATTCCCTAGACTGTCCACAAAGACAGTTCTCTCAATGCTACCCGGACCAATTATCAGAACCATTAACACCGGCTGTTGTATAATGCGCCTTAATTGAGGCAGTACTCATAAATAGCTCTGCCTGCTTTGTCGACACCACAAACAAACTCCTTAAGGTCACAGAAGGGCCATTGCGAAATAATTGGACCGTCCACCTTGCCGTAACTCCATGCAAAGTCAGTTAGGTGCTAAGCAACTGTGGCCACATTCCCAAGAGAGGTTTCTAGAAGCTCCCTGGCTGACAAACAAGCATCCAGCTGGGCCCATGGCTAAACGGCTCCTCGACATGTACAGAAATGACAAGTACGAAATCATTGCCACCTCATGCTCATGGAAACCTGACTGCAAATCTCATCGAGAATCACGCCATACCCAAGCCATCTCCATACATACTCTGAACAACTCTAAGCACCTAAGCAGATGCTTTTATCCAAAGCAACACACAATTGAGAAAGTAAAACAGTCCCTGGAATAATTGGGGGTTAAGGTCCTTGCTGAAGTGCCAAATGGTGACATCACTCTGGTGGCCCTGGGATTTGAACCGGCATGGCGTCCTAATCCACTGAGCACCACTCCGCCCCCCAACTCCTGTCTCATATCCATTGTATCACTGGCCTCTGTTCTTTATTATTATTATTATTATTATTATTATATTAATGTAATGAAGCAGGCCTTTACAGTCCCAGTCATGCAGGGCCTGGCAAAAACCCTGCAGATTGATTAACCCTTAATAAATAAAGAAAGGAAGAGTATGAGAGATACAAAAGATGCTGAACAGTAACCAGATAGTTCAAGGGTTCAGCTAAACTGAAATGTCAGGTGACCTTGTGAGCACAGTGATTAATATACAGCAGGCATAAGCCAAGAGAAGTTCTGAAAAGGGCAAATTGGGTGGGTTTTGTATCCCAAGTTTACTGGTTTAACCCCCGGAGAAGTGTTGCTGTTACGCCCTAAGACCAAAAATGGATCGCTCTGGTATATTACATATTCTGTGAGTCTTCAAACTGCTTATCCAGTAGAGGGTCATGGGAGGAGTCTGCTGCCTATCTCAGGTGCTAAAGGGCCAAAGGCAGTGGGACACCCTGGATGGGATTCTACATCGTTACACAGGCCAATAAAATATATGCTTAAATAACAGAAAAAGGATAAAATCAATAAACTGCTTTTAAATAAAATCAGCAGCTAGGCTGACAAACGGATAGTGTTTATTCTGTTTTATTTCCGAAATGGGTTCATGAAATAAAATTTAAGATGCAGCCAGGTTACAGGGCTTCTGTAGAAGAGAAATATTGTTTAGGATCAATAGGTGATTCCCGTCCCGTGTCAGAGTCACCGGGCTAACAAATTATTCTAAGGGCAGTTCCACCAGTGGGGTGTAGGGGTTTATTTATTTAATCAGCCTCCTGTATTTTCTTAGACTGACACACAGGGAAGTCCAGACCTGCCCCGCAAGGTCACTGTGAGTGTTACTGGCATAGCAAAACCTATGTGAAAATTGAGTTCTGATTGCCCCCCCCC
>JABJVO010000078.1:20725355-20736955 GCA_026770805.1 Boulengeromyrus knoepffleri | reverse complement strand
TAGAGAATTTGTTGTAGTACCATGTTTCTTTTATGAGTGTCTGTCCTTTCATATGAAGCATTACAGGCGTAAAGCAACAACTTCTAAATCTTCTAATCTTCTAAAAGTTGGCAGAGAATGTTCTTACTACAATGTTAATGGAATTTTATTTTCATATTTTAACAAAGGTTCTGTTAATGTTAGCATGGTAACATTATTACCTGAACATCTTGTTTTAATATAACAAATGTTGAAAAATATTGTTCAATAATCAAACTACTATTTCTATAAAACTGCTATACTGTATATGGGTATACTGCAAACACACCATTCAGCCTTGCACCCATGACTGCAGAAAAGTAAAACAGCTATGCTGTCCACTTCTCTGCCATGAAATTAATTTGTTTTTGCATTATTAGTGTTAATGTTATTTTATATTATAAGTGCAGTAGTAGCTGTAGCAGTGGGATAACGTTCTGGGAACTTCGGGAAAACTGAACACTAAGCATTTCTATACCTTATTTTTTTCCGGCAAATATTGCTAGAACGAAAAACTGATAGCTGGGATATCACTAAATTACCTAAATGCCTGTTCATTGTCTGATTTATTTATTTGCATCATTAATGCCACTGGAATTCCTGCTTCAAATTGTGACGATTATCTTCGGGGTGGTGAGGGGAGATTTATCACGCCCCTGACTTCCAGAGGCTCGTCACCTGGGTGCGGAGTATGTGAAAGTCCAACAACCACCTCACCGACCTGTTGTAGGGTTGAGGGCTGGTTTATTAGACCAACCGGCCGCGATATCAGCTCCGCCATTCCATCCACACTCCCACCTCGCATACTCTGCTCTTCCCCACACACAGGCCTCTTTTCCACTGCAAAGGTGCTGCTGCCATTCCAGTGCCAATCCCCAATTTGGAGCCAGTGCCACATTTTTCCACTCAATAAAAATTGGTACTGGTGCTGCAAATTTGGCTCTGAACTGGCACCAAATCTTTGCTAGTCTGGAACCAAGCACCCGTGATGTCATGAGAGGTGGGTGAGGTAACTGAGGCAACTTTAAAAGGGTGCAGTTCACCCCAAAATAGAAAAAAGATATGTTTTACAGGAGCTTTAGTGCTATCTATCCATCTAGGTTCTTCTGCTGGGAGTTTTTGAGATATTACCCATAGAAATGTTTGGCTTCTCTAGAAAATAATGGAGTGCATGGTATTCTTTCTGTAGTGATTAAAACACCAGAAAAATATATTTAAAATACCGAACAACAACGTCTTTTACCAGAAATCATGACTCGGTTATTGTAGATAATCTACAGACTTTGTAGTGATTTTTTCTACCGAACTCCACAAATCAATTGTATCACTGTGCAGAAGATATAGCTGGGGTGTTCGTGTTCCTATCTTCTGCGCAACTTTTTCAATTTTGGGGTGACTTGCCCTTTTAAATAAAGAAAATGGCAGAAAGCAAATCTGGAGTTGTGTAGGTGTGTAGGTGTAATGTGGTCACAGTATTGCCAGCGGACTCCCACTGAGCTCTGAAGTCAGTGGAAATGCGGGCCGGTTCTCGCTGGTTCCCAACTTCAGCACCAGCACTAGAAACGGCACCAGTGCAGTGGAAAAGGGGTAACAGTCTCCCATTTTTTTTCCGCACTAAGACGCAGCATGAAGAGCGTGCACAGCTACATCAACCGTTCATCACAAAATGCAACCAGTAACATGACTCCTTGCTATTTTGAAATGTTTGTTACTGTTAACCACTGCCAGCCCTTCCCGCCCCCTTCACACGCACTCCAAGAATGTGAATGCGCAAGACGAAGTTGTGCCTGTCTGGGAGTGGTCTGCCAAATGTTCTGTAATATAATTTGGCTACCTAAACCACAAAGCGTTCATCTGGAAAATGAAGCCCTAAAAACACACACACATAAAACCCACACAGTCGTATGTGAATTCTGCAATGCAATTCTTAATTAGACGGTTGGGACCACTTCAAACTTTTATCCAGACTTCGAAAGGAAGCATAAAGAAAGGTTGCGGTTTTCACAGAAATCTCTACTCCCAACAACGCAAGAATATTTATCGAATATTACCTATACATATTGCCTGCATACTGTATGTTACAGGGCGCAAAATTTCAGTTTCTTGCTAGCTGTTTGCCTCCTAGCTTAGTGAGCAAGCTACCTAAGTTGGTTAATATATATTGAGAATTGTGACAAATCGTTGTTCCTAAGTTATGTTTTTGCTTGTAATAAAAATGATGAAACAGGCCACTTTGCTCTGTAGCTAATATAAGAAGTAATGTTACAGTAAAGTTTGTTAATGTCTACTGCATACCGTTCCCTTAGGGCTGGGGCACGCACAATGAAATGAATGAATACCTTTATTGACATGCACTGAACCCAAATCGTCAAGTAAATGTACAACACGGAAAACATCCTAATTGTGGTCGTGAATTGGTTGTGAACATGGAGGTTGCTAGACCCCTTTTAGTGGGGCACGTGCCCCAGCAAAATGTCACGTTTGAGTTTTAACAAGCCCTTATATTTGACAGTGTGTTAATTTAGAATGATAATTGTTGTATACGCTCAGTTCATCACACTGGGGTTACAACTAATAAAGAACCGGACTGGAGACACGGAGTGACATGGGGGATCGTTGCTACTCTTTAATGTATCAAAAATGTCGGAACACCGGAAACAGCACCTTAGCAAAACGCGAGCAACCAACAACAGGGAGGGGCGTATAGCATCCCACAAGGGACACATTTAAGCAGTCAATACACAACAATAATAATGGAGAAAGAATTGATATTTTTCTAATCCATAATGTCAAAGAAACGCAGTTTAATCTCGCAGATCACAACCTTGTTGTCACACCTGCAAGCAACGCAGCTGCGAGCAATTAAGTATGCAATTTCCGAGCGCTCTAATTAATCCTCTGTCTCCGTTTCAGCTCCGTACTGCCCAACTCTCCTTGCCTCCTCTTCCTGCACCTCCAGAACTGTCCCACTCCCGTCCAACCCAGTCCTGATCCTTCCTTGTGGTTTCTCCCCAGCCTTGTATCCCGTCTGCATCTCTGGACTGACTTCCTCGCTTCCTGACCTACCTGCTTACCAACCACCCTCTTGGATCCCGATTTTAGCTTATACACACGGCATGGACTGATCCCCGGTTTTGACCCCGCTTGTTCTTTGGACCACGATTTGGCTTTCCCAAATTAACGGATTCTGGTGAACTTCCCCAAGTGTCCTTGTGTGAGCTTAACACTTGCGGTCCGGGTCCGTATTCTGCGGTGCGCAATTCTGTCTGTGCATGGCAGCGTGCACGCAGTGATCTGCGTATCGGCGTGCGAAACAAGAATCAGGAATGAGGGATGATAACACGACTAAAGTAAATTTGTAAGTAATCCCAATGATATTATTTTGATTTTGATTTGACTCTTGTATTTTGACATCATTATGGCAGCTGCAGTAATAGTGGGCTAGTCAATGGAACTTCAATAGCACATTGTGTAGCACATTTCATACATCTGGCATTCATAAAAAAAAAAAATGTGTGATTTGAGTAACTGGGGGCCTGTGCCCCGGTAGAGCTTTATGTCTACAACAGCCCTGGTTGTGGCTAAGGCTGGTAACAGTCATAATCGGCGGGTTCGGAACATTTTGGCTTCTCGATAAAAGACACTAGCACTGGAGACAGAGTAATTGATAAGACCAAGACTGTCTGTCGGCTGTTTTACACCAAACTTGGCTATGTTACTTGTAACACATCTGACATGCAAACCCATTTGAAATGATCCAGAGCAAGTCAGAAACCATCTCTCCAAGTTAGTCGTCCCAGGGCATTTTTTTGCCACGAAATTCAGATTGAACTAAAAACAAAATTATGGCAACGGAGGTGATTATAGGTATCAATATGTAATCATACCATGTAGTACAGAACATGAGATTTAGATGGGATTTAGTTCATTATGATTTTTATGATGTTATGTTTTATTTAATTTGATTTACATATTTGTCTGCAGTATGGAAGTAAGCATCTGTTTTGTTATTCAGACGTGTCGACAAACGCATTGCCTTTAGTTTACCATTGCTCTTAATTGTGGTTGTTTGCATATCTAAGTTTTTTCCTGCTGTACCAAAATTGCACTGAACAGTGATACAAAACTGCAGACCTACCCCTTTTGTGTTGAAGTTTAATAACCATAAAGTTGATAGTTATGGTAAGATTAGGCTTTCCCTCGGTTTATAGAGGGCGTAGGTGCTGACTGGGTTCAGGGGAGGGGGTGTTAACAATTATTAAAAATACAACCAAAGGACACAGGAGAATGAATTTGTTGATTTATGACATTTATTTTAAATGCGTATGTCAGAGCCTAGTAGTTACTGGTAAGGATGTCATGATACCAGAAATGTAGTGGTCAGTACCAATACCAGTGAAATTCCATGATTCTCACTTACCCAATTCGATATATTTGAACGTTACAAAAACCTTACATTTTCTGTGTTTCTGATGTGGTTGGTTGTATATGTATTAGCTGACTGCACTCCTTCCTGTCCTGGTTGACATCCTCCTCTGGCAGATATTGTGAAGGAAAAAATAGTATTTCAGTTATCAGGTATAGCTCAGTGACTGTAAGAAGACAGCAGAGGCTCCCACACAGTGCAGTCAGAGACATACACAGCTATATATTTAGAATGCATGCAGCAGTTTAAATGTACTGACATGGTAACGGACTATAAGTGAGACAATATTTATGTAAAATTCTAGCCTTATATTTTCATGACAAATGACACAGACTGAGCAGTTAGGGTGGAAACCTATTACTAAAAGCTATGGTGACATTACCTTAGCCTGAACATGGTAGCCTTAACGTTTAGCAAGCGTCATACGGAACACAGTTGGCTGTACCGCTGTCTTAAAGAAAAATATTGGTAACACGTATTTCAGGATAAGAATAACAAGCATAACACTTTGGATACATTGTATTGTAATGTTAAAGTAAATTGGCACTCACCTTAAATTCTTTGTATAGGTCTGGATGCCTAGCTTTGAGATGTTTTGCTGAATTCTAAATGTTTCCTCCTTCGGTCTGAAATGTATGATGGCAGCATTTGCAGATTGGCAAATCTGTTGTGAATCTATTATTACTCCCTCGTGATGGAACGCATGAAGGCACTATACAAAGAACTTCTTTTCAACAAGTGGAGGCGGAGCTGGTGCGGCAGCTGCACGTGTGTTTCCATGCTGTTAGGTGTTTTTCTTCTTCTTTTGGCATTTAACGGCAGACCAGCACACTTGTAAGTGCATGTGCAGCATGCGTCTGGTCCGGTGCTGGTACCTACGGCACTAGGGAAATGAGCACCATCATGTTTTCAGAATTTTGGCATTGACTTGGTACCAAAGTATAGGTTCTTGTGACATCCCTAGGCTCTGCAAATTCACTTAGGTACACTCTGGTACTTGGTCATGACTTGGTTTTGATTTTAGTTGTTCTTGACTACAAGATTACAAGATAACAGTTTAAAAACACTTTCCCAATCCTAAACAGTGACACAATGAAATTATATTAATTTCAAAGTAGAGGCGCACAGATCCCATATATTTCAGGGGTCATCAGCATGGTGCCGTGGGCACCAGGATGCCCCCAAGGACCACGAGTCGCCCTTTTCTGAAAATAGCACAACTCACCAGTGAGCAGTGTCTAAAATTTAATTTTCCTGTTGCTATTCTTCTTTAGTCACATTTGCATTTATACAGTGGTACCTCATAACTTGAACTTATTCCGTTCAGATCACCAGATCGAATCCTAAAAAGTTCAAGTTGTGATCGAATTTTCCCCATAAGATATAATGGAAAACCAATTAATTGGTTCCCGGACCCAAAAAATTACACTGAAATATGTTTTTTTTTTTTTTTTTTTAGCATTTAAACACAAAATGAACCGGATAAAATAACAGCATATACTGTACTAAACACATCTAAGCACATTTATCAAAATAGTAATTTTTAAAGTAAGAAAATAAATATATCCCAACAATGTGTCCTGCCCTGATCGTGTGTCACGCCCCCTCGTTAACCCCGTGTGGGATCCCCATGTGATCAGCTGTTTCTGGTTGTTGTCATTAGTCCTCTGTATTTAGTCCACGTTTCAGTTTGTTTCCCCAGTCTGGTCATTGTATTGTCTGTCTGTGTTTTGCCTGCCTTACCTGTAATTAAACCTCGTATTTCCCGATACCCTGACATCTGCGCCTTTGTCTCCGTTCCATCCCCGCTGGGCACAACAATATTATTATAATTAAATGTAATAATGGTTTATTATTAATATTAAAATAATAAATAAGAAATTTTTAAATGTATTTTATTATATAATAATAATAATTACTGTTACTGTCTATCATTATCTAAATGTATTTTTACTGTCTAAATATATGTATTCAGCTAGTGTAAACATGCACGATGCTATCACAGCGAATGCGAGGCTGAGACTGAAGCGTTACCCTTTGTTTCCGCTGAGAGACGTGCCGCGTGACTCATTTCCCCGCGGGTACAAGTTATCTTAGGTCGGTGTTCACGGTTTGACTTCTGAGATTCAGATCGAGTTCTAGGTCATTTTTTTTCATACTGGTTGGTTCGACTTTTAAGAAATTTGCGTTATAATGAGTTTGAAAACTGAGGTACCACTGTATAGATTTGAAAATGACTATCTATATATAAAAAAAATATATATTTAAAACATGTCTATTATATATGAAGTTTAGCTAAGTTTAAGAGGGCATTTCAAACTGGTAGCCCTTCCTATGGCTCAGTACCCCAGAAGTAGCTCTCAGTTTCAAAAAGGTTGGTGACCCATCCATATTTGGATCGGTATCAGCACAGATCCGCATCTATTAGACAGATGGGATATCAGCCATATGTGACCGATCCACGTCCGATACTTACTTATTTCATTTTTGGCAGTTTGTAAACGGAGAGCTCCTATTTTTTGTTAATTTGATTTGTGCACTCAACTGCACAACAGCTCTCTCCCATTTAGATGCGTTTTTGCGGCATTGAAGCTGAATACTAGCCCTGCCAGTCAGTTTTTTGCCACTCATTGGGCGCAAGTGCAGTGACTTCCGCCTGCTGTGATGTCATGCGCATACCCTTTGCAACACGAGGAGAGTAAGAACATAAGAGTGTGACGATAATAAATGTGACTTACATGCTTGCAAAGCAAACTATCAAACATCTGTGCAATCAGGAAGTATATTACACTAGAAACAACAACTTGTGGCACAGCAAGTTTTGAGAAGTAGAAGTAGCATGTAGTGGAAAATCCCACTAAACAAAGTTAACACGATTCTGTGAGGCAGCACAAGTAATATGCAAAAGCAATGGATGATTTGGGAGTCGCTAGCTTGGGCTGTCTTGCACACTCACTACAGCTTGTGATACACGAGGGGCTGCTGTCGCAACGAAGTGTAAGTGACGCTGTTGCCAGCGGGAGAAAAATAGTGGGGAATTTTAAGCAATCGCCACTTGCGTGTCTTTGCTTGCTGCCTCAGAAACGCTTAAAACAAGACGTACAAACAAGGTGGAGCAGCACCTTATGTATGTTTCTAGTACCCTTATTAAAGATTTTTTGGCATTCATTTTTCCATTTGTGTTAATATATAAAGTATAAATATTTGTATGTTATATATATTTAATGGATTAAAATATTTAAGTAAAAAGAGCTCTTGTATCGGAATCTGTATTGGTATCGACGGTTGTGTATCGAAATCGAATCGGAACAACAAATGTGGATTGGCCCATTGTTCTTATACGGATATTTAAAAGTTTGTATTACAATTGTTGTTGTTTTATTGTAAATGTCTGTTATTATGTAAATGTATTTTACTGTTTAAATGGCTGGAATTTCTGTCCATCCATCCATCCATTTTCTTCCAAGATCTCCTGCCATGCTGGAGCCATTAGAAGGTAGTTTTGTAGGCAAGTTAATTTGCTCTGAAGATGCTGTCTGATGCCTAGTGATGTTTTTCAGATCATTTACATAATTTTTTGCCTGATAGAGGCTTTTACCCAGAACGATCTTGAGATTTACACTTCAGTTTATTTATGTTCTTGGACGTTAACTGAAGGAATGGAGGTTTGAGAAGCTCAAGGTCACCGTAGGCTCATGGATACGTAGCTGTCCTCGCGGTAACCTGCAGCCCAGCTACATAACAGCTCTGGCATGCTCAGAGAGGTTGTTGCACTCAGCTCTGAGCCCATGTTGTGAATGACTGTGTCATTGTACCCCGAGGGCTGTACATTCAGAAAAATGTTCTCCCTTATAAACAACCGTAAAAAAATACAAAGAACCTGTCGGATATCACAGATAGCTACAGACTGAAAGGTTCTGTGGGCTGATCAGGATTGCAACAAGATCCAAGACCAAGTTAGTCACATAATATACATACCTCCTCATCGTTATCATCACCCTCATCCTCATCATGATTCTGATGGCCTTGCAACATTGTAATCTACTGTCATACCGTTTATTTTAAGCAAACATTTCCAATAACTGTACCAAATATGTTTTACAGGGTTCAAACTCACACATTGGTGGTGTATGATTTATTCATATATAGAATGTTTATTAACAGCGTAATGCAGTAACAGAGGTAATTAGAAATAAAGGTCTGCCTCTAAGACAGCCTGCCTCAGATAAAGGTCTGTTACTTCTGCAGTACCGTATTGGCATGAATATAAGACACTTTTTGTCCACTGTTTTTAGAGAAAAAGTTTTTGGAATACCAAATTTTACCATTTTAAAGACAAAAATCATTTGACGAGAATATACAACAAGTTAACCAGAAACCACATCTTAAAAATTAACCACAGGCAAAACACACCATAAATGTAGTCATTGCCAGGGCTGCTAACTGTCACGCATCTAGCGTGACAATCAGTCTTTCAGACTCTGATGCTCACACAAGAAATCTTACAGCAAATATAAATTACGGTAAGTGAAAACAAAATATCATATTTGGCGCCATCTGTTACCTTTTTTGACTAGATCCAGAATAATAGATGACACCACTTTTTCCAACATGTTTTAAGAAAAAAAAAATTCACGCCAACATGGTAAATAAAGGTCCTCACCACTATTTGAGTTAATACGGTGGTTTTTTTTTTTTTTTTTTTTGCGCAAAGAGGTTATAAGTCTGTCTATGATGGACAAAAAAGTCGAGAGGAGATAGATGGATACACATGTGAAGAAAGTGTGTGTATGCATATCTACTAGCCGCGGTGTACAGCATGGCCCCCAGGGGGCAGAGCGGGCGAGAGCACAGAAGGGGAGGTGAGAGATGGTGTGAGAATGCACTCCTCCAGAGAGGGAGGTATAATCACACTGCCTGTTTGTCAGCTCAGCTGTATGCTCTCTAAGGTTGCACGCTGAGCTCCGATCTGAGCATCCACTCGGCCATCCTTACACGGCTATACTGGGAGGTCTCTAAGCTCTAACGCCCAGTTCCAGTCTGTGCGTCCACTTAGACGTCCCTGGATTGCTAAATCGGGGAGGTCTTTAAGCTGGTATGTCAAGCTCAGGTTTGAGTGTCAGCTTAGGCATCCTTGTGCCGCTATACAGGGTGGTTTCTAAGCCCGCACGCTGAGCAATGGTCGGTGTGTCTGCTCAGACGTCCCTGTACCAGGCATTATCGTTATCTCACTATACCAGGCGATAGCTCTCTCCTGACCCCATCCACCCCACCTGCCCTATTTGTACCTCACACATTTGCACATGTGCAGCATCGCGCTTCACGGAATATTTAATGACGGTGCCAAATTTGTACGACTTTTTCACATTTTCCTGAACCAGTCTGATCCTGTTCATATTTTTTTTCATGACATCAGTTTCATTTTAAGGACTGCTTCTGATAAAAGTAATGTATTACACTGGCACTTGTGTCTTAGTGTGTGTTTATGGGATTCGTTAGGTTCCCCAGTCATGGTGGGGTGATCGTATGTGTCCCCGACGACTGCCACTGTTTATACTGCAGCAAATGCCAGTGGGACAGACAGAAATGTAAGCCGTTTTGTCCATTTTTTTTCTGATCCCACTGATTTGCAGTGATATAAATACGGCTGAAACAAACACAAAATACACCAAACTTCATATTTCAGTTCAGAGTGAACCAAAGCTATAAATTTAGTAAAATACCATGTCACTGGATAGCAGCAGTTATAACTGATGGAAATATAAACATTTCAGATATGGGATACGTAGGTAATAGTGTTGATCCAAAAACTGGAAATAGACGACCAGAGTGAAGATTGTTTTTAAGTCAGTGGAATAATTCACGAATTTGGATTTCTTTCTTAGGTGGATAACTCGTAGGATTTAAGGTACTCGACTTTAAATGGACTTCATCTTCGTTCACTCATAATAAGCCCAGACTTCCTTAAACCTGACAAGTTATCCGGCTTAGTTTGTTGTAAAGGTAGACCATATGGTTTACTGTAAACGGACTGGACAGCGCCACATAATGTGATGCAGTGTATGTATGCTCAAAAATACACAGACATGCGAGGTACAAATCAGGTAGGTGGTACAGATCAGGTAGTCACAACACCAGCTGTTTATCTCGAGGCATTTATCTATCTATTTGTTATTTATGTCATATCTGCCCTGTAGAATTTTTGTTTACAAAGCTATAAAGGCAAACAGAAATGCAGTTTTTATTTATATTTTCCTAATTTCAATGTTAATTAATAGCTCTTCATAAGGTTTGTATATTATTAAACTATGATTAGGCTAACTCTATAATAGTGTTATAAAATGAACAGAAAACAACAATAAAATTGCGAATCGCAATTATTTGTATGACAATTAATCGTCAACTAAAATTTCATGATCGTGACAGTCTTATCAAGCTCTGGTCTGGGCATCGTCCAGCAACGTCACCTGACAAACACATTCATCCCTGTTTTTTATGGCCTCCACCTCTCTCTGGGAAGCAAAAAAGGAGTAAAAAACGGAGACGTTAAATTCCAAAGCTCTGCCCTCACCTAGATATGCTTATGCTGAAGGTCCCGATGCCTTTAGACCCTCATACTAACATTCCCATAACCGGTCAGGCCTGACTGAGGCTAATGCATGAGGGAGGTTTTAATCCCATCTGCCAGCGTGCCGTGTGGCCTGGGCCGCCTCGTTCGTGCCGAGTCACGCCCGTAATCTGCGTGTAATTTTCATGGCGGTCAACAGTGTACAAACGGCGTCTCGGTCAAATAAACACAGTGAATCAAGCCGAAATGAATCACTTATGAATTCCGGGCCCCATCTTCCAGAAACATCAGGTCATTTTACATAAAAACAACGAGAATTTGCAAAAGCAAGAACTCCAGCTCATCTCTGAGATAATAAATTTCTGTCTAATCAGCAGTGGTGGGGAAAAACACAGCAATTTAATTGAGAATTGCATAGATTTATCTGTGAGCTATACTCAAAAAATAGGTGCCAGTGGGACATGCATTTCAAATGTATGAAAAAATACTGTTTTTAAATAAAATGTGCAGGAGTGATATATTAATATCCTACTGGGTCATAGTCCTACATGTCATAGTCAGGGTGTGTGTGTGTGCGCACATGCATGC
>JABJVO010000078.1:20686435-20710228 GCA_026770805.1 Boulengeromyrus knoepffleri | reverse complement strand
TAATACTCAGAAAAGAAGTACCTCATAATTTGGACTTAATATGCGTACATAATTTAGGCTTACGGGAGACCGTAGGTACCCATACAGAGATGGCCCACTTAAACATCTTAGATGTCTCTTGGATGACTTTCTTTAGGCTCCCTAATTTCCGAGAAGATCGTGGCACGCCCTCTAAGAAGCCTTAGTTAAATTACCAGACCAACAGGTCCCTGGCAACTAGCTAATAAAAGTAGCTAGAAAGAAAGCACCGCTTGTGTCCTTCTAGGTGCACATGCAATAAGAAGCTGCTGATCCATCATTCCTTACAAAATAAACAGCTTTGCTTGCTACAGCCACTATATCCCTGTACATTACCATAAATTCAGGGAAAATCTGATCAGCACGCTGCCTCCCTGTAGCCTCCGTAAACCTGACCTGCGGTTCTGCCTCTCCTCGCACAGCCCACAGGAATAAATCGCATTTCTGTGCCATGCAGCCGGGCCCCCAGTATTGCTTTTGGCTGCAGCTTAGACTCAGAGAAAAACTCCATTCCTGGATCACTCCCTTTGAAAGCTCTGAGGAACAGGGGAGTGATGTCATGGCGACCGGGCCGCCAATTTCTGCGGCGGCATCCTGGCTACATGTAAGAGCGGCATCGGCTGCTGCAGTGATGCGATAAAGTGGCTGAGGAAACTCCTTTTCGGGGAAGTTCAGATACAACAAGATCAGGATAGCCTGACAAGAAATAATAATAATAAAAAAGTATTTTGTATATTTGAATTTCATTAAATTTTTATAGCACATTTTCACAACATTCTCAAAGAACTTTATCCCTGCCCATTCTCCAGGGGCTGACAGAGAAAGTCAAATGAACAAGATGGCAAAATCCTTAATTTACACTATCCAACTTTTAAGATTTAAGTCTCAGTGCAGAAGGCAGGGAGGTGATGACAGGCAGGTGCTGATTCTGATGACAGGATGCACAGTGGTAGAGTTGCAGGGCAGGCAGGAAAGGTGTCACAGGCAGCAGGGCGGGAATAATATCTTTATTTTGTTTTTTTTTCTTTCGGGGAGGGGTCTCCAGGCAGCACACCCCAAGAGAAGTAGATGAAATAAAAAGTGCATTAGCCACAGTAGGGGAGACTAGAGGCTGTGCAAACAGTTAGATGAGTGCCATAGGTAAGCCCCGGCAGATGTGGCTACAGCAGCATACTGTAAGTAGGAGGGAGAGGTAAGTGGAACCGCAGGCATGGGGAGTCCCTGAAACGTCAGCACTGTAATTCCATGAGGGAGTGTGATGCTAGAGTGACAGCACTGACAGGTCAGTTCACCCAAAGCCAATGGTACAAATCCAAATCCAATATTTTGGTACCTTGGTACATGAACTTAATTCGTTCCAGAAGGCTGGTCGAGGTTCAAATTGAGTTTCCCCATAAGAAATAATGTAAATGAGTTTAATCTGTTCCAGACCCCCAAATGATTGCCGATTTAAACTTGTCTACCTTCCTAACTCATGATAAAAAGCTTTAACAATCATTTTATAATACACACATGAAAAAGTGCACATACAAAAGCAATAAACATGAAATAAATGACAATCCCATACCCCAAAGTGAGAGCAGACACACGTGCACCACCTTCAAGGCACAAAAATATTCACGCCGAACACAAGAACACAGCTTTTGCACATCAAACTTGGTTGAGAGGTACCGCGAGACTGTGAGTGATTCATAGGCATAAGCATTCCAGTGGATCCGTTTACCTTTGTTTCAGCCCATCAAAGATGTGTCTCAATCTGTACAAGATTTAGCAGGTCTGTTTTTGGTCGAGTCGCGGCTAAATTTTTCTCGACCGACCCATTCAAGGTCCGTATTGGCAGGAACGGTCGAGTTCCAAGATTTCAGTTGAGGTACAGTAGAAAAAAAAATCAACAGATCAGTTCGATGTCCAAGTTGGTCGAGTTAATGTTCAAGTTTCAAGGATCTACTGTAATCTGAATTTTAGGCCTTAAAATTTTTAAATGTGATTTTGACAGGTTTTTGATTGGATTAGGAACGTTACATTTATAAAGTTGGATAAACTTACGTCTCACTTTTAAATGTGTCTTTGGGAAAAATTTGCATTTATCACGCTTTAAAAAACCTACAACACAAAACCGACATGGAACCAATAACGGCAAACTGTGTAGCCAGGCCATAACTTATCAGGGCAGCTGGTGTGTTGCAATGTAGTGTGTGGGCTAATGTTGCATCTCCTAAATGTTGCTTTTTAATATAAATAAATTCATTTACTTTGTGTGTAATTCTGGGACTCTGATTTTCTGTCATACTTCTGCCAGTATGGACATGAAATACAGTAGGTTTTAAATTGAATTTATAATGGTCTTAAAAAGGCCTTAAATTTAACTTGTTGCAACCTTCAGAAACCATGTAGTTAGAGCTAGAACTGTAAGCTAGACTACACAAGTGTGTTTTCAGTCTAGATTTAAATATTGAGAGAGAGCTTGAATCTCAAATCTAAATCAAATAGGTTTTTATTGTCAATTCCCTATATGTTCATAACATACAAGGGAATCGAAATGCTATTCCACTCTCGTCTTTGTAATACAGTTTAAAAAAGAAAAAATAAGTATAAAGTATAAACATATGACATAAGATAAATACGATAAAACTAAAATAAGTAAACCTCTATACAGTACAATATACAGTATACAGTCAGTAGTGCAAAAACAGCATAAAAACCAGTAACAGTGATTTAAAGTGAGGAAATGCATTCTAGAGCAGCTTTTGAGTGCAGGGGCATGGGGCAAAGGGGGGGGTGGTAGTGGACAGAGTTCAGCATCCTGACAGCCTGGTGGATGAAGCTGTTGGACAGTCTTGTGGAGCGGGCCCGGAGGCGGTTGAGGCGGATGTGGAATATGTCCTTGAGGGAAGGCAGTGGGGCACCGATGATCTTGTTGGCTGCATCCACTATGCTTTGCAGGGATTTCCTACAGGAGGCAGTGCAACCTCCATACCACACAGAGATGCAGCTGGTGAAGATGCTCTCAATTATACCCCGGTAGAATGAACACATGACGGGGGGTGGGATTCGTGCTCTCCTCAGTTTGCGTAGGAAGTAGAGGGGGGTTTGAGCTTTCTTGGCCAGTGATGTGGTGTTGTCTGACCAGGAGAGGTCTTCAGAAATGTACATCCCAAGGAACTTGGTGCTACTCACCCTCTCCACAGCTGCACCATCGATGGTCAGTGGGGGGTGCTGTGAATGACCTCTACTGAAATCAACCACAATCTCTTTGCTCTTGCCCACGTTCAGGAAGAGATTGTTGTCTTTGCACCACTGGACTAGCTGGCTCACGTCGTTCCTGTAGTTGGCTTCGTCATTGTTAGTGATGAGGCCGACCACAGTTGTATCATCTGCAAACTTGACAATGTGGTTGGAGCTGTAGGTTGGTGCACAATCGTGGGTCAGCAGGGTAAAAATCAACGGGCTGAGCAAACACCCTTGTGGGGCCCCTGTACTCAACATGATGGTGTAGGAGATGTTATTGCTGACCCACACATTTTGTGGCCTCCCTGTAAGAAAGTCCAACACCCAGTTACAGAGAGAGGTCTTGAGTCCCAAGTGGCTGAGTTTCTGTATTAGCTGCTGGGGAATGATTGTATTGAACGCTCAAATGAAATCTAAGAACAGCATTCGCACATAGGAGTTCTTTGAGTCCAAGTGGATGAGGGCTGGATGTTGAGCAGCGGAAATGGCGTCCTCTATGGACCTGTTTGTCCTATATGCAAACTGAAACGTGTCATGGGAGGGGGGAAGGATGGACTTTATGTTCTGCATGACCAGCCACTCAAAGCACTTCATAGTGGTGGAGGTGAGTGCTATGGGCCGATAGTCATTATAGCTGGATGGGTGGGGTTTCTTAGGGACAGGAATTATAGTTGTGACTTTAAAGCATGTTGGAACAACAGCTTGGTCCAGGGAGATATTAATATCAGAGCACGACCAGGTATGTTGTCTGGTCCGGCTGCCTTATGTGGGTTAATCCTAGACAGGGTTCTCTTCACGCTGGCTGGGGCCAGACATATGGCCTGCTCACCCGTGGGGGGGATGGTTTTCTGTGCGAAAACAGTCCCTTAGAGCACATCGCACATCTGTTTGAAAATTGTTCCATGGCTGCAAAACTTTGTAAAAGAATGCTCCGCAGCCTGCCATAATTCTCTCAACTCTAGGTACTAATAGATACCCTGCTCCTTGAGATCAAAGCAGGTGAGGAGGGTTGTATGAGACCAGTAGATCTTTAGATATTATGGTGCAAGGCCATTCAGTGCTTTATAAGTTAGCAAGGCTTAACTAGAAGCCAGTGAAGAGAACATAGAAACAGAAAGGAGGGCATTACAATAGTCCAACCTGGAAGTTATAAAGGCATGAATTTGTTTTTCTGCCTTAGGGAAGGAGAGCATCTTCCAAAGCTTGACTGTGTTCTGTAGATGGTAGAATGCAGTTCTAGTAATACTTCTTATGTATCAACACATAGATCTGAATCAACCAGGACACCAAAATCTCTGACTACTCTGTTAAGCTGAATAGGAATACCATCAATGTTGAGGATGTAAAAATTACTTTGAGCAGCCTTAGGCCCACTAGTAGTACTTCCATTTTCCATTATTCTGTTTAACATAAGGAAATTTTCGAACCGTAGGGGGCCCAGCATTGATCCCTGTGGGACACCATATTTAACTTTAGTGGGCTTGGAAGATTAATTGTTCACATGGACAAACTGATAATGATCAGTTAAATAGGAGTGAAACCTAGAGAGAGCTGTCCCCTTAATGCCAAACACAGATTCTAGCCAGTGCCAGAGAATATTATGGTCCACTGCATTGAATGCTGCAATTAGATCTAGTAACACCAACAAAGATTCACAACCACGATCAGGAGCTATAAGCAAAACAGTCATTACTTTTACTATGGTTGTGGTTTGGTGTGAAACTAGACTGATATAATTTATTGGTATTATTTTTCTGAAGGAAACAAGACAGCTGAACAATATGAGACAGGTCTATAAACAAAGCAGTATGGTACTGGACATTTTTTAAGCATCACAATGTGATTTTGTTGTAAAATTTGGGTATGTACAAGGAGCAAAAACAGGAGGGACAAAACAGGGAGGCCGAAACCAGGACGACAGACAAGGGGGAGCCTGAGGAAACCCCAGCGGGCGGAAGGCGGCAGCTGCAGGGTAGCAGGCAACTGTGAGGCCGGAGCAGGGGGGGACCTTTGAGGGAGCGAGGAGGAAGCCAAAGGGACAAACGAAGGAGGCGAGGAGGAAGTCGGAGGGGACCCAGGTGAAGGCAAGGAGGGAGGGGTAGCCGCAGCAGGCGACGGCGCCATCCACCGACAAGCTATAGTGAGGGGACCTGCAGGCAACGAAGAGTTTAAGCGGGGGTACCCACAGGCACCCGACATGGCGTCGGAGGCAGGGCCGGAGGACCCGCAGGTGCCCCTGCAGCCACAGCCAAGGAGACCGAGGGCGGAAGGGGAGAGGACACCTGTGCATGGGTCAGGTCCCGCCCGCCCTGCCTCGCCTCCTGCGCAGGTGTCCTCTCCCCTTCCGGGACACCGACAGGTGCGGACCTGGCCGGGATCAACCCTGTTTGGATGATGGCGGAAGAGTCTTCCTCCTGGAAGTGTCCATTGGGGTCATTAGGGAGGTCCCCAAGGGGTCCCACTGGAGCTCCTCCTCCAATGGAGGTCAGGTATGGGAGCCAGGGTTGGCACCTCATGAGCTGGCATTGCCCCTTTCCTTTTTTTCTCTCTCCCTCTCCCCATGGTGATTAATGTCTGTTATTATTACGATTGTTGTTTCTGTATCCCCCACGGGTGAGTTCGGAGCGGCCACACTCTTTACTCTTGAATGTAAAATAAAGTTGTCCTCCGAAGAGGGGGGGTGGTGTAGGGCAATAAAAAAACAAAAAGAGAGAGACCGTGGGACCCATGGAATAGCATCCCAAATTGACCTGGCCCCTTCAAAAGCCAGGCAAGTTCCCCGGAAGGGGGAAGCTGCCCGCAATGGCAGCTTCATGGCGGCGGGTGATGTTAGGGGAGAACCTCGTTGGGTTCAGGATCAGGAGGGATTCCTCCCGATATGTTGCGGGGAGAGAAGCTGCGGAGTGAGAGAGAGCCTCTAGGAGGATCGTCGGTGCGTCCTCGGGTCTCTTCTCCTTTTGCTTTCTCTTCTTCTTCTTCCTTTACTCAGTAGTCTAGGGTACCGTAGGATCCATCAGCAGTCCGCTGTCCAAAGCCACCTGCTGCCTATTGGCCTCAGCCGAACATCCTTCGTCAGGGAAATCCCCCGCAGGAAATCCCCCTCCTGGACCCCTGGCTGTTGCAGCCAGTATACCACATTTTCGACTAGATCGCCGTATTAGCTGAGGCGTCTTCGCCAGAGGTCTGTCATTCTGTTACGCCGGGACGAGGAAGCAGGCGAAGGGAGCCGTGAACATGGGCAAACGGGGTTTATTCCGGGGTACCACACTCCAAACATGCAACGTTAATGACAAACCTGAAATACACAAGACAAGCCGAAATAACAGGAAACAGCTGGTCACAATCGGGGTTTCATATGAGGTAAATGAGGGGGCGTGGCACACAGGAGGATCGTACAACACTAAGTTTTTTTCCCTATGACAGAGTAAAAATATTTTAGCAAAACTTTTAAACCCCTTGCACTATAATGTCCATACATTATGAAGGTATGAATAAGCCAGATCTCAATCTAGCTGACTAGCTACTGTATGTAAGAATTGCATGTGCGTAGCATGCAGTGTTGGTATTCATTATCGTACATATAATATCCAGCCCTATTGTAACGTTGAGACCAGGTAAGAGGCGAGGATCCAGTAGTGCGGGGTGAAGCGGTCTTTATTAGAGACAGGGAGAACAATGATGACAGGTAAAGGAGCGGGGTCTCCGCGAGACCAGACCCTAAAAGGGGTACGCTCCCAGGGGGAGGCTGCCGACCTGAACTGGAATCGACAAGCAGAAGACGAGGTCGGGATCCGTAGCGGTAAGTCGAAGCCGGGGTAGTCAATCCGAGGGGAAGACGCTGGGACGGGAGACAGAAGGTTCGAAGGAGGTGGGCGGCGGGAAGTCATCTGGTCGGGGTCTCAGGAAAAGGAGCTGGACTGAGGAGGGAATGGGAACAGACAGGGTAAGTACAAGCGGAGTGATGACCAGCAGGAAGATAACGGAGAGACAGGGGGAAGGATGAAGCGCTCGGTATGTTTAATTTAAGAAATGGCAACAATACTTCGCGTCGTCCTGTTGTTGTTGATCTGGTTTTGTAGCG
Source organism: Boulengeromyrus knoepffleri (assembly GCA_026770805.1). Lineage (NCBI taxonomy): Eukaryota > Metazoa > Chordata > Actinopteri > Osteoglossiformes > Mormyridae > Boulengeromyrus > Boulengeromyrus knoepffleri. The sequence goes on along the minus strand of JABJVO010000078.1, from coordinate 20,702,901 downwards.
ATCTTGATTACCGCTTCATTCATCGCAGCTGGGGGAATCTGCCCTAGTGGGCGTGACACCTATAATATTCTTTTTGAATTTCGTACAAAAGTCCCTGCCATGCATTGTGATGTCACTCAGCATTGGTGCAAGTTTTTATGCCAGTGGAAAATTCTTAACGTACCAAAAGTACAGTACCTGTTGCAGTAGAAAAGTGCCATCAGATTGCTGGAACAAGCTGGGAAAATCAAAATGCTTGATTTATCACGCACATTAAAAGAAGAGTAATAGAGTTCTCTCATATTACTCTCGAGCCAATGACAGTCATTTGAAATAGAAAACCGTTTTCACCTGCTTTTCTAAAAAAACATACATCATTCACCTTTGTCTCAGAGGAACTTACAAGCATTTTAAGATGCATTTATTCTGGTTTCCCGTCAGTCCTTGAAACTCGAATACAAATATGTTTTTTATATGAGCAATCGTCCATTTCATAGACTGTCTTTTGTCTTCGACATATAATAAAGCGAGTGAATTTGCATAAAAGTCTTTTGTGATCTTTTGACTTGCAGTGTAACAAATCATGTTGTTCTCGAATGCAGTCTCCTTTTTTTCTTTTTACTTTTTAAAAATGTACTTTATGATTGCTTTCAGCACAAACCACTAGTTTTGCCTTAAAAAAACAAAGCCAAAGAAAAGACAGCGTTCCTGATGATGGTCTCCCAGCTCTGACACAAATCTCTTTTATTTTGGCAAATGTGTCACCCGCTCTTCTAAAAAGAGGTGTGTTTAATGTTTGATTTTTCTGTAAAGATTCTGACTAATTAGTGATTCTCACCAAGCCTGTCATTTATATTTATTTTAATAAGGCCTCTTACAGTATCATCTGAATAACAATGAGGGCACTCTTTGCCATGCCACCCAGACCTGACCTTCAATATCCATAAATTAACCATGAATTTACTGTGGTAGAAACTGAGCTGTATGACCGAGGATTGTTTATTGTAAGCTTGTATACTTAATTGATCCAAAAATTCATTAGCTTTTCCTGTTGATTATCAATTCCTGTCATCTGATTGGACAAGGATGTCAAGTGAAACTTCTCAATATTTATACTTTTGAAGAACGCAGATTAACTGATGGTCTAATTATTGCTAGTTGCCTTCAAGTCAATGCTGGCTTACCATGTAGATCCTTCCAGAACGTTCTGTCTCCTGTCCAGGTTTTCAGACTTTCATTGGGTTGTACGTTGTTTTGACTATCCACCTCATTGCTGGTTCTTCTCTTCCTCTTTCACTGTCAGCTTTGCTGATCATATGATTTTATTCCACTGTGCTGGCCATTCTCATAATATTTCCAAAGACAGATTCAGGCAGGTCATTTGTGTTTCGGGTGAGAAGAGCTGAAGGATGGACTGTGGTGCACGACAAAAAATGGCCTTCAAAGTCCTGCTGGATGGAAGATCATAGGGCTGGGCAATATGACCTAAAATCAATATCAGGATTAATTGAACATTTTACCGCGATTACAATTAATGAATGATTGTTTTTTATTTGTATTTTTGCTCTCATTTCATTGACAAGTTTGTACTGTAAATATGCTTAACTATTAAAGCTGGGCTATTTTTTGTTATGAAAGACTATATACAGGTATCTATGATTTTAGAATAATGGATGGAAACATGCAGAAATGAACCATTTATGGTTATTCAGTGAATATTTCGAAATATTGAAATCAAAGCACAAATCACTTGAAATGAAAATGCCTTGTGAAAAACGTTATATTTTAGTTTAGATGTAAAAAGCAAGTTCCCTGAAAAGTAGAAAATAAATAGTTTGCATTTCCTGCAAACAAAACATTTATAGTGATCATGTCTGTCTGGGTGAAATTGATCACTATAACTGATTTTTTTTTTCTTTATGTCTCAGGCAGATTAACATCTAATTGACCTTTCTGTCATACCCTGCTTGTCTGATCCTCCCGTGTGCCACGCCCCCTCATCTACACCGTGTGGAATCCCCGTGTTACCAGCTGTTTCTTGTTGCTGTCATTAGTTCAGTGTATTTAAGTCCGCATTTGTTTGTTTCCCCAGTCTGGTCATTGAAGTGTGATGTCCGTCTTTTATGGTATATTGTGTTCCTTGTTGCTTTTTCAAATTAAATCCTTCATTCGCCCGACTTCCAGCTCCTGTGCTGTTTCCCCACTCCATGCCCAGCCCAACGCAGGACAGAATGACCGGACTCCCAAAGAAGACGCCTCGCTTGGCCAAGGAACAATACCTCGGGCTTGTTAACGAGGTAATCTACTAACCCTGCTCCCATGCCCCCGGCCCCCATCCCTGAGGAGGTCTCTGATCCCCCAAGCCCTGCTCCCATGCCCCCGGCCCCCATCCCTGAGGAGGTCCCTGATCCCCCAAGCCCTGCTCCCATGCCCCCGGCTCCCATGGCCCCAGTCCCTGTCCCTGAGGAGGTCCCTGATTGCCAGACCACCGCTCCTCCCTCCTTAGTGGAGATGGAGGAGAAGCTCGAATGGGACCCCTCGGGGATCACCCTGACTTCCCCAGTGACTCCCTCTGGAGTGACTCCTCCATCACCACCCCAACATGGCAGATCCCGGCCGGGTCCCTGCCTCTCAGTCTCCCGGAAAAGGAAAGGACACCTGCGCCGGTGTCAGGTCCCGCCTGCCCTGCCCCCTGGCTCACCTTCGGTCCCCCTGGCTTCGGCTCGGTGGTCGTCTGCGGGTCCTCTGGCTCCTGCTCAGCGGTCGCCTGTGGGTCTGCCTGCGGTACCTCATCGGCCGGCTGCAGTCCCTCCTCCGATGCCTCGTCGATTGCCTGCGGCTCCACCGGCTCGGTCGCCTTTGCCTGCGGCAGCTTTACCTCCCTCCTCGCCTCCTCCGTTGTCCCCTTTGCCTCCCTCCTCACCTGCTCCGTCAGTCCCTCCACCTTCCTCCTCGCCCCCTTCAGTGTCTCCTCCAGCGCCTGCCTTGCAGTCGCTGAAGGTCCCTTTGGCTCCGGCCTCGCGGTCGCCTGCTGTCCTTGCAGCATCCACCTTTCGCCGGCGAGGTTCCCTTCGGCTCTCCGTTTCCCCCTGCCTTTGTGCCTCTTGTGTTTGGTCCCATCCCTCTGTGCCTTTTTTCACTCCTGGTCCCTTCATTCCTCCGGTTGGTGTTCCCCCTGTGTCATTTCCCTTGATGTCCCCAGGTCCTGCGTTTTCGTCTTTGGTGTCTCTGAGTCTCTCTGCGTTCCCTGTCATGTGTCGGTTGTTATTTGAGTTGTCCTCCTTGTGCCTGTTCTGTGTGTCCATACTGTTCCCTGTGGTGCATTAATGTTCTTGCTTTTGTTTCCCCAGATGCTGTCCCATTGTGCCCTGTGTCCCTTGTGTTGCCCCTTCGCTCCCCTTTGGGGGAGATTCTGTCATGCTCCGCTCGTCCAATCCTCCCATGTGCCATGCCCCCTCATCTATCCCATGTGGAATCCCCGTGTTACAAGCTGTTTCTTGTTGCTGTCATTAGTTCAATGTATTTAAGTCCATGTTAAGTTTGTTTCCCTAGTCCAGTCATTGAAGTCTAACGCCTGTCTTTTATGGTATATCGTGTTCCTTGTTGCTTTTTCTCCACTCCGTGCCCAACCCAGCGGAGGAGACTTTGAATATTTATTACACAAATTTTATTGACTCTTTCAAAATACAGTACAGTTGTTTCAAACACTTTTCAAATTACAATACTGTACAAATTCAATTACTGAACTGTATATGATTACAGTACGCTATAATACGGTACAGTACTCTACATGAAATGTAGCTTATATTGTAATTCTGCTACTGCTTCTTGTTTTTGGCGTTTTATCATAAGCTTTGATGAGTCTATATTTGTATTTTTCCTGTTGTGTTTTCTGTGCTTGCAGCATTAGCCTGAGGTAGCTAACCAGAAGCAGACAGGATACCGCAAATGCAAAGTAGACAAGTAAGAAAAAGAAGGGTTACCATAGTTTTCATTTTTCCATATGTTGTTATCTATAAATAGACCCAAAATGAACACTGTAAGTGGACTACTATAAGCAAATTATTTAAACAGTATGTACAGGAATGATTCTGTCCATAGCTTTTTGATCCATATAAGCAGTTGATCACTATAACTGTGATCACTAGTGGTTTCCACTGTACTTTAGATATTTCTCATGTTGAAACCAATTGGTGGTATGACCTTTGGTAGCTGAAACAGTTTTTTCGCAGTTTACATTTGACCTCTTCGTTTGGTGTCATCTTCACTAAAGCCACAATGTGTCCTAATGACTAACACAGCATTTTTCTTTGGTACAAGCTGCTGGAGTTGCTCAGTCGACTCAGTGTTTGAGTTCACCTCCATGTTACTTTCATGGTGCAGACTGGATGGGGCAGAGTCACGTGACAGCACATGTGGTAGTATGTTTTTAAGGGGACAATACATGGACACACACTGGGGAAAGTATTAACAGATTTTTTTAAGTATTAACAGAATTTTAAAAAATAATAATTGTCCAGCCCTAGAAAATCATCCCTGCAAATGCGACAGGTTTCCCAAGAGGAACCATTTCAAATTCGCTTGTGGCATAGCTGATTTAGACCAGGGAAATAATTTTGGTATTAAACATTTATAATGGGAAAAAAATTAAATTCTGTGTCACGAATATGAATTAGAATGTTCTGGATGGCTGTCATTGATTCTGCATTTTGCTTTCCTCTACTTGCTGCCTTGCTTGAAGTAATGATGCTGTGGTCCAGGGTTCGGAAAATCGCCGGGGGTGTTTACACAGATACATAGACCAGAGTACCACATCCACTGAGGAACTTTCTGATTAGTCTAGCTGTAAAAAAAAACTGGCAGCTGAGGTAAGCCATCAAGTGGGGAGGATGCTAGGATTTTTTTTTAAGAGGGGCTATGATTCATTCAAATTATATCAGTATCCAATGATATGTTTTGAATTGGTAAGTGACAGGGGAGAGCGCACTCCAGGGGCCAATCAGCTTTGAGCTGAGGCCAGTGCCCCTGTGGCCCCTCCCCAGTATGCAGCCCTAGGGGGAGGGGTGGGGGTACACCTAAGAAATACAGCAGAAGTAATCCCAGGCTTACCTCAGCGAGAGCAAAACACTTCATGACATTTATTGCACTTGCTTCCCAGTCCCTTAATGTCTGTCAGCAGCATGTAGTGTAATCGGGAGCCACTTAGACTCTTAGCTTCCCTTGCCAACATTCTCTACTTCACCTCATGTTTTTCTAAAGAAGCCCCTGTTAACTTATCAGGTATGTGTTATATTTGTTGGTTTTGATGGGTTTTTTTTTTCCATGTCATCCAAAGCAGGGAACGATCTCTGGCGCTCTACGTGGACCGCGCCTGTCACATACTGTAAAATGAATATTATTTCCATAATATTTATAGCCGGTCAGTCAATATCTGTGCGGCATGGTGATCCTGACCCACTGAGACACGGGCCGCGGATCGCATACGTCCGTGTTATTAGTTTCCCTGGACTTTTAATAACGAATTCTGTCTATTTTCTGCTCTGTAATATAATCCGAAAGCGCCTTAATAGCCGGTCTTATCATTTCCGACTGCAGTAAAAGACGTCCCAGGCATCGGTATTCATGGGGTGTCTGGGGATGCAAAGGTCAGCACTGTGAGTGTTGCAAAATAAATGCTACGGGAGACAAAGTAATGACCCCAAGATTGTATCGACGGGCTAAAAATAACTCGGCAGAAGGTCACATCTGCATTTGCTTTATTTAAATTTAGTTGGTCTAAGATGGGGCACAACATAATTTTCTGTGCACTCAGACACACAGAAATGATGGACGTCAAAGCCCATGAAGGAGAGATAATGTCCAAGAAAGTTTGTTAACAGGAATAGTGATGATTTTCTACAACCCCTGACCGCATACATGCACACAAGGTTTTGTAATACAGGTACTATATTCATCCCTATGGAGAAATTGTCTTTTCACCTATCTAGGGTAACCATAAGTCCCAAACCAGGACACTTCTGTAGCATGTACAGGTATGTGTCACCTGATGTGTGTTTGCTGCACATTAACATTATTTTTTCACAGCACAGGGTGAGCCAGCATACAGTGCCTCTGGAGCAATTGAGAATTAAGGGTATTGCTCAGGTGTCCAATAGTGGCATTGGTCTGTCAGCTCTGGGATTCAAACTGGTGACCTTCCGATCACGGGAACAGTGCCATAACTCTCAGAACCACGTACGCCATCATAGGACATCTTAATGCACAATAATGCTGATGTAACCCCTAGCATGAGCATTAACAGGCATCCGCGAATGATTATGCAATTAACATGAAGGATAAACAATTTATACTGTATCCTTCAGCCCCTCTCCCCTTCCAGGAAAGAAGACTGGCTTTGCTGTCAAAACTTCCCCAGTACAGGGAGGTCGTGGCCTTTAGCAAACATCTCAGGCCGAGCTGCTGAAACACTCCAAACTCCACTGCTGGATAGAGAGTAACCCTACAAGCTATGGGAGATGTTTCTGGCTAAAATACCACCTGTTAGGCAAACAGGGCAAGTAGAATCATATGGTTTTCTTATTTCAGCAGGTCGTCCAATCAAAAGCAGGCGGCTTGGTGCTTTTTATTGTAGGATGGTAGATGGTCTTTAAGGGGGCAGTTGTCCATTGTCCTGCTCGGTCCTGGAGAGATAAACCATGCTGTGATGTGGAGCATCAATTTCAATCCAATTTGGCTGCTTTGTGTTTGTGCATCTAACATTGTGTTGGTCACAGTGGGCAAAGTGTTTTGCCATTGGGGGGGGAGGGGGTGACAACCAAAATTAACTGTCTATTTTTCTGAGTCACTGATTATATTACAGTGTTTCAGGTGTGTTTTGTTCACTAAAAGAGACTAATACCAACCAAACCCCTTCCTCTAGTCAAGGAATACGATTAAGCTTTTACGCATCAATTTTTAATTTACTACCATTACACGTTTCTTTATGGAAGGAGTGCAGTGCGTGACTGTACTGTATTTTCAAATAACCAATCAATAATCAGTTAATTAAGTTCAGCCTTCCAATCCCCAGACTACACAAACACTCACACATACACACACACACAGATAGATCAAGTCTGTATGATGTCATACACTTATCAATCCGCATAATCATTTTAGGGACCTTTATCCTGCTCTCACATGACAGATATGGCAGCACTCGTTCATTCCATGCTATTCCTTTCATCCTGATTCATTTCATCCTAATGCTAATACAAAAAATGACATTTTCAATTGATACTATTCCTCCATGAAGCTCTGGTAACTTACTTGAACATTTTCTAAATGAACCTTTTATTACTTGTACTTTTCAAACGTTAACATACTTTTCCCATACAGGACATATGTGCTTGAAAGACTACATAATGGCAGTATGTATCGCCTGTATCATCTGTCATTTTCACTTCTTTCTTCTCTTTCAGCTGCAAATGGCCAGATGTAGTCAAGCTGGCTCACAAAGAGTCATTATTACCTCAGTAACATGACAAATGTGAATCAGGAGATGTTCCTCAGGGTGTGGAGAATTTGAGGTAATTACTTTGCACGTCGAAGTTTCAAAGAACGCCAGCTTCACCGTGATAGCGCCTAGCAGAATAAAACTTCGAATAAGGTTATTCATTGCCACCCTTTGTCCTGTTGCGTATAATGCCGGGCATTTGCCTGTATCTCTTATACATTATTCTACGAGGTAAAATATGAATTAATATATGCCAGGGAAAAAGAAAAGAAGTGGAAGGAAAAAATCTTTGAAATGCTTCTGTACTATGCTGTAGGGCTAGCCTGCTTGATTAAATCTGTACTAGATTCAAAGACTTGAAAATCCTCATTGACTTTGCGGGTAAGACCAGTCTCATTAGACCCATCTGGGAACACACTGAGAAGTCAGGGGTAGAAAGAAATGATTCTGTCACTTTTTGAAATTGAAATCGACATTGACAGAACTCACACGAAGCCTAGGAGTGAAAATATTTTGGCCTAAATTAAATTGACGTGTGTAAATATGAGTGTGATGGACAGAGATGCACTGCTCCAAAACAAATTATCCCCCATGTCTGTTTTAAACCCTCCTGGCACCTTTCAGAGATCTGGCCAACACAGAGGAATGCTTTAGGTATTCTCTGAGCGGGATCATCACAGCAGTATGTCTCCAACTTGTTTCTCGTCAGCTGAATTATACCATCACACACAGACACTTCCCCAGCATTGCTGAAAGACAACTTAAGGCTGAAAGGTGTGACCAAGCAGGGTCTTGACAAGATGGAAAGTGTAGGGGAATCAAACACTAGAAACAATTATTTATTCTGTTCTGATTTTCTTGGATTCCAGCTAAGCTGCCTGTAGATTTGCAGTCATGCCACCGTTACTCATAGAAAAAGCATCTCGCCACTCGATTATGTGACGTTTCAAACCCTTTATTGAATTGTGCACCAGTTGGGGTCTATGGATGTCATACCAGACACCTGTGATGTGCTGTTTTCACAGATTTTAAAAAAAGGGGACTATGGCACATAAATTCTCAGCACTAATCAAATATGTAAAAGCAATATTTGCTTAACTAATAAGTTAAACTGAAATATTGTAGTAGGCTTCTCCTATTCCTGCCCAGAGTGGAATTATTCATTGGACCCTAATTGCACCTTGAGCTTGTGTGAAAATGTTAGCGCCGTTGTGACACCCTTATTCAATTCGACTAAGCAGCACTATGAGCAAAGATCATTCAAAACAGAGCTGCAATTTCATTAGAGAAGGAGCCGCAGGAAGAAGGAAGGCCCTATGAACACCCCGGAGAGCGAGACGTCTTACCAGTAACCTGTTAGGTGACATACTGTAGGTGTTCACCTAGGGTGCCATCTTCTGAGGGGACACTGAGTTAGCAAGCCAAGTGCACTTTGGTCCTGGAGCTGTATACTGTAGTGCTCTACATTCTTATAGACAGGGATTGACATAACTGGTATGATATTGTGCATTTTAACCTTTATATGCTAATTCGTATTTCATTTGTAGTATAGAGGTTAAAATGCACGGCAATTTCTTGTCATATCGGCGCAAATGCACATAAAATATGTACATATTTTCACTGTCACATTAATCGATTGCCGCACGTATCGCTTTTAAAGGTAAATGCGCACTTGCATACCAATCAATGTTGATCCCTCCTTATAGATGTACCAGCTACCTACTCACAGGGGCCTGGCTAGATATTCTGGGCCCCTGACACAATGTTTTATCGAGCCGCCCCCACTTGGGTTGGAATCCGAAATACGAGTCCGTCTCGGCAGATTTTGGTTTGAGGGGAGTTCAGGAACCCCCTTGGTGAACCCTCTTGGTGTCTTTTAATGAATGGGGGGCTGGTGGTCCCCCTTGTTGGATTCTGAGCTACATATGCGATTGTGGGGCAGGTTGGGGGGTGCCAGTGGTGAAGCTTCCCCAGGGCTTCGACCAGAACCGTCTACAACACATGGTACTTCTCCATTCAATAATTTACAGCCGATGCGCAGGTGGATATTGAAGATGACTACTTTTTTATTTATATATTTAAGACATCTGATGGTTCCTATGCCAGCAGTGCCAAAATGCTACCTCTGGTGACAGTTTTAAAGTCAGAAATGTGAGCTGAAGTGGCATGCCGGAGTTTATTTTGAAATGAAAAATAAGACCTGCAAAATAAAGGTCTCGCTTTTCTCTCAACTGAGAAAATACTATATTTGATATATATTTATCTGCCTTTCTATTGCATTTTGTCAGTTTCTCCAAGCCCGTTTTGTGGGAAAGCTGAAGGATTAAACTAAAATATCCTAAAGACATAATTTTACAATCATGAAATGAGTCAGGCAGTGTATTTTGACAAGATGTAATGGTGTATAAGCATAAGAGTGCACAGTGGGATTATGTAAGAAGGCTATCTTTCTAATTATCTGGATTAAGTTGTATTTTAAAAAATCATAGATAAAAAAAATGAAAAATCATTCTGTGACAGCCTGGTAAATACCTTCTACTAGCATATCAGCTTTCGCTGATGTAAAATCGTTCTGAAGCACAATTCCAGTAGCCAGGGCAAGGGATCTCCAGCCTACAGCCGGGTACCACGTTCCAGCGAACCATGATTGAATTGCAATAACTGGTTAGAAAGCACCTTAAGCCAAAGGTCATTTAAACACTACAACAATACATATATCATCCATTTTTGTCTGGGGATGTTACAGATAGCGGGAATAACTAGCTCTTATGCACCCAACACTTAGCCACATGACATGATTAGAAGGAAGAATTGATCTCTTATCCTCTGAAGAGGTACTGATGGACATGACGGTCCATTCTTTTAGCAGCAATAGAGCAGACCCGACACGCAAAATGAGTAAATGAAAAAAAGTATTTATTTACTCGTGCCACGTGGCTGAAGATGGAACATCTGGAAAGTTAATCACTTCAGAGGCTGCTACCCCGTAGGACGGACGCACGAAATGGAAGGGGCTTCTGCTAATCTATAGAAGGGCGGGTTTACCATGGATGATTTTCACAATGGGAGCAGGGTTTGTTTTTCCTGGAGCCCAACTCAGAATGTCACTTTGGGACCCCTTGGATCTTTGAACAACTAAATAAATAGCTAGCAAGTATAGTCTGATGATCATAGTTAACTGGCTGGTTAACAGAACATGCTGCTTCAACGTCACCTACATAAGGAACGTGTTTATTTACTATTTAGTGTAGTGACTGGTCGTGGTCAACAGGGGGCGGTCAAACCTCAGAGGCCCCACTTAGATGCGTGGGTCCCAGAGTACTGGAGCATGAGGTCTCACAGTTCAAATTAAGTAAGGAGGATTTTTTTCTCATTTTGTATAGTCGATAAATGGATATTGTGTCCTATGCCTGCCGATGGATAAACCTCTATTCATTCAGGCTGAGTAAGCAAGGACCAAGAATAGAGAGTGTATGAAATTATGGTGCTGGTCCATGGTTTTGAGTGCTTCTGAGACTTGGACTGTGTGCTGAATTGTAACTCCTTCTGTGCCTCCTCTTCCTCATGCCATCCATAATAGGAATGTTCCAGATCACATCGCCTAGCCTCGTTGCTGTGGAAGTGGGGGCATCTCACACAGCTGCAATGAAGGGAGCCAAAGACAGGTGTAGCTGTAGTATGATGTTGTGGGGGGCGGGGACTAACAGCGCTGGCTCTGAGCCCACATTACCATCTCCGTGACAGTGAACATAATAACGCCATCAGCATCCCTGCATGCACCCACCGCATGTCTTCACAAGCAAATCAGGAGCTGCTGTGAGCTCTCAGCACTGTCAGAGATGAAGATGTCACATAACTTGAGGTGGGGTGGCTCACAATCAGGGGCCACACCTGTCCAAGAGGTGATCTTTTAGCTACAATTACAATTGATTTGTTTAGCAGACACCTTCATCCAAAGTGTCAGCCTATTCCTGAAGCAACTGGGGATTAAGGGCCTTGTTTAAGGGCCCAATGGTGACATCACTTTGCCGACCCTGGGACTTGAACCAGAGACTTTCCGATCATTGGTACAGTGTCCTAACTCAACAGTCTGCGTTTGTACACTATATGGACAAATGTATTGGGACACACCTCTTAACCATTGAATTCAGGTGTTTCATTCAGACCCATTACCACAGGTGTATAAAATCTAGCACCTAGCCATGCAGGCAGGTCTACAAACTTTTCTGAAAGAATGAGTCGTTCTAATGAGCTCAGTGAATTCAAGTATGGAACTATCATAGGATGCCACCTTTGCAATAAGTCAGTTCATGAAATGTCTTCCCTGCTTGATATTCCACGGTCAACCGAAGCCACAAAATTAAGCGTTGGATGGAGTGGTGTAAAGCAAACAACCACTGGACTCTGGAGCAGTGGAAATATGTTCCGTGGAGTGACGAGTGACACTTCTCTGTCTGGGTTTGGTAGATGCTAGGATAACATTACCTGCCTGACTGCATTGTGCTAACTGTAAAGTTTGGTGGAGGAGGGATAATGGTATGGGGTTGTTCTTCTGGGTTGGGCCAGGCCCCTTAGTTTCAGTGAAGAGAACACTTAATGCTTCAGCATACCAAGACATTCTATGCTTCCAACATTGTGGGAACAATTTGGGGAAGGCCCTTTTCTGTTTCAGCATGACTGTGACCCAGTATACAAAGCAAGGTCCATAAAGACATGGTTGGGTGAGTTTTGTGTGAAAGAACTTAACTGGCCTGCACAGAACCCTGACCTCAACCCCATTGAACACCATTTGGAATTAACTAGAAAAATGAACATCAGTGCCTGACCTCACAAATGCTCTTCTGGATGAATGGGGAAAAATTCCCACAGACACACTCCAAAATCTTGTGGAAATCCTTCCCAGAAGAGTGGCAGCTGTTATAACTGCAAAGGGGAAACCAACTCCATATTGATGCCTATGGATTTACAATGGGATATCATAAAAGTCCCTGTAGGTGTAGTTCTTGGCCAGGTGTCTCAATAATTTTATCCATATAATGTATGTTTAATACCGGATCATCAAATCACTCAGAACAACCACAGGACTAAACAAAAACACATGAGCTGTGTGATAATCAACATCCTGTTTTCGGTCTCATTTTCATAATGACTGTTTTATAAAGTTTTATTTTGATTGTATTTTGAATGTATTTAGTAATGGAAGGCGTGGTCTGACGTATCTAGTGTCAGAAGTGGCATTATTTCCGTAATCGTCTCAGATGGGGACCCTGTGCTCCATGGATGTTCTGAAGAAGGAGATAATGCCTCATACTGTATCTGGGCATGTGACATATCTCCAACATGCAGGATATATTAGGGAGATACAGTTAAACAGATGATAGTGGGCGGAGTCAACATTTTAATGAGGTCTGATACTGATGTCAGAGAGATACAGGGAACATATGAGGGTGGGCGGGGCCAGCATTTTAATGAGGTCTGATACTGATGTCAGAGAGATACAGGGAACAGATGAGGGTGGGCGGTGCCAGCATTTTAAGCTCTACCTTGGCAGGGCCATAGAATATCTAGTTAAAAATAAATTCTTTTGAAGAAGCAATGATTATTTACGTCATGGTGCCACTTTTATAATTCGATTCTCTCTTGCTGAGGACAGGTGCGATGAAATACCCAGGCTTTAAAATAAACAGATTACCACCAGAACCAGATGGTGATCAAGAATAACTCTGTGGAGGTGTGTGGTTTCAAACCACAACAACGACAATAGAGCATGGACATGCACATATGGGATATGAGTATAGTCAGCACCAAACAGGTTTAGCTGATCCCAGCCCTCTTTAACCTTGTAACCGTAATTCTTCGGGTACGGAATTCACTTGCAAAGTTTCTATGCAGCATTGTTTCTGCAGAATGATGATTTATTTTTTTTTAATAATAATAATAGTGTACACACACAGGGTACTGAAAGGCGGCTCAAATACAAAATAAGAACAAGTCTTTACCCCCCCTGTATACCCCATCGGGCCTCCCCAGTAAGACACCGTGTATTGATGCTGTGAGTGAATTAGCATATGAAGGCTCATCACAGCAGCTTGTGAATGTACAGTAGCTTCCCAAATCGGTGGCTGTGAAAGCAACTGACCAGTATCCAAACAAATGCTAATTCACCACCTTCCCTGGCCAGAACTTAGCGTGTTAGCATGCCCAGGAGGGGTTAAGCCTGTCAACTTTGATCCCCCAGAGGTGTCTTTCTCCTCGCTCAGGAGTTTTTGGTTCCTCTCCTCTGTTGTTGCGTTGTGATTACGCGCTATACAAAAATAAATTTATTTGTTTGTTGTTGTCATCTGACATTGTTCCTTTCCCTTTTTTCCTACTGTATTTTATGCACTACAGAAAGTCCCTGAGATATGAACCACTTCCGATAGCAGGTTCCCTAGTTCAAAAGTTGACGCTCCAACCCCCATCAATCCTATTGAAAACGTTTACCTAAGAAAATGCTTTCAAAAGTTAATATTTGAATTTTTGTTATTAATTTTTTTGTGCATTTTAACAACCAACAGCTGAGAGTTCTGTTTTCCATTGTTTTCAGTCAGTTCTTGCTTACCGCTAGCGAGTCAGATCTTGCTTACCGCTAGCGAGTGAGCCTGCTTTACTGTATGAAGAATACACGTGCAGGCTAACGTCTTTCTCCTCCCTCCAACCCTCACCTCCTATCAAAAACAAGTGTCAGAGATAGCAACCAACTTATGAGCTGTCGCGAAATTTGAAATTTTTAAATTTTGCAATTATTTAAACAATTTTTAATTTACTGGACACATTTGTTCGCGTCTTTGGAAGTTTGAATTTTGAAGTTTCGTATGTAGAGGATTTTCTGTATTTTGTGAAATAGTGTATTCATGGATTTCTATGCACCCTTAATTGTCAAGTACCTTGGGACGACTCTGTGAAAAGTGCTGTATAAAAATAAATTGAATTGAAATGCTGGTTCAGTTACTCCGTATCACCTTACTGGTGCTAGATAAAACCCCCCATTGTCTTGCTGAATTTCCCATGATCATAATTTGCTATCAATGTCTATTTAATCAAATCACCAACCAAGAACACTGGGACTTATTTCGTACTTTTCCTTACACTCTTGACTCAGGAAGCTGAGAGATTAGATAAGAATGCTGTATATAAGTAATAAAGCTTCAGTCTGAGCTTATGTCAAAACAGAACAGGATATTACATCATGGTATTTATCTAACATATACCCTGTCACCCCTGAGTATGCAGATCTACATCCTCATGCAAGGAGAGGCTGGGGGAGAATCTGTGAGATGTATCTCCTCCCCTGGGGGGCTCATGATGATACACTGGTCACCATTTTACATTTCCTGATGCTCAGGAACTACCTACCTGCCTATCATTATTTGCTTGCCCCAAGGACAGGCGTCCACATCTTCATTCCAGCTGAACTCATCAGGGCGTCCCATATAATTTTTATCCAGGTACTTCAGGATTAGGACCAGCGGTGTTTACCATCACTGAAGCCAGAAACACACAAACAGTCACTATACTAAATATTAAATAATATAATCCCTTATTCTGGAGATGCTAGTTAGGTATGATCTTCTGATTCTGGTCGCTATTTATTTAGTTTCTGAAACATCTGAGGGGAGCCCCCAAAATGACTTTCTGTGTGGGACCTCAAAAACAACACTATCCCTCGATTGGACCCCCAATGGGAAGAAGCCGGCCCCATGTCCTGGAATTCCAGCCTGTTCCCTTGGGAGGCCACGCATTCCTGGATGGATCCCTCACCGATGGCAGCAACACACAAGGGGACCCAGCTTCTAGACATCTCCATCTGTTCCAATAAGTGCTCTACATAAAAATATTTATTTCGATTTAGGGCCCGGGATGGCGTCCGTGGTGACGGGACACCCATCATCCTGGCGAAGTTAAACTTCCCTGGTACTCATCGGCGCTCCTGCCAGCACGAGATGATTGATGGTGAGCACAGGCGTGACGTGTATGAATCTTGACATTTCTGACAGTCCTTTCACTGAGCTGAAGGCCCAGAATGTGTCTGCTATTTAGACCTAAATGCCTGTCAGGAATCCACCGCATACAAGCCAAGAACCTGATGGCTTTTTCATTATGAATTCAGTTTTCAATTTATACTTATAAAATACAAACAGACAGACATTTCCATGCAACACATGTATATTAAGTATTTTCACATTTTATTTTAAATAAGGATGCAGCTTGATTGTATCTATTGCCCATATACTCTAAACCTCGAGCTCTCTTGATGCTCACGAACTTACAAAGATCTTGACACATTTAATGCATTTTATGGACAATTCACTTCTGTATTTGCCCACAGTTGTCTGCTGAAGCTTCTTAAACATGAAGGTATGGTATTTTTTAAACCTGCATCCTTTACTGACTATCTTTGTTACTGTACATGGGATGACCCTGATGATTCCATATTCATACTAACTGTAATTAATTAAGATTATTTTGCTGGACTTCAGAATTTAGGTTTTTTATCTGTTAGTGGTGGGTCAAAGTTTCACTTCCAGCAGCTCTCAAAGAAACAGATTTTCAAAGGATTAAACACATTTATAAGCTTCACTCAACACCAGAGAAGTAACTGCTTCTCAGTCCTTTTTATTAATTCAGTTTCAAAGTTGTTTTTATCATATTTGTCGGTTTAATGTATTTTTTTTTTGTGATCTGTGCTGGGTCACTGTGATCAATTAGTCAATTTCAGCTCCTGCAATAAAATAATTGCTTATGCCCAACTAATTGTTCTGTTTGTGTGTGTGTGCATGGTTTGCAGTCACTAGCTAAATCTGCAAAGTCCAATAAAAATCTAGGTGTTAGAAATTGAGATGATTTTCTTGCTTCTTTGCTCATGGGGGGGGGGGGGGGGGGAGGTGGGGGGGGGGGGGGTGAGCCCTGTTTCCCTCCCCCTGTGGGGGCGGGGGGGGGGCTCCCCCCCCTC
>JABJVO010000078.1:20673368-20686425 GCA_026770805.1 Boulengeromyrus knoepffleri | reverse complement strand
TGCGCGCCCGTAACATAATCAGTTTTGAAAATGGATGGGTAGTTTTTCAGTGGTCGGGAGGTGGGGGGGGAGGGGGAGGCTGGGTGCCGTAGTGTGGTGAGGTGGTTAGCACTGTTGCTTCGCACCTGTGGGACCAGGGGTTGAGTCTCTGTCATGGCTCCATGTATGTAGAGTTTGCATGTTCTCCCTGTGTCCTCATGAAGGTTCCTCTTTGTGGTCTGGTTCCCCCAGTCCAAAAACATGCTGAGGTTAATTGAAATTGCCACATTTAGCATAGATGTGAATGGTGTGTGTGTGAGTGTCCCCTGCGATGGGTTGTTCACTACCTTGCACCCATAGGCTTCCAACCCCCCCCCACACACACCCCATAACCCTGCATAGGACAAGTGTTTTCAGGAAAATCGATGGGTTTGCTCATGCTTGGACCTCCATCTTTGAACAGAAAATCATTTAACAAATGTAGCATTTTTCAAATAGTTATTTCTCATTCCATTTTGAAAATGGTATGTCTGTCCATCTTCACATGTGGGGTCTGAGATGGGGTCCTTTCCATTTCACATTGACATTTTATTTACTTGGGGACACTTTTAACCAAAGTGACATGCTTTTAAATGTATTTTTTATTCAGAAAGCAGTCCCTGTTGCTTAAGGGTCCAACACCAAATCCACTCTGCGACCCTGGAATTCAATCCAGCAACCAGACAACCACAGTTTAGAATAATTGGAGACCAGGTAATATCCGGAACTGTCTGTGCTTGGGACCTAGGCCCTCCCTTTCACTATGGAGAGCAATCTTCTCCCTCTGGCTTGTGCTGGCCAACACTGACAGCAAGTGACATTCAAGATTGTTTAAATGAACCAACTCTTGGTCATGATCACCTCAGCCCTCCTGCTTGGGTGTTCTGACTCTCACTTCCTTCCCACTGGTCACTGACACCATCGCCTGTGTGTTCTTAACAGAATCCATCATTTTCTTAGTTCCAAATAACCGATATTGTGGTACTGGTAGCTAAGAGCCCGTCCTCAGTCAGACTCCGGGCATTCTGCATTGGAAGTTTCCATGTGAACACCTGCTGTCATCATGAAGATCTATGCCTGGGCTGCGCCCCAGGCATCTGTACCACCAGAGAGGCCCTCCTGCTCATCATGGTGTAGCCCTGGGGGACTCCCTGACAGCCCCAGTATGAACATGGTGTTCGGGCGCCTTCCATTTGCAAGGCCGGTTAGTCTGACAAGAGGTGCAGAAAGTGGGCTTTGATTTTGGTGGGATTGTTAAAGATGCTGACATGAGACACACGACAGATGCAGATCAGATGTTTCGGGAACTCGGAGCTGCATTTGCATGCCAGTAGAGAGACCGGTGATGTGAGCAGATTCTCTGAGTCGAACAAGTAGCTGACTTTGTCAGAGAAAACTTTTCATGTTTTCACCTGCTGTGCAGCACCAAAAAGAAATACTTTTTTTTTTTTTAAAGATACAGTTCATGTTCAAAAGAGAGGCTGATGATTTGAGTTTTGATTTTAATTATTATTTTTTAGGACTCTTAGGGCAGTGCAGTGGTTAGGACTGCTGCCTCACGCCAAGAAGGTTTCTGAGTTCGGTCCCGGGTCCTTTCTGTGTGGAGTTTGCACACTCTCCCCGTGTTCGCGTGGGTTTCCTCCCACAGTCCAAAAGCGTGCAGGTTAGGTTGACTGGTGAGTCTAAATTGGCCCTGTAGTTGTGTGAGTGTGCATGTGCGCCCAGTGGTGTGTTGGCGTCTGCCCTGGGTTGGTTTCCTCCTGCGCCCGTTGTTCCTGGGATAGGCTCCGGTCCCTCCCACGACCCCAGTTTGGAATAAGCGGTTACAGTAATAAATGGATGGATATTTTAAGACTCTTTCCAGAATGGCCAACCAGGAAAGTCAGCATTTTTCAGCGTTAGTGAGTCTCAGCACCACAAATAAAATCAAACATACAGGTGAGCTCCATGCGCAAGCCTAGTAACATTTGTTTGAAGGAGAGCGGTTGGTTGGTGGTGTAAGCCTGGACGATAAACTGGAATGAGGACTTCAGAAAGCGGGAGAGCTGGTTGAGAGGAGAGGAGGGCAACTCTACAAAAACTGAAAGATGTCAAATGCAAATAAAACCAGAAACCACTCAATAATAAAACATCACTGAGCCACAGGGATCCACACACACCCATACGAGGAGAAAAATCAAGTCATAAAAAGCACCAGGAATCCAAAATAATACTCAAAATAGTCACAGCAATTAAAGAAAACAACAGGTAAGTTTAAAATTAAATATCCTTTGAGAGCTGGAGTCTATCACACCTATTGTGATGAGGGTATAATTACAGTTTGGAAGATTCAGAATTTTTCAATGCAGATCTTCCATGGAAACCCATCGTTGGCGCTGATGATCGCCTGGGCCAACTTAACCTCATGGAGAGGTTAGCGCAACGCTAATGAGGTGCTGCCAATGGGCTAATCACACACGCCTGAGGGCACACAGTGGTTTGGGGGAACAGGAAGGCGGGAACATGCAGATGTACCCACTTGAAGCCTGGCTGACACCTGGCCTGGAGCAGCAGGGTACCGGTCCTATGGCTTGTATGCTGCTCCATTTTGGACATCGTTTGTGACATCACAGTGCATTCCTCAATGCCTTTCAGTCTCATTTATTCATCTTTTACTTATTGTATTGTTTTGTACATATCATTCCTTCCACTGACATGCAACCCTTCACTTATATATTTACCAACCACACATGCACATTGTATATATCAACTGTTTTGTATCTGATCCTTGTCTCTACTATGTATCTACTGTATGTATGAGACCCACTGATGACAAAAGAGAGTCCGTGTGTTTGTATGAACATACAGTTTTTTCACCTGTAAACCCAATTCTGATCACGAAAGTAACAGAAAACTCTTTAAAAAAAAAGCTATCACCCTGTGTTGTTTGATCAAATTTCAGTAACCTTATTGAGATTCTGTGGGTTTTAATATTTCTTTATGTAAAATCAATTAATTCCGTTCAAAGGTAACATCAAAAAAGTGCAGGGAAGTGCATCACTGTGTTGTTAAAGCCTCCAGATTATAATCTCAGCAGCTGGAAGACGTGCAAAGTTTACAGCAACTGCCTTTCAGAAGCCAGGGATTAATATCAAGGGACATTAATTTTTAATGGTTGTTTGTTTATTTATGAAATAAGAAATGTTTATCTGCCTCGTGGCATTTTGAGGAATGAGCAACGGTGGGCTGTGTTACGGCCACGAAACAACGGTGATGTTGACCAATGATGGTCAGAAAAATAAAGCAAACTTGTAAATAAACATTTTAGATGTCGCGTTTCCAAGTATCAAATATGTTTGTTTGGGTTTTCTGTATATGTGGCAAAAGACACGTCACTAGAGATTTTGAGCCCCTTGAAGGCATATGTTGCGCTCCCAACCCAGAACAATCCAATTATCTTCCTAATCACTCTGAGGGATTATGGAATCTCGTGCCACCAAGAAAATGGCACTTTTTATGGACACGGATGTTATTGGCAGAAATGACAATCGACCTCCTGAATAACACACTTGTGGTATTGATGGGCATGTGCTGAAAGAAAATACAGTACATGTGGAGGGAGAGTAATATGGATTGTAGGGCTGGGTATTGACACAGATGCTGTGATTCGATTCAATACTGATTCACAGGCTAACAATTCAATTCTGACTCGGTATCAATCTGATAAGAGATATGAAATACTATATAGTAGCTTTCCATATTTGGACAGATGTTTTATAAGCTCTAAATGGAGAACAAATTTACAAATGCAGATTCAATGAAAATGTGAAAACCACCAAAGAAAGGCCAAAGGCTTGCATACCAAAATCTTTTTATTTGAGGAACATATGGGTTTAGTTCCTTAAAAACAAAACCAGCCTGTCTCTTTCTAACAGAGGTGGAAAGTTCATGTCCAGAAAGTAAAAATCCAGACCAAGATGACTCAACTGGTTGGTTAAAAATAAAAACTTGGTTTGGGTTTGTACTTTCTGGACTTGAACCATCTCACTGAAAAAATAGCTGAAAATCAAAATGGGCAAGTCTAAAATTCACACACCATGTTTCAGAATGACTTTTTTAAAAAAGTTAAAAAATGTGTGCCAAAACATAAATTACAAACTCGTTTGAGGAACAGATGGGTATTTTTTTTGGGCTGGGAATCGACCCTGACCTCAGAATTCGATTTGATTTCGATTCACAAGTGCCCGACTGGATTCAGTTTTGATTCTATTCAATTTATGTTTAATACACATCACCTAATGTGCGATCTAACCAGATGTGTTGTAAAAACAATGACAAAAGGCACAAACATAAAATTTATTCTTGTACTTACCCTGTACACTTCTTGTACCCAGTCAGAAATAAATGAATTATATCTCCAGATTTCTAGTTGCTTTCATTTGCTTCGGTGTTACCCATGACATTTGAAAAAACAACAATATTCTCATCACTGTCAGCATGTGACATTCAATAATATCCGTTTTTTCTTTACACCGTTTTCTTTTATTTAATTCATTTTGCTTTAATATAACATTATTTCGTGTCACCTTAAGCAGTGTACTGGATATGATTGTTGTGAGATGTGAGAGAAAACTGAACAGAGGGTATATTTCTCTTAACTAGCTTTTAGATAAACTGCTTTTGTTATGTATTTTTATATTGTTGCAAGAACGGCAGGGTGACAGACAGCTGACATTCACAAGACAGGCTAAAGGAGAACTGAGGTTTGAGCTAAGTGCTGCACTCATGTTTTAGTTACAAGAAATGCAGACTGGGGGACAAAGGCGTGAGCATCGAGCGCATGGAGCAGACATGACAGGAACACCATGCAAAAGCATAGACGCCCCCTCACGTGCCCCAAACCTGCAGCATGCTGATCACGTGAAGTATACGCGCTTGAAAGATGCATACAGTATGTGTGTTACAAAGTGCACCTCTACCCTAACCAGTTTGATCTGGTTCAGAGGAGGGGGGTGTGAACTATCTGTGTACCCATGTAAAAGTTGTGTTTACCAGAAAGTTCTTTGAACATTACCTCGGAGACATCCTCGAAGTGGTTGCTCCCCAAGCTTGGCAATAAAGCAACGTCATATTCTGAAGCACCGGCTAAGTGTCATAAATTTCCACCACAGAGAATAAAACCCCACTTCACTTGAATTGTGTGCATTCACAAGCTCGGAGTACTCCATTACCATGATTGACAATGCACCAAGATGGTGGCACAAGGGAATTGCACAATACTATTGCAACCCTTGTATAGGTGAGGGAGAAAGTAGTGCCACCTATACAAGGACCAAGTAAAACTCAGTGAAAATATTTTCAAAGTCACAGGGATTCATTAAGTAGATCAGTCTTGGGATTTTGTGAATCGAAATAAATCATCTAAATAAATAAATAAATCATTTAAAAAAATCATTCACTGACATTTCACACAACCATAAACTAGGGGGCGGGCCCTATGGTACAAACAGGAAGTGAATTGATGAGTCATCCTCCTATTGGTTACATTGGAATCACATGGGGTAGCAAAAAGCTTCTTTAGCACAGTTGAGGTTTAGCAGCACTCTCTGTTGCCTATAACTATCAAGGCTATCTGCCAATAGTGCTGGAGTAAAGTAGATGCACCAAAATTGAAAATGTGTGCATGTTTGCCTTTTGTATGCATCTTCATTCTTATTTGAGATTCTGACATTTATTTCTGAGCATTTTTGTGTTATTTTATCATTTATGATGCACAGGACTGTGTACTTGGATAAAGTATAGTGTCCATGTGAGTACTTCCACAGTGTATTGCTGTTTCCCATGGTCCTAATCTCCTGGATATATATGCTGAAAGCGAAACTGATGACATGGCTCATATGAATTATTTATTTTATTGACCAGCATGTGTGAAAGGATCAGTGGAGGGTGAGATAGTGACTGGCTGGAGTGGCATGTACAGTGCAAGTGATGTTATAGCCACCTTTACTTGGCCTGCATTCCTGGGAATGCAACCCGATAGCACTGGAAGGGGCACCAAATTTGGGGGGGAGAGGCATTTAATAGAATGTGTCTATTCCCTTATGTGGGACCATGCGATAATTGAAAGGACGAATCTGCAGTTGTAGACAGGAAATGTTCACTTGGGGTTTCCCCTGGATCCAGTTCAGAAGCTTAGGGCCGTCAAACATGGTTGTTATTGATTTGAGAACCATATTGCCAGAATTTGGACTTCAACCATGTTTTTCCATGGTTTCTCATATTAAAGGAACTCTATTGTGCTTTTCCAGTTTTTCCCTTTTCTTTAGTGTGTTATATAGCTTTCTGTGTAAGTAAATGGTCTGCAAAGTGTTAAGGCCCAAAATGCATGCCAGGGGAGTAACTTTCAAGGCAGAGATCACTTTTCTATAGTTTGCCAAAAAACAGCTCATTGGACTTCTAGGTCTTACATCCGTGATATGGTGAGGTCATCTCATTACACAATCCTTATTGGTCATCTCACGCAACCTACAATCTTCGCAGCAACTTTTTCAGACAAGGGAGAAACAAGTAGGTCAAGCTGACGAGTCCACCAAGCTGACCAATCAGATCACACTGGGCTCATCCAGGGCGGGGCTTACAGCTCTAACACAGACCGAGTGAATGTACAGTATGAGAAAAATAATAATCTTTGGAATACTGAAGCATGTAAATCTACATGCTACAGGGAAAATGAGCAAAATAGGGACCCTTTAAAAGGTATTCTCGCAAGCACACATGGTCAGACACTTGGAAGATTCTTGATACCGTTGGGTAGTCAGTATCTGGCAGGATGCTGCATTTTAATTTTATATGAACCACAGCACATTTCCATGTTGACACTCGCACTCTGACAGCATCGTTGCCTTTGTTGTTGTTTTTTCAGCCAAACAATAAATACGCTTTAGAAACTATACTGTGTTGTCACCAGCTGTAGATCATTGTTACTTCTTAAGGACCATGCAATTTCATCACTTCAAGAGGTGATATAGTGGCACACTGCAGCATTAAAGAGTTCCTGTGAACATAACACATGTCAATACATTGCCGCTTAAGATTAGTAGTTTGTAAACAAGCATTCCACTCCAGTGAAAACTATTATTCACTGTTACAGCTTCTCTGTCAAACTGAATAGCACCAACTAACTGTACTTGGTAGCTGTTTTGCAACCATTTTCATCAGTGCTGGTAAATGCAGTTTTCAAAGCATTTCGCTCTCAATGCTGACACACACTTAGTTTGTGTCGAATACAATTATCGATAGGACTCCTTGCAATTCTTACCCCAAATTGTGAAACCAATTGTTTAAATTGTTCGTTTCATCATTCCATTTCTTCATATATCCAGACAACACAGTACATTGGTTTTAGACAACCAATACATGAGTTAGTAATTATGACAATTTATCGGGGTGTAAAAAGGTTTGGGGGGAAAAATGAAAAATATATGCATAAAACAGTGTAATGGCACTTGATTACACACTTATTTGTGACAACAGATTGAAGTAATAACCTTTTTTACAATGATCCATTCACACTGATGATCACAGAAGTGAAATGTGTCACTGTGAAATAATTGTGAAATGCTGGTTCAGATATGGAATAAAAAGCATTTAATCAGAGAATATTGCCGCCTTTTTAGGGTTGAGAGGAATGTACTGCAGCGGACGCTGGATAGAGATGAAAGTCTGTCTTTGTGCCTCTTTCTTTTATTCTGTTTTCTGACAGTTTTGGGTGTGGGTGCCAGATGAAAAAATATTCAAATACTGCCACTGATAAAATGGGAAACGGCAGTGACTGCAAAACACCTGCTTGAGTTCTGTCTGCAGAGAGGCATGTTAATATTAGCATTAATCATCAGATATTAAATCAGTGCAATTAAGACTGATGCATGTAAAAATGGGCTGTTTATAAGCCAATAACATTAGAAACTGAAGTAATTCGGCAGTAATACAGTGCAGAGCCGACATTCATAATAAATGGCATGGAACCCCTCCCTCCACCCACCCCCAACCAAATAGGTCATTCATAGATCACCGGGGGATTTCACTATAATTTCTATGCAAATCGGATGCCATCTATTAGCCTTTCGTAAAATCTGTTCAGATTATTGGACAGAGTGAGTATTGATACCTCCTAACCTTAGCTCTCGCTTTTCCGTGCAGAGGGTGGGGGGTGGCTGAAATTAAGCAATCTCTTCCAGGACAGTGTGGTGATTACAAAATGATTAAATTCTGCATTGGTGTGACTTCATATCCCATTGTGCATTTCCAGGGCAACAACAATTGATGACTTACTAGGGAAAAACCACAATGTTTATAAATATGTAATATTTATGTATAAGACTTTTGTAACGCTTGTGTCACTGGAAAACAGGGAACATAAGCTACTGGAGCAGTTCTAGGTTCGGAAGGAGTGGTTTGAATAGCTTAAACAATGGATAAGTAGACCAGAGACAAAATCTTGGGTTTATAGCTGGCAATTTTACTGAAATTACAAATACAATAACACACAATTACACACACACACAACAGTAGCAAAATCAGTTTGACTCAACTTCCCCTTTTCCCCTTTTTTAGATCCAGGATAGGTTTTGGTAATAACTATCCTAATTTTAATTAGTTTTGTCAACTAGGTGTTTCTTTATTTTCCTAAGACCGGTCTGTATAATTGCTCTTGGATTAATAGTTAAATTTACTAAACTATTTACTCCCCTTTTTTAAGTAACTCTCAATTTGAAAGAGACTGCAACTCTTACCATAGCACCTTTCTTAAGTGTACTGACCCTTTCAATCGGCGTTCTTTTAGAAAACAGATGAAAATGTACTATTCAACTCGAACCATATGAACAACATGACAAAAGAACTCAATAGTGAACAGTACATCACACAGGGTATCCTTATAATATGCTTCCGTTCAATGTTCAGTTCAGTCCTCATTCATTTAATCAATGAGAGGTAATTGCATAATCCTACCACAGTAACAGTGAGACAGTCTTCCAGTAGGAAAAATAAGGTTCAAACCGTGTCCCTTTGAGCCGGTTGTGACGTTGTCTCACTCTCTTAAGGGGCGAAATCCTTGGGCAAAGCTCGCCATCCAATGTCCTCGTGCACACACGCCTCCTCACACATGCACACGAGCTGAAGAAACTAGTGATGGGAAGTTCGGCTCAATTAACCGATTCGATTCTTTCAAACTGTCCGTTGTAATGAATCGATTCTAAAACCGATTCTATGATTCAATTTTTTTTCCCGTCTTTTTTTCGCCTGACCATATTACTCAACGAATCATGGGATCGGATAATAAATCTGTCTCAAGGTTACGTTATTTGACAAAGATAGCGCTGGTGTTCAACAAAAATGTTCAGCTTGACTATTCACAATAAAAAAAAAAACATATAAAAAGCAGAAGGGGTGTCGATGCTGAATAAACACGTGTGTATACAGTATATAGTTCTTGTTTTCTTTACTTAAGCCAAATTCATGTGCATGAGTATCAAGGACTACATCACAGTTAACAACTGCAATACTACCAATACAATCACACATACGCATACAATCAGCATGAGTAAACTTGCGTATACGTTGTGTAAACGTCAAAGTTAATATATATCTTAGTTTGTTCTTTGATGAAAGACAGTTTTATTATACAGAAATGCAATAATTTACTGTTGTGATAAACGATGAACAGCTGCGTTTATTTTACTCCTTTTAACAGCGTAACTGAATTTCCGCAGTAAACGCCACGAGGGCTCTTGCGATCGGTTCGCGAACCGTTCGTTTGAGTCACCGACCGAGTGTCCGAAAACCCGTAAGTTCGATTTGTTCATCGAACGGGCTCTCAGGGAGTTGCTGAGAGCGTATATCAATAGACTAATACAGCAACCAGAGTCTTTAACCCACATTTCTGCAGAAAAAACGTGTAAATAAATTCAAAGGCATTTGAATTTAAAAGTGTTTTATTTGTCGGTTTGTGTTACTGTTTAGTATTACTTTATGTTAATATAAAAATATAGGCCTATACTTGTGATAATTTGTTTTTAAAATATTTGCAATATTGGTAATGGCAGATTTTTGGGACGTTTTGAAATGAAGGAGCAGGGGCCTCTAGCTGAAAGCTGCAATCATACCCATATAGAATGGAGTGTTGGTGCCAAGTTTAGGAGGTGATTATTAAAAAATGTTACAGTAAAAATTCACCAAAATAAGTCTGCTTACACTCTGTTATACCTACTATAAGATGGCAATGGCAAATTTTTGGGACGTTTTGACATGAAAGAGCAGGGGCCTGTAAAAATAGCTGAAAAAAAAGAAGCATTTAAGGTGGACCGGAAAAATCCGAATAAGTAGCCAACTTAAGTCTCGTTCAACATTTTCCGTTCTAAAGCGAACTTCAGTTAAACCGTTTACTCGTATAAAACACTTCTCTCAAACTCTATAAAAACACAGCAAAACTCACCATAACTTCTCTGGTTAGGGTTGCTACCGTTTCAGCAATCTGCAACACTGTTTTGATTGGAAAAGATATGAAATTTACTTTGAAAAGTAGAAAATTATTTCAACTTCGCATCTCTGCTGCTTCTTTAGTCTGCTGGCGTAAGTCCCTCTCTCTACTATGCACTACACTACCGCGCACGTGCGAGGAGGGAGGAGGGTCACGCTGCGGGAAGGTTATACCAGAATCATAAACTTTTTCCATGTAAATGTTTTAACGTGTAAATTAGACTATTTTTCAAATCGTTGTCTTGTGTCTTATCTTATAGTTATTTATTTATTTTACTATTTATAATATTTGTAACCTGGGTTACACATTTCATTCTGTTTAACAGATGGTTGTATCCAAACCGACATATATTTTTGAAAAAGGAGGAGAGATTCTTGTTCCAGTTTGAGATTCTGTCTGTGTACAGCCATTGCCCTTGGCTCTAATTGAGTATGAAGCTCTCAACACCGTCGCTCTATTAAGAGGCAAGTCGCT
Source organism: Boulengeromyrus knoepffleri (assembly GCA_026770805.1). Lineage (NCBI taxonomy): Eukaryota > Metazoa > Chordata > Actinopteri > Osteoglossiformes > Mormyridae > Boulengeromyrus > Boulengeromyrus knoepffleri. The sequence goes on along the minus strand of JABJVO010000078.1, from coordinate 20,675,417 downwards.
TGAAAATGTTTCTCTTTATTATTTTGTCCATAAAGGAGATTCACAAGCAGAGGTTGAGGAAATGGCTGTTAATAGCACTTTGCTGTATCACCTCAATGGAAACGATAATACACTTAGTTTAATCTCTGCAAGAAGTAGGGAATGATGCAGACGTGAGCACGGGAATAGGCGGTGTATTAATGGAAAAAAGCTCTTAACGAACTGTCATCCCATCGCTCACACTTGCTCTCTCCAGCTGACCCCTATCTCGCCATCTTTCCGGGGCCAAAATCGTAATATCTGGGTGATGCCTATTAGTGAGAAAACTAGGTAGTGCCCCCTGTTGGAATATTATTTATAATTAAGCTATTTCCTTATAAAAGAGGGCACAATTCATATAGGGGCCAGTGATATGTTTGAATCAGTAAGTAACAGATGAGGGGGCACTCTGTGACCAGTCAGGTTTCAGTTTGGGCCTGTGCATCTGTGGCCCCGCCCCCTGTATACTCACCTGAATGTACACAGTAGAACAACATAAGTTTTGTTTCATTTAAGCACCAGACTGGGAAGCTCAGGATAAACCATCGAACTTCCTTGAGATCAGGGAACATTCTCTGCCTTACCAGAAGACTCCTATCAAACATTGGTCCTTGTAACAATATATTAAGAAATAATGCCGAAAGAATGTAATAACTCGACTGAATGTAACAAATTGAATGATGATAACAATAATGATGATGATGATAATGATAATAATAATAATAGGGTAATGTTGCAATGTAGAATTATAAAGTAGCCTATACATTTGTTACATTTTGTCAAGTTATTACATATTGCGGTGTAATTACATAATGTGTTGTTACATAGTATGTAACAAGGCATTATGTAATAACAGCATTATGTGATAAAATTTTGTTACATTTTGTTGAGTTGTTACATAATGCATCATGATTACATAATACGTTATTACAGTCCTTCAGGTGGGTAGAAGAACTGCCTGGGGACACCTTCTCTGGTACCAGTGGCATCACAGTAGGACGTTGTTCACTATTAGAACTCTCTAGTAGCCCAATAAGTCCATCTTTAGGAAGAATGTCAACAAAGATGGGATTCTCTTGCTCTCAAATGTCTCTGCATTCTCTGTTCATGTACTAAGATCATCATTTATGGTGCGATACCCCAGAGGTCCTGCACAAACAGTGGATCTGCGGCTGAAAAATTCTCCGTTTAGCTGTTTTTTTTCCTTCATGATCCAATGTTATGGATGCTGTGTTGCCTCTTATTACATAAAGAAATCAGAGGTTTGTGGTCTGTAATAATCATAAAGTCTCGATCATATAGACGCTTATATAGGAATCTTTGAATTCCAAAAATCCCTGCTGGACCTTAGGCACCCAGCTGTGAGAATCTCCTGTCAGACGGTGTCTGCGTTCCAGACATGAATGCATATCCCATCTTCCATTGCATGTGACGGAACAGCCCCGATTCTGTCCGGTGAGGCGTCACATGACAGAATCAGCTGTCTGTCTGCAGAGTAATAGGCCAACACCTCTGCAGAATGGGGTAGATCTTCAAATGCCTCTGAAGCATTTTCTCACCTGGAGGTCCATCTCCGCTCAGCATCCTCTCCAGGTTCGTGCAGCAGTGCCAGAAGCATGGAGACAAGTGTAATAATCAGGGAACCCTGTAACATGAGCAGTGAGCCCTGAGCAGCATTTGAATTGATGGGGAACTTGGAGACTACCCATAAAGGCCCCCTCCCCACATAAGGGCTCAAGAATCCCCCCCCCACAAGGGCTCAGGGACCCCCTCCTAAAATATGTGCCTGGGGGCGTCCCCTTTAAAATGACTATTTTGCAAGATTCAGTGCCACCCTCCCACCCTGTTCAATATCTTTTACAGTCGCCCTCAATCCTCTCACCAGTCAACAACTTTTTTTGGAAATCCCCTGAAACCTCAAGCCTGTCCAGACCTACGGTCACATGACTTAGATGGTTGACTCTGCACTTTTCGGTTTGTCATTTCCCTTGCTACTTATTTCTCTTTATTTCAACCAGCCGTCTGTCTACA
>JABJVO010000078.1:20657315-20669910 GCA_026770805.1 Boulengeromyrus knoepffleri | reverse complement strand
TGCTCATTGCCACAAGTGCAACAAGTGTTTTACATGTGGAGGCGGAAACACAAGCAATCTGTCAACATCTAGCGAAAATCCGTCACATACATATAGAAATACACAGTTTTCAGCTGCCTAGCTGATAGTGAATCTGTCATTGTGTATGCTGTCATGTATGCTTAGTGGCCTGGAGTTATCTAAATTATACAAACATAGGTTAATGATTAAAAGTAACCATTAGCCAGCTGATTGCTATGGGTGCATTCATAAATTCAATCTGAAATAGTCAGAGCATCTCGTTCTGAAATGCACAGTTTCAGATCACGGATTTAGTGACTTGGACAAGCTAAGGTTATCACACAGTAAAATTGCTGTTAAAGAAAAAGTCCTGCATTCAGTTTTTCACTTAAAAGTGAACATTATTACATATGTTTTACGTTTCCATTATCACAAAATCAGTGTATAATGATGAAAGATTGCTGTTTGTTTCAGGGCTGCAGCTATCAATTATTTTAGTAATCGATCTATCGATTATTCCATCATTTAATCGAGTAATCAGATAAGAAATACTTTTGTCTTATTAAATGCCAATAGTAACTATTCAAAAGAGTAAAAAGACATGTCTCTTAAAATGAACAACTTATTGGTTTCCTTTTTAGAAACATTTTCAATGGTTAAACTGCATATAATATCTGTCAAAAAAAACTAAACCCCATTTGTGCATTTATGTACATGCACAACTATATATATAGTATGTCTTAACTCTTGTGCACATGGGACTTTCACAAAACACTATGACACACCTTGGACCTATAGTGACCCAGCATATATAGACTACATTTAAAAGTCAAACCACAAATAACTGTAGCGGTGCAGACTTTTATAAAACATCTTCCCCGAACACTAAGAACAGTTTCTAAAAAGATGTTTTTTATTACAATTTAGTGGTCATTGTTGACACACCACAGCAATGAAATGTGTCCTCTGCATTTAACCCATAAGTGCCATTGTGACATAGCAGGGGGCAGCTAATTCAGCACCCGGGGAGCAGTGCTTGGGGGCGGTACCTTACTCAGGGTACCTCAGTGGTGCCTTGCTGGATGGGGATCCAAACCTGCAAACTTTCAATTACAAATGCGCTTCCCTAACCATTAAGCCATCATTGCCCGATGGAGAATACAAAAATTTAATTAATTAATTTTTAAGTGAAAAAAAACAAAAAACATAGAAATGTTAAACTTTCAAACAATTTTGAACCATTTTCCATTATAAATAACATACAAATAACAATATTGTATACTTTTTCATAAAGGCTAACAGGTAAAATACACATTCTAGTTTATTTACTTGTATAGAAAGCATCTCTCAAAAGCATCCAGTAATCAAAATCCATTTTCATTCTTTATCCACAAAATAAGCTAAATTGGGTAAAATAGGCAAATATTGCAAAAACTACCACTATATGTACTGTCCCATTTACACCTTGCACTTTAGAGACAAAGCCTGGCATGGGGGTAATAAGGGTAAGATATATATATAGGTCAATATTGACGAATCAAAGTTTTTATTTTATTTCAGTCATATTCTAAGTAATTCAACATGACGGAGAGAAAATCATGTGGGGAAAAAAGCTCTCTTTGTTGAAGCACCGTTTACAAATGCAGCACTTAAAAAAGCGTACATAAAAATACAGACACTTTACTGTAACGCAACATTTTTTTGCTAAATAAATTAGCAGAAAATAATTTAAGCAATTTGTATGTAACGTTATCCTGTGTCTGTAGTAATTGACAAAATCATCAGTGAAATGGGAACATTAGCCTTGGTAGCTGCTAAGCTACCTTCGGTCATAACTATTAATTATGTTAAATATTAACAGCTAATGCTGAGCACTTATAAAAACAAAACAATATTTAATACATTAATGACAGCTCAATCTATTAATCTATTAAAAAAATAAACATAAATCTGTTATTTTATCAACATACCGCTTAAACTGCTTGGTAAGCAATGGAAATGAACGTGATTCTTGCCGTGAATGTCAACGTTTGGAACTATTCACCGTTCCCTTGACCCGGAAGTTTGCCGGAAATTTTTCTGGCATTTTTTACAATGGGTCCCTATGGGAGTGTCACCACTTTGTTTTTTCTACCGCTCTGCTACGTGTAACGTATCACAAACACACTGTGCGACAGTAATAATCCTCCATGTGACACAAGGTGATCACTGAGCAGTATATAATTGTGTGGATTAAACAAAGCATCGAAGCAAAGAATTTGCACTGAGGATTTTTTGTAATGGAGTCATTCGAGTTACACGATGAATCGTTGCAGCCCTAGATGGAATAATAAAAAAATATCAAAAGTTATTTGCATTTCAATAATCACATTATAATCTGTAATAGTGACTTGTTCAAAACAATGTTGTTTCAGTTTGCAACTCAAGAATGTTTATATGCGATACGTATGAGAAAATAAACTAGCGCTAATTCTTTTCTTAATTCGTTTCTTTTTCTCTCTTAAATAAAAGTACTGATAAGACTAGCGTTAAAGTATTGGTTCAATAAGCAGTATTGGTAAGAGCAGTAGTAGTACCATTAAATTCTTAATGATACCCCTCCCTACCCATAATGCACCAGGTCATTGCCCGCTGAATTATCTTTCTAACTGTTTCACCCATACAACCACACCTGTGCTTTTCCGGAGATGCAGCCAATATGGAAACTCCCACTGTCCGTAACGGGTCAGGGTTGACTTTCATTCTTGCCCAACACCATCAGCATTTTTCTGTGGGTGAGACACGTGTGACTCATATACAGCATCGCGGGACCCTCCGCACTTGATCTATTTTTCATGGCAGTCAAACAGAAATCATATATGATTTTTTCCCCTTCATATGGGAGAAGAGGCTACTGCTGATAAAGCTTTATTTTTGAAGTCTTAGAGGAAGACTTAGCTTCCAGAACATTCTGCCACTGAAGTTTATTATTATTATTATTTTTTGAGGTGGAGCTTGTGTGCCTGGAATGCAAAAGAAACTTAGCCCATTGCCCTGAAAAGAGAACCTTGTCTCCTGGGAAAAGTGCCTTTTTTTGGTGATTTAATTTGATGGAAGTCAAAGTTAATAAGGCTGAGGATTCGCAGTAAAAATGAAGCCTCCACAAGACAGCAGTGGCGTGTTATGCACATATGACTGTGAGGTCATGTGATTCGAATTGACGAATCACATGCCACAGCCCCTTCCCCTGCTAATGAGGCAGAAGGGGGTTTGAGTTGATGGCAGGGGAGTCGCTACAATGATACCGCCTGTGGCTCAACTTGTGAAAGGTTCCACATTTATGTTATGCACCATGAGTCAGCATCAGGAGGCCTCACACTTATCGCAAATGTTTTTAAGTGACCTGTTTCCCACCACCTCCATAGCGAATATTGCCCCCTTGTGGGTTGCCTGATAGATGACCTTGCCCACTACAATTTCCAGGAGGTACGCGGGAGTCAACTCCATGATAATGACCACAGTCCAGCGGGTGAACATGATGAGTGTGGATCCATTTCGGGCCTGTAATGGACTTGGCTGGTGTTTACTACCACATTGCATACTTTTATTCAAAGTGACTGTTAAAACGGCCTGGGCTGTTCTGTGTAGAAGTGCAGGGTAAATTCCCATCTCAAGAGTACCCCGGGAGCCCACCCAGAACTCAAACCAACAACCTTCTGGCTTAGAAGTTCATGTCCCAGTACCTGCTGTCTGGACTCATTTAGTAAATAATTAGTTAGCACGGAGGGCCAGCTGATGTAACGTAAATTAATCATAACACCCAGGTGAAATACGGTAATCATATCTGGCAGTTATAATGATGAGACAACAGAGAAGCCAAGGTAATTTACTCAGTGGGAACTCGACTTAATTTCTAGGTTTTCCAGAAGGCTTTCAAAGCCAGATGAGACGGGACCATTTGATTTATCGCTATTTTTGCATTTGTCCCTCCGTGTGTGTTGTGTGGGTGAGTCTGTGTGTGATCGTCATTGACAGTGATACAACAAACCATTTGTATTTTCCTCTCTGCTGGTCATAAGCATACATCCCAGAGACACCAGGCCGAATATTCCGGATTATGACTGGTGGCAGAATTGTAATAATTTATTAGCAAAATCTGATCTTGTACTTTAAATGGGGGTCATGCTTAAATTAAAATGATCCATACCGCTAATTAAAAGTGTGGCTTCTCAGCACACAAAACAGGTGTCATCTTTTGACCTTCTGTGATGACAGATTACCTTTTCATCATTGCATTCCTTTAACTGGAAAAATGCTTTTAATAGAAAACAGAAGAAAATGGAGGAATAATATTGATTTCTAAACAAAAAAAGAAAAGTCATGTGGTCAGTGAATAGAAAAAATAAATAACGCCGTATAAGAAATAGTGGTTAAGGAGGCATATAAGGGCAATTTCACAGTATATGAAGCTCTGTTAAGGCCAAAGCACTTGCCTCTGATTAATGCTCCACTTCATGTGCAGTTTTCAGCTGTGCCAGCCCAGAAATAGCCTTACACTGTTTGTGTGTACATGTGGTTCTGGATGCCGGTGCGTCTTAAGCGATTTTTGGGTTATGAACCGTGATCCGGGCCAGTTTTAGAAGCCACTGGTGAGAAAATGAGTGACTGGAGTGTCAAATCAGACATATTTAATTAACCTGGCCAACGTTGCCATCGGAGATGATTTGATGACAGCCTCATTAATTAAAGGACCTCGTTAATTAAAGGGTCAGAAAAGGTGGTGGTGGTGGTGGTGGTGGGGGGGGAGTGCTACTGCGTTACCACAGTGACCTTGCAGGACTTGATCTTTCTTACATGACCCCCAATTCAGTCGGTACTGCTGGAAACTCTCCCCACTATAGCCTGCAGGAGGCAGTAGAGCTGCATACTTAATCGCCACAATAACGACTCACTTCCTTGTCATGTGGCTGTAGCTCCTCCTTTTTGTTGTTTTCTTAGTGTTAAGTTTGTTTATTTGACCAAAAACAGTGAACCATTTAAGAGCGATTGCGGGAGACATGGAAAACAAATCACTTTTGAGCAAGGCTCATTGAGCACCCCCGCACGTAGCTGATGCCGCATCTCCCCCCCGTCTTCCCTCATTTGCTTACTTAGATAAATATCTACAACAACAAATAGGTCAGGCAGAGACTGATGGATTATTGATTACTTGTTTTCTCTCCAGAAGATACAAAATACTCTTATGCCTAAAAAATTCAAGAAAAGAAACAAAAAAAAACTTAAACACATGTTAAAGGGAGGATCTTAAAAGGTCAATCGTTGCATTCCATTTATCTTGGAGGTTTGGAGTCGGAGCTGGGAATGACATCACACCTGAGTTAACCCCGTTGCTGTACAACAAGTCAGAAACCCGTTTAGCTATATCAGGGGCTTTTTTCAAACAGCAGGATTTCTTGCTTAAGCTGAATAACTTGTCGGATTTAAAGTACCCCAGTTTAAATGATCTTAATCCTTGTTCATTTACATTTAGCCAGCTAAGCAAGAGATCCGGTTTTCTGAAACAAGTTGTTTGCACTTTCATTGTTAGCCATTGATAGCAATATCAGTTGATAACAACACATTATGCTGTATTTTGCACATACGAACACCATAGGAACATGATTATCATGGTTTGACAAACTTCTAAGTCAGAGTTCTAAGTCTTTAGAGTCCTGGTGCTCCCTGTTTTGCTGTATGGTTGCGAAACATGGACATTGCTTCACATCAATCGTACGATAAAATTAATAAATAAAATGACAGTAAGACATAATACGCCCGCAAAAAAGGGAGAAGATGAAGACTGGACTCCTTCGGTACTGTGTCTCTTCGGAGAATCCTTGGGTACCGCTGTTTTGATTTTGTGGCAAACAAGCAGTAGCTTTGGGTGCCCCGAATGAGGCACATTACCTGCATTGTGAGGGAGTGTAATTTAAGGCACTATGGCCATGTGGCGCAATTCCCTGAGGGTGATGTTGCTCGCAGGATCATGATTGTTGGGGACCCGAGCGGCTGGACCAGGCCAAAAGGATGCCCACATAACATATGGCTGCGGCAGATAGATGGCCATTTCCGGAGGGTGGGGCTAGACTGTGTGTTGGCCTGGAGGGTTGCCATCAGGGACCCCAAGGTGTTTTGTCATCTAGTGAGTGTGGCAATGCACTGTATCACTGTATTCCCCTCTACCTGACCTGACCTGTTGTTGGTTCAGGTCCTAGCCAGACCTGGTACATGGTCACTAAAATGCCACATAAATCCACACAGTTATGCTTTTGCACTTGATAGCAGAAAGACAATGGAAAATATACTGACAGTCAATAGGAATAGTATTCATTGTGGAATGATGGGGCAGCTTTTGTTATTTATCTTTGATATCAAAGACGCTGTACCACCATAGATACGCTGGTAAGTATCCATTACAGCACACAAAGGCCACACCATCTGAATGGCTTCATTCAGATCCCGAGGACAGGGGAGCAGAGGGATATTCATCTAATGTACCGTGGTAAATACAGATCCCTCAATATGAGACGGGAGGTCTGGGTTCGCAAAACTGAGGCCAGCTTTGAAAAAGTGTACATGCATTAATCTGCTTAAAGTAAACTGCAACATGACTTAAACAAGGCTACAGTTCAGGTTTTGCAGACTTGGACTGCATTTTCAAGACACGTGTTGCAGAGTCACATGGGCTGTGTGTGTGAGTATGGGAGGTCTTGGCAGGCTGGGGATGGAGATCGGAGACCCTAGGCGGACCTGGAGTCAGATGATTCCACATGCACTTGTTAATTCCTCTCTTCACTTTCGTTCACATTGTTTGTTTATTCGTTTGTTTAGTGCTGCTCCTATTCTCTCCTGACCGATGCCGTCCCAGTGCTTGATCTGCTGACATGTGCTGCACCATGCCAGGCCAGACTGGAGTGGATTGGACCTCGTGGCTGGTCATCTTTCAGAGGCAAAGATGATTCCCTACTTGCATGCAGCTTAATTTGATTTTCTTTATAAGTTAATTCCTTTAACTGGAAAATGCAATTTATTGTTATAATTTCGATGCAATACATATTATTCTTGAAAGTTCCAGACTGAGGCAGGTAGGAAGACAGGTTTACATTAACGTTGCCCACTGGTGGGTCTTTCCTGTCACGGATCAGCTCAGGGGATCCCCCATGACGTCACACAGGTAGTCCCAGTTACTAAGCCAATGCCTCCGGGGGAAGCCTGGTCTGTAGGTATCAGCTGATTTCACCATGTCAATGGCTCTTATCGCCGGTGTTACTTGTTGTGAGGCTAGGCCTCCTCCCAGCTGTTTGTTGGTTTGTCTAATTGACTCGGTTACTTCTACAGGTTCAGCATGCTGGCCGAACCCGAGATCTTCCTGATTTACCTGAGAGTTTGAGCATTCCTCTCTCTGTTTCCCTGCCTACCGATCTTCTGACCCATTTCTGCCCTGAGACCTGTCCAGCCCCCCGCCAGCCTACGCTCCTTGCTTGATAATCTCCTGACCCGCCTTGCCCCTCCGATCGTCCCTGCACCTCCCCCGACTATGATTCTGTCTTGCATTTTGGATCTCATTCTGGCTCTCTCTGGTTTTGACCTGGACTGTTTTTGACTACGATTTGTCTCGCACCTCATCAAAGCCGCTCACCGCACCTGATCCCGTGCAAGTGTCTTCCCTTTTCCCGTGTCGTCCATCTCACATTCCTTTGAACGTCACTGAAGTGGATTGATTAACAGTGATGCTACCAAATAGACTGAATACTTTTCTGGCAACAGCACTGTGTAACAAGAGATCAAAAAGCAAGCAGTCCCATTGATGCATAAAACATGGATTATGCCCTTTGGTCTGGATGCCAAATTTCCAACTGAGAGGGCATTATTGATTATATATTAACTTGTAAATGTCCCTAAAGTCATTGCTATATGATAACAAGCATTGAGTAATAAGCTTTAAAAGGAGTTTCCCACACCAGTCCTTCACAAAATTAATAAAAAACAAACAGTATTCCATCCATCCATCTTCTAATTGCTCATACAACACAGGGTTACAGATAATCATTTTACAATCAAAACCCATCCAGCAGGTGGCATAATGGTTAAAAACTTGTACTTTCACATAAAGGGTTATTAGCTCCATCCCCCCAAAAAGTGGATTAAGGTAGTTCAGGTAAGCAGAACATGTTTTAATGACGTACGTATCATAGAAGGAAATCCTGAGTATTGTGTCTATAGACAGACCTTGAAAAGATTACCTGACGTGTCTTAAAGCAAAGAAGCAATATGGCAGAGAGACCTCGTTGGATGGGTCCCCTGTGATGTGAGTTTGCTTATTTTCATTCTGTGGGTGTGTTTCTGTAGGGTGGCGGGGGCCATGGATACAGTGTCCCTGAGGTGAGTGGGTGGGGGAGGGCACTAGACCCAGTCAGGCTAATAGAAGATGACAGGAGCATATTATACACCGAGATGAAGTCACAGCGTAGACGGCATGATTGGATTGCTGCTTGCCGTCAGACCCTCATGATAAGATTGAATTTCACCGGCGTCCCTTTGCAAGCCGGTCCGGAGACACTTACGCTGGATGCCATACGGGGCCTCAATCAAAAGAAAATAATATATTTTTTTATATTATTATTCTGGAAATGTGATTTTTTTTGCCACTGCTGCAGAATTCTGCAAACAAAGCTGCGTAGACATGGATTCGCATTCCTGTCCCATACATGCTACATGTAACAGCTCAGCCTGACACTTTGATTCCGGGTTTGATGACCCGACATGAAAACGCATGTTAAAATGCCATAGAGTGTGGCGGCTGACTCATTCACAAAGTGAAAATACCAAACAAACAACGATGAAGGACAAACGAGGAGAAACTCTGGGAACTTTTTAACAGGTCTTCAGCTACAGCTGTGAGATTCACGGTCCTCTCTGCCTGCATCTTTTCTCATGACATCATTCTACCTCACACACAGCATGTGCCAGCGCGGTGTTACTGAATTATTCAACCACAAGGCATGGCTTTTCTTTGTCCACAGTTTGCTCTTCATAATTTTACACCTGATCATTTAAACGTAATTTGCTTTGACTACCTGAAACTTTAAACTACATCATTCCACCTCACAATTGCATAGTGAAGTGTATGGGGCTGATGTGTGGCGCAGTGAGTTACGATTGGATTGCTTGTGACTGGAAGGTTGATGGTTCAAATGCCAGAGAGATGTCACCATCAGGCCTCTGATGAAGGCCCTTAAATCCCTAATTCCTCCAGGGACTGGCTCACCCTGCTTTCTGAAAAAATGGGTCTACTAAATGCATTAATTAAATATATACAGTATAATACTTTCAAAAATAATCCCATAGATATACAATAATTCCAGAAGTTCTTGATGTAAAAATAAACAAAAGGCAGATCTGTGGATATCAATGCATTACATCAGTAGGTGTAATTTTGCTGCAGATTCTACCTTTTGGTGCATTAACAGCTCAAGGTGTTTTGCTCAATATTAATATTACTGATAAGAAACATTTAAGTTTTCCTCTCTCCTGAGACTCATTTGTGCAACTTTGGCCTACTGAGCTTTCATTGGTGTCCACCATCATCCCACTGCTAATTAATTTAGCAGGAGTGGACGTCACTGGAGGGATTTGCTAACGAGCTAATGTCTCTGGTCAGATGACTCTCTAATTAACGAGCCATTTCTGCAAGTGGCTACTTTATTCAGATTTTTACTCTTTAGGTCCTGGAGATCCATAATGACAAGAGGCTGGTTTTTGGTTTGGTTCCGAGCAGCCTGATTTTCGTACAGGAATCGCAATCACCATGGGGCTTGGAGTAACTTAAGAGCTGGGCTCAATCACGGTCATTCAGATTGTTATTCAGATGGCTCCTGAAATCATTCTTATTCATCATTATTCAGGTAATAGCCCCTTATCTTGTGTTTCACACAGAGGCCAAATTACCCCGCTGGAGACCATCTTAACCTGGATAGCCTTTTACTGTTAATCATCAGACCATGGATAGCGTCTTGTAAAATACAAAGGAGTTCGCAACATTTGGACCGCAAAAGTCTGGGCTGAACCAGAAGTTGTGCATTGAGTGTAATGCAAAGTCACCAAGTACACTGTGTCCATCTACTTCTGATGGCGGCCCCTGCGGTTTTGGGAAATGGTATCTCCCTAGTTCTGGTTAAACATTTAAAAACTGACCCTGCGAGCCACCCATCAAGGAAACTGGTACGACTGATGTCTTTGGCTTTATTTATTACACATTCGTTACACCGTAATTTTAAAGGTTAATTCAATAATGGGTCTGTGACATTATATCATACCCAGGCTGTCTTACATGTGCAAATGTCTTATTTTTTAAAAATAACATTCCATCCATCCATCCATGCATGTTTGCGTGCATGCATGCATCTATCCATCCATCCATCCATCCCCCAAGTGCTCATACAGTACAGAGTGTCAGATCATCATTTTTTTTTATAGCCGGAAACATTTACAGGTAAGATAAATGTGATTTCTCATTATTAACCTTAATGAACTTTATTCTGGTTTGATACAAATATGAAGGTATAAATGTATATGTCAAATCAGGTGGGGCAAAGAAGGCAAGTAGAAATGGTGTAGCTATGCACGTCTTCCGCCATATTTCTGAGTAATTGAGAAGGAGAATGCTAACTGTTGATTTTAATAATCGAGAAATCGAGTTTAATCAGGTAATCGTGACAGTTCTACTTTGGGCTGGAGCTAATAAACTTTTTACTGATGGTACAGGTCTGCCATTATGCCCCCTGCTGGATGGGTTTACTATTGCACAGTGATGATCTGAAACCCAGTAGGATGGTGAAATAAGGGCACGGACATGGCGTCACCCTCAATCCAATGTCCTTTTTTCTGTCCAGTATTTGCTCCTGCGCTCATATTTTAACAGTGGAATTCTGGAGGCTGTTTTTTGTTGCGGTGACGTCTGTCACATTCGCATTAGGCAGCACAACAATGGGCCTGGCCCATCTGCGTCTGGACCGAGCCGGGTCTGCAGCTCACAATGGGCCCAGGCACGTCTCGGCACGACCGATAAGGACCTGGCACCCAATCCAAGTGGTTGGGGGAGATAAGCCATACAACCCAACCCCCCGCCCCCCCTGGTCCCCCCAGACTCCCTGCATTGAGGCGTTAGTGGGACCCCTAGGGATGGTGCTCCATGACCACACATGGCTATCGGCAAATTCTTCTGGGCTGGAGAGTGTCAGACCTACCCGTGGCTTAAAATCAGGACAGAGTGCAGTCAGGGCTCTTTTGGAAATTGCCAGTAAGTACTGCCCCCCCTGCGAGGTAAACCCTGCAAATGTTTCCACTTACAGATACAAAGGTGATGGGAAACATTAGCGGTCGCCTTGGTAACCCCTGTGTTGACTATAAATGGCTCGGAACACCCGATGCTTGGTTTCGGAAAAGCGTGTGACCCACGACCCCCTGGATTTTTTAACCCCCTCCCCCACAAAAAAAACTTTTGCATGGTCATTGTCAGGGTGCCGCGGCATGTGACTTCTTCAGATTGCCCCGCCCCCTTGATCCCTCCTTCATTCTCTTTTGGCAGCTTCATGCACCCCTTTGTATAGAAAAATGCAGTGATGGGCAGAGCATGGGAGTGGAGTGGAGTGGAGTGGAGTGGAGCAGAGCGAGGAGTGGAATTTAGTCAGAGCGCGGAGCGGTTTTTTAATTAAGGCTGGAGCAGTCGCTCCAGAATTCCTCTGTACAATTATCAAGACTGTTACACAGATTGGCCGAGATGGAATTCGCAAAGTATTTCACAAAAGAAACTGATAGATCATACAAGTGTACTATTCTAACGTATAGATGACAATAATGTAGAGCAAGAACAACAGTGTGGTGAAACTGTTTCAGTGAGTAAAGATTCACTTTGGAATCACTTTTCTCAGAAACATGGGAGTGTGCTACGTGAACAGGCAGAAGCCAGAGCAAAACGTGAGCAAGTTTTATATGGTTGTAGCATATCAAGTCTATAAAGTAAAGTATAAAAGCCTATAAAGTAAATATTGGTAATCAAATAAATTTTGTCATTCAAAGTAGGTCTAATAGGATTTTTTTATTTCACGTAACGCTGTCAGTGAAATTTTATTTTACAGAGAGACGCAGCAGTAGCATCAACAGAAAAAAAATTGAGGAATTTAAAATGTGGATGTTTAGCTTGTATATTCTTTAGGCTATTAAGCCCACTGATTCCTTTATTTTTAAGCCTATGTTTGTATGGAATGCCATTGCCAAACCTGTCTGTTGTTGCCTATATGTTGTTTAAAAATAAATATTTTCTGTTCTGAGTGACAATGTTGCCATTGCACATATTTCTTTACGATATAAGGCTTCGGTTTAAGGTGACATTTGTTAGGCATGCAGATTATTTGTCCCTCTTTTAACCTCCTGAGACCCGGTAATTCATTTTGGGGCACTGTAGTACACATTTAGTTTTTGCTTATATCTCTCATACTACTCATGCCACTTTGTTAAGTCCTGTTGTGTCTTAGAGAGGACAACCGTAGCTTTAAAATGATGTCACATGTGTGGGGGT
>JABJVO010000078.1:20643072-20657215 GCA_026770805.1 Boulengeromyrus knoepffleri | reverse complement strand
GACTTAGATCTTTCTGAAGATGAGAGTCCATTGAGTCCAGGAGAGAGTGAGAACCCTTATGAGGAACCAGATAAGGAGGATGAGGATGAGGAAGATGCAGATGTAGTAGATAAAGACACAGGGCCAGATGAAGTGTGCCGCCGTCCTATCGGGGCCAAGACCAACATGTAGGGATCTGGGATTTTTGATTATGAGCAAAAAAGGAAGGATAGCATAAAGAAATGTGTTCCAATAAATAAATAAATAGATACATAGATAGACAGATACATAGATAGATAGACACATACATAGATAGATACATATAGATACAAACATACATACATACTTTATTAATCTCCAAAGGGAAATTTCAGTGTTGCAGTAGCCGGTAAAAAAAATATATTACAGAACAGTACATAAAAATAAAATATAGTGTAAAATTGTTGTAAGTGAACTATCCCAGATACTCAAGAAAAAATATTTATGTTAATTCTGCTAAATTGCGTTTTGCTAAATTCTTTTTCTATGTCTTAGATTCATGCCTGTGTTGGAAGAAAACCACGGCAGAAGAGATCAAAACCTTTTTAGGAATCTCTGTGTACATGGCATGCCTTGGATATCCAAGAATCAAAATGTATTGGGCTACCAAAACAAGAGTTCCAATTATAGCTGATTCTATGACACGTGATCGTTTCTTCAAGATCAGGTCTTCACTGGAAGTGGTGAATGATCTGGATGTGCCAGAACATGAAAAGAAAAAGGATCCCCTGTGGAAATTCAGGCCAGTTCTGAAGAGAGTCCTTCAAAGTTGCCTCAAACTACCTAGGCCAACAAAGGTCTGTATTGATGAACAGATTATTCCATTCACCGGCCGTTGTCTGGTTCGTCAGTTTGTACCTGGGAAGCCGAATCCAACAGGATTAAAGGTGTTCGTTCTTGCAAGTCCAGGTGGCTTAGTACTGGATTTTGAAACCTACATGGGAAAGAACACCTTCACTCAAGTCCAACAGATGGGAATAGGTGGAAATGCAGTCCTGTGTTTGATTGAGACACTTCCCAGAGGATCACTGGTCTACTTTGACCGGTATTTTACCACCATCAGTGTTCTGGATGCTGGGGCCTGTCTGCTACAGGAACAATTCAAAAGAATCGCATCCCAAAAGAGTGCCGCTTCACTGCTGACAACATCCTGAGCAGAAAACCAAGAGGGTCATCAGAAATGATTGTACGTAGACCTGATGAAATGGCAGTCACCAAGTGGATGGACAGCAAGCCTGTTGTCATGGCATCGACTGCCCATGGAATTCAGCCCCAGGATACCTGTTCCAGATGGTCAAAGAAAGAAAAGAGGCGAATCCAAGTCCCAAGACCTGCAGTGGTTGTGGAATATAACATCAACATGGGAGGGGTTGACAGATGCTCAGTTTCTACAGAATGTCCAGCCGGACCAAGAAGTGGACTGTTCGCACCATACTTCACTTCATTGATTTGGCCATCACCAACTCATGGCTTCAGTATCGACAAGACAACCAGGCCTTGCAACGAGCTGCAAATAATACCTCCCAGTACCTGGAGTTCAAACTCCTTTTGGTTGAGGAACTGATAACTCAGGGACAAATATGTCAACAAGACCTGAGTGATTCAAGTGATGAAGAGTTTTCTCCGCAAATCAAGAAAAGGAAGCCCACCTAGATGAGACAATAAGAAAATATGGTGCAGTCCACCTGCCTGAAATGGTTGACATTCCACATCCTTTCAGGTGCAGAATGCCTGGGTGCAACAGCAAAACATACGTGAGATGTGTGAAGTGTCAATTGTTTCTCTGTGTCTCCAAAAAATCACAGTGCTTCCTCAGATATCATAAATGAATGTGTTTCGGTGTTGTTTTTATGTAAATATGTTCAATATGTTTTGATATCCTGCTCACAAAGATTTCAGTGGAGTGTTCAATTTTCATGATAAGCTCTTGAATTTTCTTGATCTTTCTCACTAACAAAATCCTGTTGTGCACTGAAGTGCACATGTTGCAAAATTTTAATAAAATTAGGTACAAACAAAATAATCTTTGGAATTTTTTTCTTACCACCCCAACACTTGATTTATATGAAAAAAATCAAAATACTCTTTTTTTCCTGGGTCTCAGGAGGTTAAATTGCATGGAGCGATTTGACTGGAGCGGGAGGAAATTTTAGTGGAGCGAGGAGCGGAGTTGAGCGGAGCGGCTTAGTGCGAATTACAGCGGGCAGAGCCAACAGCCTCGTGAGCGAGGAACGGAAATTCTCACCACTCCACTCCGCTCACATGCTCTGGTGATGGGTCACCACACACTTGCCTCACCTTGGGGTGACTGTGTTATTAAAATGTGCTATATAAAAATTAATTCAATTGAATTATTACTCAGTAAAAGTCAGGATCCCAAAGTGTGTTTGCTGGGGGGGTACTCATCCTTTTGTGGACCAGTTGGCCCTGACTAGGTTATATCATTATAGGTAAATGTCATCCCATAGTGTAATGGGTTCGGATTCCATAAATATGAACAAATTCTCCAGACACGACATAGCAAATCTGTTTCCTGCAAGATGCATTGTCTCTGTTCAAAAAATGCTGCCTCTTTTTTCAATTAAGCCGCATATAATTCCTGATGTCATGGATCTCTACATAGCCTTTTTGCGAGGCTGAAAACTACAAACATTCATTCTTAAGGTGATTAAACAAGATGGCGTCGGAATGGGGCTTAAGATAATCAAATGACAGGGAGGAATCGGCGTCGGCACTCTGCCTGCCTTTGTATAAAATGAGAAGTAGCCAGATCGCATTCTGCATCATGTATAAATCAGCTTGAAAAAATAAACAAATGGGAGTGTCATCTTTCTGCAGTTAAGATTTGCAAGCAGAGCTCAATACTGACGTATCATCTAGTGTAACTGCTTCTTGACTACGATAACAATATTTTGCTATTTATAGCCCAATCATTTTAACTGTATAGCTGCATTTCTCAATTAAACCCAGGTAATCCTTAGGCAGGCTGAGTAGCCTGTTGCGTGGCACTTTCCAGAAGGCGTGCCAGTGCAACGCAGATCAAAAGGCTACAGCCTAGCAGGGGCTCCCAAGCATCCGTCCGCAGAGCACCGGGTCGCAGAGCGCTGGGGTTTGGGGGAGGGGAAGGTTAATTTCCATCAATAAGCTATGTATTTTCGAGTCACACCACCGGAAAAAGGCTTTGTAACAGTCTGCCCAGCCATATTTGAGCAGCCTCTTTAGTTTCTGACGGTTAAACTAAAAATGTATTTGTATTCCTTAGCTTTTGGGGAGGTTTAAAAAGTATCCATGTGCAGATTGTGTTTGTGTGTGCATTTTATTATTTGTTTTATGATATTATCTATTTACTCAGTGTAGCACTTTGGTCAATGAAGCTTGTTTTTAAACTGCTTTATAAATAAAGTATATACTCATTTGCTGATGCTTGTTTGTTCTGAATCACATATTGTTATCGTAGTCAAGAAGCAGTTACACTGGATGATACATCATTTACTTACATATTTGCTGATGCTTGTTTGTTCTGAATCACATATTGTTATCGTAGTCAAGAAGCAGTTACACTGGATGATACGTCATTTACTTATATATTTGCTGATGCCCCCCCTCCATTTGGCAGGCTTTACCACCTTTGGAGCATGAGTGAGGGAGAGTTAGCTAAATGCCCCCAGTGTGATGCCAACTCGGCAAACTGCTAAAAACCTTCAGCATCACGTCAATGAAGAATGCGGCAGTGAAATCTGGCCTGGAGCTGGATGAGGATCAGGAAGGAAAGACGGTATGGAGAAGCATCACGCCAGTCCACTGTATCGCTAAGGAGGTGTTATGAAAGGTAAACACTTTGTTGGTGAATTCAAACAACGAGAACTCTGTTTGTCATTGTCCTCGCTCTGGTCCCCTGAAACAGGCCCCAGAAATGCTGCCAAGCTTTTGGGCTCAGCTGATGGAAAATCTGTCCCCCAAAACCCTTTATCTTTGGTTCCAAATCCTTGCCAGACCCCCATATGTAGGGTAGGGGGATTTCGAGGGTCTTGGGTGGAGTAGCCAAAAACCTGTTTCATCCCAAACATCCTCTCATGGTTCAAGTGTCTCTTGCAGACTCTCATCACACATGTGAGTCACAATTAATTTTAATTAACAGGAGCTCATGGAGGACACGGGGAAGAAAGGATAGAATTTACACTGTTTGGAAGACAACTGCACCCCCTCAAGGACAAAAGCTGCCCTGTGGTCTGGCAGCTCAAGTGTAACTGTAGCCTTGGGCATCGTTTCATTGTCTGCATTTTGCATTTATTTTCTGTTGTCTTTTCAGGTTTATCTGTTTTCTGACACTTTCTTCCATTTGTTTTGCCTTAAATTTGAGGCATATTGCAGCAAGGCCTCCCCATTGAGAAACACAGTGGTCCAGTGACACTGCCCTGGCTGTAGGGGGCTGTACTGTGCTGTGCCTCAGTAGCTGGTAGTAGCTGGTATTGAGACCAAAGCCATATCTCAGAACTGAGACCAGATATTTTGCTGCAACCTGATGCCATACGTTCAATATTTTTAGCAAAACTCTCATTCCATTTTAAAGCTGGCTAGGCAAAGTTCTTGGGATTTTCTTGGGATTTTCTCCCCTGGCATGCATTTTATCCCGTTGTAGCTTCTGAATTCCAAAGCTCTCCGATCATCAAGGAGTCAGATGGCATCAGCTCTGGAAATGTGACTGTCTCTGTCAAAGCAGAGCTGGGTGGTAAAACATGCCAGTAGATAGCCATCCAACAGGCATTCCCAACACTACACAAGGTGGGATTAGTAATAAGAAACTGGAAGTCCGTGAGTAACTGAGCAAAAGGCCCGATCTGGATCCTTCTGACTCTAGATGATCCCCGAGTATCTCCCTTAAGCAAATGTGCTAGGATGAACCGATCAAAAAATACCGTGTGCAGTATGTATGCAGTGAGTGTAACTTGGACCAGTCTGCGGCCGGGCTTGACACATCTTAAAAATATTGAACATAGTTCATTTGAAATGGAGTGAAAGTTTAGATTCTTCTGAGTAAAAGAAGCTCAAGCTCTACTTTCTATGATGATGTTTATCTTCAAATTATTACAAATAAATCAGAGGAACGCTCAGTAACTTAGCACTGCCATACTAGATTTTCTGTTTTTATCTCTTCTGCCAGTAAGTTTCTGGCCAAAAATACTCTCTACAACTGGTATGTGAGTAAAAGACAATTCTATTGGTGGTATGTACGTTAACGGTAAAATTTAATTGGTGCTGCAATCTGCTGTGTAATGGATAAGTAATTGATGTGTAAAAGTGCCTTATCTGCCTAGCAATAGTATACAGTAGTCTTCCCTTATCCGAAGTTTGGCTTTCTGTGATTTCAGTTACCCGTGGTGAACTGAGGAGAAGAAATATTAAATCAGAAATTCTAAAAATAAACAATTTAAAAGTTTTAAATTGTGTGCCGTGCTGAGTAGCATGATGAATCAGTCGTACTGGATGTTCACCATTAGCTGTCTATTTGTCCGATGGATTGTCGCCATGACGCAGTGCCTGTGTTCAAATAACATAATACTCATAATAATTACTTATTGTCGTTCACGTTTTATTGTATTTTAAAATGTTATCATAGTTGTGTAGGTACATGAAAAACAAGTCATATGGTGTTTGCTACTATCTGCGCTAAGTCTGGGATACCAAGCCACTACTGTACTCACTCTTGGAGTTGGTTATGCGTAGGCAATGGCAAGGCAGAAAAAAAATATATTAGTTATTAAGTTTGCTGCTTTAAGATTACTCTGGTGTGTTGCATATATTCAGAAAAATGTCACTCTGCTTCACAGGCAGAAACTGCTTCAAAGAGTGACAACAAGAGAGCTGCATATGACAATGGACAAAGCTCAGAATAAATGTTTGTAAATAGTTTGAAATAGTGTTTTGCTTTGTTGTTTTTGTTTCTTTTATGGGTGTTTTGATGCATTATCTATTTTGGCACAAATCTTGCACAATGGTGCTGAAAATGGCACACAACTGGTGCCAAATGCCATAACATTTTTTTCTGCATACCCTATGCGTACAAAATTTTCTGGAGTTGTTTCACAAAGCACACAACACAAAATTCACTCTAAAGACCAGTCTTGAAGTGTGACTGAGGTTTACTGTTTCAGAAATATAGTAACTTAAACAGTTTTTGAATAGTGAGTTTTTGATGTCATGCCCCGCTCGTCTGATCCTCCTGTGTGCCACGCCCCCTTGTTACCTCATGTGGAATTCCGATGTCACCAGCTGTTTCCAGTCATGTTGATTAGTCCTGTGTATTTAAGTCTGTGTTCGAGTATGTTTCCCTAGTCTTGTCATTGACGTTACTGCCTGCTTTTCCTCGTGTTCTCCATCTCCCTGCTCCCGCTTCCCCGGTCCGTGCTGTGACATTTGAATAGTGTTTAGTCTGAGAATCTTTAAACTTGATGGCAACACTTTCTCTTAACATTTTAAAGGGTTATCTAACAGTATCTACGAAATAATTGACTACCTTTTTGATATATTCTGAGCAGTGTTGTGCAAGTTACTCAGAATTAACAGTTACAGTTACTAGTTACTTTATTCAAAAGTAATTCAATTACATTACCAATTACTGCATATAAAAGTAATTATTTCCTAGGGAAAGTATCTTCGGCATTACTTCAATGCCCTTTTTTTTTTTTTGCACCGTGACCCAATTTTTACCATGCCAGTTCAGTTGCAACCCAATATCAAGTATAAGTTTAAATTAACGCTATGATCAAGCACGCAGTGCACTCTACAATTTACGCCAATCAATGCCTATCACACAAATCTGATTGGATGTGCCAGGGAATTTTAAACTAAACATCTGTAGTTTGACTTCTTGGATTGGTTGTGTGTTCACTAGTTTTTCGCTAAGCAGTTACAGACCCAAGATCCGTTTATATAGGTTAATTCTAGGACTGGGGCTGGGAAATCTGATCGTGGATCAGCACTGAAGCATGCTAGTTTTAAAATGCTTACATTTCCAACTGTGCCGCACCACCCCTTTATATATATGTACCACACCCCCTCATTCACCTCGTGTGGAATCCTCTTGTTATCAGCTGTTTCTAGTTGTGTTCATTAACTCTGCATGTAAGTGAGTGTCTGTGAGTGATTCCCCAGTCCGGTCATTAACATCAGTAATGTTGTGACATCATTCCATGTTCCTGAGTGTGTCTATTCTGAATAAACCTCTTTTTCACCCAACTACTCCAACTCCTGTGCCTGCTTCCTCGCTCTGTGGCAGCATGTGCATGACATATAGCCTAATCGGGAAGAATAACATGAAGCTAAAAATAAGGTAAACGCCACATAGTGATCCCATTAACATCGGGTTGCTGTTGAAATACAACGCACAGACATTCAGGGGAATGTTGAATTAATATTCAGTGGCAACATAAGGATGCATAAAGATGCTTTTCAAGCATTGTGCAGGCATTGTCCCAATGCATGTGTGCTGTTTGTGTAGTTATGTCATTTTCGTGTTGCTCTGTCAAATTTTATCTGTCTCTTTACCTACTGTAATATCACCCATACATTGCACCACTGTAAGGTTGGTGTCACAACGATGGGATAAAGGAAGCGGGAGAAGGAATAATAAATGAATAAAAAGGGTTTATTTAAGTAAAATAAAATGAAACTCAAAACAAACAGGATTAGAGGGGATCCAAACGGGGGAAAAAGAGAAGGGCAAGGCATAGATAACACAGCGTTATGACTTTAATGATGGATCTGAGGAACACTAGGAAGCACTTAAATACCCAACGAGGGAGCAAACATGAGGCAGCTGAAAATTATTAGCTAGAGAGCAAGAACAAAGAGATTAGACAAACAAGTGCTAGGTGTGGCTTGTTAGGGCCAAGCCGGGAGCGAAAACAGGAGAGTGAGGGAGACGTGATAGGCAGGACGTGAGAGTTGGATGACGATTGTCATGGATCGCCCCAGGGAATCCTTATTATAATCCCAGCCATGCCCCCCATGGATTCCAACTGATAGGGCTGATATAAGGTGATGAGCCCTATCGCCCATTTTTCTTGTTTTGCCGGTTGCTCCGGTTTAAGACATACCTATCCTATCACAGCTGTTTCAAGTTTGCTCTTGATCAGTTCTCTATTTCTGGTGACCCGGTTTGTTGATCTATGCGAGATCTACATGGTGTGCCCTGAGTTCGAGCAATTTTCCCTGTGTTTCGACTCCTGCTTCGCCTCCTAGATTCCGTGATTCTGCCCATCCCTATAAAGTACCGACACCGATCGCCCAACCATCGCCTGGAACACCGACCTCAACTTTCAAATCAACCCTCCCAAGTTCAACAGCTTCATTCCATTCCCTCCATCGCACCATTGGTCCACCCTGCATGTGAAACCCTCCTGTCATCTCCCAGTCAGTACAATGGGGACCCTGGTTCTTGCCCATGTTTTTTATCTCAGTGTTCCATTATTTCCAAGCTGCAGCCCTCCATTTTTCCTACCGCTTATGTTAGCACCCTGCTTACTGGACCAGCAAGAGAGGGGGACGGCAGCCTGGAATGCCAGAGTCCCATTTTGTAATCGGTTTTCCATCTTCACGGAAGAGATGAAGCATGTTTTTGACCGCTCCAAATCAGGCAGAAAGGCGGCGCGTGAACTGCTGCAACTCCGCCAAGGTAATTGGTTAGTTTCGTACTATGCTATCCAGTTCAGAACACTGACGGTGTCTTGCGGCTGGGGATGAACTGCGCAGTTAGACAATTGGCTCTTCCAGCGAGAGAGAGAGCATCAGGGAAAGGACTGGGCTCTTCGGTCCAGCGATCCAGTAGTTAACCTTAGAGATCTCGCGCCGTACCGGTGCAGATTCATAGAACTCGGTTATCACCTGCTGAGCAGCAGCTGCAAATGTCCTCCCGAGTATGCCTGTACTGCGGAAGGATGGGGCATTTCATTGCATCATGCTCAATAGAAGGGTGCTCCCCAACAGTAAGGAAGAGGGTACTGGTGGGCGTGGTATCGGCTCTGCCCTCTTCCCCATGAAGAACCCTCCTGCCTGCCGTAGTGTCCTGGGGGCTACATCAGCAGTCCCTAGCAGCCATAATTGATTCAGGGGCTGAGGACTGCTTCATAGATGCCACCCAGGTCAAGCATTGGGAGATACCCACCAAACTAGTTCGGGTTCCCTTGGAGGCTCAATCTCTCACGGTAAGAAGAATGGCAATGGTGACCCACGCTACCATACCGGTGAGTCTCCATTTATTCACATAGAAAATATAACCCTGTTAATAATTGATTCCCCCAGGCCCCAGTGGTATTGGGGCACCCATGGCTCCTCAGACATAACCCTCATTTTGATTGGGGAAATGGCCTTATTACCACCTGGGCCCCATCATGCCATTCTCACTGCCTGCACTCTGCCCTGTCGCCAGTGGTTCCCTCCTTCCCTGAAGAGGCTCCTAATCACTCCAAAGTACCTGCTGAATATCTGGACCTACAGGGGGTATTCAATAAGTCCCAGGCATCGTCCCTTCCACCTCACCGCCCATATGATTGTGCCATTGACCTGCTCCTGGGTACAAATCTGCCTAGGGGATGCCTTTACTCACTCTCTGCACCAGAAAGTACTGCCATGGAGGAATATATAGGGCAAGCAGCGTATTATAGCGTGTTATAGCTGCAGGTATTATATGGCCATCCTCGTCGCCTGCGGGAGTCGGGTTCTTTTTCGTTGATAAGAAGGATGGCTCATTTCGCCTTTGTATAGACTAGAGAGGCTTAAATGAAACCAACATGAAGAACCGTTACCCCCTGCCATTGCTATCATCTGTCATGGACCAATTACAGGGTGGGGGGATCTTCATAAAGCTGGACCTAAGGAACGCCTATCACCTAATCAGGATCCGGGAAGGTGACGAGTGGAAGACTGCATTGAACATGTCCACTGGTCATTATGAGTATCTTGTAATACTGTTTGGTTTTACCAGTGCCCCAGCTGTCTTTCAAAACCTTGTTAATGCGGTCCTGCGGGACATGCTTAACCAGTTTGTTTTTGTTTACCTTGACGATATCTTAATTTTTTCACGGAACAAAGAGGACCATGTGCAGCATGTCTGCGAGGTTCTTCAGAGACTTTTAGTTGATAGCCTATATGTAAAAGCTGAGAAGTGCGAGTTCCACCAATGTAACATATCCTTTTTAGGGTTTGTCCTCACGGAAGGCATGGTCCAAATGGACCCTGCCAAAGCAAAAGCAGTTAGTCAGTTGGCCGCAACCTTACACGCGGAAGGATCTGCAGCGGTTTCTGGGGTTTCCTAACTTCTATTGACGTTTTATCCAGGGGTACAGTATGGTCGCTGCCCCACTACCTGCACTCACCTCTTCCAAGGTTCCATTTCATTGGACACTTGGGACTGGGCTCTGAAGGTTTAGGAGAAGCGGGCCCCTGTGGGCCGGGCTCTGGATGCTCAGGCAGAGCGGACTCCTGTGGGCCATGCTCTGGAGGCTCGACATGGGCAGAGACCCCTCACAGGCCAGGCTGTAGAGGCTCAGCACAGGTGTTGGCCCCTCTTGGGCCAGGCTCTGGAGGCTCCAGATGAGTGGCAGTCCAATCAAGGCTAGGCTCTCAAGGCTTGGGTGAAGCTGGTGTGGCCAGCTGCTTCTGCTTCCTTCTCTTGGGACAGGGGCCAGGCATGGCATTCACAGGGGGTGATATATGGGGATCTAGAGACGTGGTGGTGGCCACCCTTGAGCAGGGCTCTGGAGCGGGCCGAGCAGTGAAGTGCTATGGGATGGCATTGGGCTGAAATATGAGGAGTCAGTGGTGGGCTGAGCTGTGGCAGACTGTGCAGCTTCTCGCTGCAGAGAAGTGGTGGACGGAACAGGCACTGGGGAATCGGGATTAGTGACTGGGTAGTGAAACAGTCTTTTCCATGATCCTTGCAGTGTGCATCGGTCATTCACTCAGTCACCTTGGAGCAGTTCCTTCTGCTGGGCTGGGAACTGGACAGTTGCTGAGGGATACAGATCTCAACATGACCGAGCAGTTGCTAGAGCTATGGGATTGTCATTTTGAGTGGGTCATTCTGTTACGCCGAGGCAAGAAGGGGAAGACGGTCTACATAGCACCTCCAACAAACCAGGGTTTTTATACCATAAAACAGGACCAGGATAGAGGATTCCAAGCAACCAGGTTTATTTGGGACAAGACAGAGAGGGGTCAGAAGCCGTTGCAGGGTCGTATTGAGAAGCCGCCCGTATGAAGCATGAGAAGCCGAGACGTGTCCAAAAGCCGTAGTCGAGATGAGGAGATCCGAGGGTTGAAGAGCCGGGGAGTCAGTCCAAAGACGTAGATGCACAGAGAAGGGGAATCCCCGAGGGGCGTTCCGGGTAGGGCGGACGGAGGGCAATCAGGAGGCGCAGGTATCTTGGGGAGGGCCAGACGGACGGAATGCAACTGTTGGAAGAACAGATAGTTAAGTCGCTTGGTAGTGGCATGACAACAATACCTCGCACCAACCTGCTTCCGGTGTGAGGTATAAGTAGGGAGTTCCACTAATTATCCCTGAGCAGGATCATCTGCTGTTGTTGCCATCGCTGAGTTTTATTTACAAAATTGAACAAAAGGGAGAATCTGAAAACAAATGGACTATGAGGGGTCCAAACTAAACTGGTAACACAGAAACTAAGGCAGGGAACAACACTGGGAACCACAATATGAAAGATCGAGAGGAACACAGGTATATAAAATAACTAACACGGCTACTACTGCTGACAATCATAGCATATTAAAAGGTAGACAGTTTTCACCAGCATCTGGTCCTCAGGTAGGAGCTCTACTTTCTAACAAAAAGCAAAACAGATTGCTGATGGCCATTAAGGCAACGGAGGAACCAGAAAATGAGAACTTAAGATCACTAAAAAGTGATATGTGATTTTGACAAGATATCATTGTGTGTGATCTTTTGTGTTTCCATGACCATCGATCACCAACCTTGGGCCTACCTCTTACATCAGGTAACGACATCCAACTGACCACAATCAGATTTCCTGGGAGGATTAAACTAGGACATCTGGATGGAATCATGCCTCTAGGGTTAATAAGCATAATAGGCAGTTGTGTTTACAGCATAACTCTGCCTTTGGGGATCACTACCTTGAGATTTCTCACCGGGGTGAGTAAAAATGAGAAACCAGGTGAGCCGTAATAATAAAGTCTATTTGGTTTCAGTTAACCTTGGCTGTCATCTTACTCCTCTGCCATGTCCTGAATCCTGGGCCCCATATCTGGCAGTGAAGGTGACCCCAAATCAGTCTGTGTTAAACTGCAGTCAATCGGTAGAGTTAGTGACTTGCACCATTAAGCAGTGCAGTGTCAACGGAATGGTCTGTCCCTTTGACACTGTTATCTGACATTTTGATACCAAAGAACTGAAGATGGGGATGGATTTTTGTAAAGGGATAATGTTTTTGAGGATAAAGAGACGAGACCTTGAAAATGATCCCCTTCTTCTGATTCCAAGACATTCGATATTAGCAGTCTATTAGTGACTGCATTTCTGCCATCTTGCCATCTGTGTTGTGGTATTTCCTAGTGAAATAATCATTTGTGTGCTAATTCAAAATATGAGTCAATAATTACGGTAATTAATTGCAGGCACATTAATTATTTCATAAAAAGTTAATAATCTTTTATGTCAACTGGAAAATCAAATTCAGATTGAAAATAATATTTCTGCCTTATTACTCCCACCCGCCCCGTTTTGTTCAAAATCACCCTTAGCAGAAATATAAACACAGCTCTGAATCAGAAAGCAATACCTTTCCAGCAATATTTCTTGTTATTTTATGTCATATCTATATTTGTTTGGGATTGTGGGAAGGATCCTAAACGGGTCTGTGGCGGCCATTAAAAGTAATGTCCAGTTGGGCAGATTCAGCCTCAGGAAGATGCCAGTGATCCAATTCACCAGATCCGAACCGTGACCCAATCCCCCCATCACGCAGCCGTTGCATCCAAAATTAACGATGCACTTTCACAATATAGGGTGGTATTAAGTGCAGCTGACACAGTGTCACTTTGTTTCTCTACACACAAGGAGGCTAATTAATTTAAATGAAGCCGAGGGGGGCTAATTTGTTTTATAACTGCAGAAATGCTGAGCATTTAATGTCAAGATTTTCCCCTGATTCTGCCTGATTGTAGATCATTACCCCACCTACGTGTGTGTGCGCGTGTGCGTGTGCGTGTGCGCGTGTGCGTGTACTGTATTGTGTACGGGCAGTACTGTAAAGTTTTGGGACGATGCCTCCTTAACAGATCATGAGACAAACATGGAGTGGAAATTGTCCCAAACACTCAAGTGTGCGTAAATAAACGTAAATGCTGATTAAAACAAGGCATGGCTTCTGGTCACCATGGTAACGGGATCACGCCGCTGACAACATGGACCGGGGACAGGTGGTTCCATTGCCTCATGTCATTTTGGGATTGATCGCTGTCTCTGATGCAGATCGAATGAAAAGAACTGGTGGAACCCAAAGCCAATCTTAGAGGACAGGACAGGCAGAAATACACAAACCCGTTAGCGGGACAAAGACTGTGACAACCAGCGACCTCCAGAAGAGCCATCCTGTGATTCTGCAGTTTGGGGAACCTCCCATTGACTCGAATTCCTAACTCTACCTCAGGAAAAATGAACCATAAAAGCTTATATGAAATGTTGTGAAGTGTTGATGCAGCAGAGCAGGGAACAGGAAGTTCATTTATAAAGGTCTGCCTTACAAGCACTTCCAAGCAAAGTCTGTCTTTTCCAGGATTTACTCTCTGTTTTCTTCCTCTATTTATTTCCTTCTTTCAATTTATCCTGACCAACAGAACTAAACCACAGAACACAAAAACAAACCGATTACACCCCTAGCAGTCTGCTGAGAAACATCCTGCATGAATGAAACTCCTACCTATTGCTCCATTCATTAATCTTTCCTAAAGTGTTCCATACTGGTCAGCATTCAAATTCGGACTCTAAGTCCACCTTGGTTACTTGTAGCCACGTATCACCCTGTTTTATGCTAACCTGGATTGTCATTCCTCTTCACACAGTTAGGGGGCGCCAGGATTTTCTTCCCTC
>JABJVO010000078.1:20515752-20528548 GCA_026770805.1 Boulengeromyrus knoepffleri | reverse complement strand
ATAACCACCGTTTTTTGTCGCTGTTGAACTCCCACACAGAAATTTACTCCAAAGTAAACTTTTTCATGAGGGGGGTGGGGCCGGCGACCCCCCCCCCCCCCCCCCCCCCCCACAATGCCAGGCTGGATCTGCCTCCCTTCAGTAGGGGGCAGTACAAACAATGGTGTGATCCCTGAATAAGAGGCAGCAGAAAACGTTGGAAAGACGAGTGAATATCATGGAGCCTCTCGAGCTCGGCGTCTTTTCGGCGAATCATTAAATCGCCATTCAGCATGCTCATTCAGATGGGGAATTGGCTCTTGTCTGTGGCTAGGAAAGATAAGGCCACACTGGATTTTTATGTAGTGGGACGACTGGGATCTATTGTCTAATGCCGCTAATCATTTCATTTGAGATCCCGCAAGCTCCCGTATAATTTGTGGTAGATCCAGGACTCCAGGCGTCATGAAGTCTTTTTCTTTTAAAATAGTCAGACCTTCCTTGTCTGTTTGTTTTGTTGTGCTCAAAGTCCATCAGGATAAAATACAATACTAGCCATGCACATTTCTAAAATTATCTGGCCATACCACTACCTGGACCATCAATCGATCAGATTCGGTTGTGGGAAAAAGGCTTGGAATTAATAATTGATACTTTATTGATCCCCATGGGGAAATTGTCTTTATGCCTCCCTCAACTTGCTCTGTTTGTAGAGTAAGTTGTCTATGAAGGGCAGCCACCCATAGTGGCACCCAGGGAGCTGGGGATTAAGGGCCTTGCTCAAGGACCTACAGACATGCTGAGGCTGGGTTTGAACCAGTGACTCTCTGATTACAGCCACACAGACTTAGCCCACTGGGCCACACGCTACCCCCAAATTTAAGGTCTTTAGTGTAACCCTCTTGAAAAGGTCTAAAACATATTCTTTATATGAGTGTTTAGATGGCTAGAGACGGACTCGAGTCTCCAGTCTCGTAACACTTCAAACTCTAGTAATCGCTTGTAAGATTAAGATTCAAGCATCAACTCAACACTCAAACGTCTTCCTCATAAATATCTTCCAGAAAGCATGGTTTAAAAGTCCCAGCCCCAAGTGCAAAAATGCTAAATCCCTAAATATGCAGATTTCAGACATGAGAGGGTCAGTTGACCTATTCCTTTCCCAGAATTCAGTGCAGGCCTCAGAACATCAACCGTGAATCCTCAACCCCCTAACCCCCAGGTGGATAAATCACCAAGTTTTTGATGGGGATTTCATCTTTCTTTACCCTTGCTAATAAAGACATTTAATTTCCCTCTACAAAGCTGGCTCTGGAAGCACAGAGATTGATAAATGGGGACAATGCGGTCGGAGAGGTACGGGGGTCTGTCAGGAAATGAATGATGCACTCTGGGCACCCAGGATCCATACAGAGGCTCGCCCAGTGAAGGTCCAAAATGCGGAAACCTCACCAAGCCGTTGGGGTCCTTGGTGAGATGGATGCTTAACGGCCGCGCAAATGACCCCAAACCCCATCTCCGCTCCATTTTCTCCCTGTTAATTATACGAAATAAAACTGATAAATATCTTTATTTAAAAAGGAAGTTATTAGACTCATAATTAAAAAAAAAAGTGTCAGAGGCAATAAAAATATCTCCTCTTTAATATTTAATTTGTTTGTTGTGAATTCCTTTGATGCTGCAACTGCAACATGTTTGACATTGTACATTAGCAGCACCAAACCAGCATATAATTTATAGTGGAGGCCTGTCACAAGTAATTGGATTAGTGGCGGTGTTCTCAGGTAGAATTATGACTTTCCTGCTGTCTTTATTAATCTCGAAACCGAATGTGGGATTAACATGCTACAGTACTTTATAATGATAACGTTTTACCCATTTGTACAGTGTAGATATTTAACTTGAGAAATTTAGGTTAAGTGTCTGCTCAAGGGTACAACAGCAGGGCCTGTTGCCCGAATTCGGCAGACATTTCATTTAATCAGGTTCTGTTCTGTATCCATTACCCTTTCTGCTGCCCCAGATTAAATATGAATGAGCAGGAACGTGAATGATTGCAGCTAATTTGCTAAAGCCTGCCAGACAGGTGTATCGGTCCCATTGGAACCATGTAATGAAGAGCTATATTGGGGGTCATGTGACCAGCCTCTTGACCCGATTCAGGGCCTTCACATAAGGGGCTTGTCTCTGCCAGAGGAGATTGTCATAGTATGAGCAGACAATGGATATTTCGCAGACGTGTTTGGCCAACGCTATGTACAAGCAAGGCAAATAGAACATTGCAAACATACATGCTGTCAAAGAGTCTAGGCATGAGTGCAGCTAGGCTGAGCTTGCAGTGAATGTCCAGTTAATTAAAAGCAATAGCAGTATTGCTGCAGGAGCTACGTAGTCTTAGTCTGCCATTTGGGTTTGGTTCAACATATTTAATGCACATTATATATGCTAAAGCTCAGGGTTTAAATGCTGTTCTTGTGTGCAGAAGATTGCTGGTCCAAATTCCAGAGCAGTGATTTCACCGTTGGGCTTCTAACACCGAATTGCACCAGAGACTGGCTGGCTGAATGTATGTCACTTTGGATAAAAGCATCTGCTAAACAAATAAAATGTAAATGATAAGTACCTTTTTCAACTAACAGAGTGACCTTAGCTCCCGGTAATTTGAGAACACCTGGATAGACCGGGAAGTATTACCACCTTGCTTATGTTTCCCTAACATGGTTCCTGGGAATTTTTTAACCGCTTTTTCATCCTTAGTTCCAGTAAATATCTGACAAAAATGGCTTTCTGACTTGTACTGGAATGCGGAATACTCGGGTGTGACGTCATTTTCAGCTCCAACTTCTAACCCCCAAGGTAAATGGAACACAGCATAAATCCAAGACCGAGCAGCTAGGCAATTTATACAGATAATACAGATAGCTGGTATTAAGCACTTCCAAGGGCACTGCTCATAGAGGCCATGATCATGCAAACTGTGATCATGAAAACCCAGCTCCACCTAGAGGACTGGAGGAGACATACCCATAACTTCCACTTAATACTAACAACCCTTAAGTTTTAGATTACATATAGCGACCAGATAATCTATGTTAAACGGGGCATGTTGAATAGTCCAGGATTTCAATGAAAAGGACTTGGATTTCACTCTGAGTTCTTGCTGTGTGCTGATTGGTCAGTCTTCTGTAATCATGCATGTGTTACAAATGTGAAATAACTGGATGAGTCTTTCAATCAAGGAAACAAGTCATTCAAAGGACAAGAAAAACTTAATTATTTATACAAGCACAGAAGCCCTTCCGTTTTAAAGTAATGTGTAAAACTGAAGTAGTAATAATAAATAATAATAATAGTAATTATTATTATTTAATTACAGTAGTCCCCCTTACCCATGCGTGGTACATTCCATGACCGACTGCTGATAGCCAAAACCGTGGATAAAAGTGACCCATCCACGGACCCCATATATAACGTTATTATCGTGTACATACATATTATAAAGTTCTATAAATTATACGTAGTAAGTCAAAATGGGTGTGCATAGGTGAGCGAATGGTGTGTGAGTGTGCCCTGCAATGGGCTGCCCCCCCCGTCCTGGGTTGTTCCCCACCTCATGCCCGGGATAGGTTCCAGACCCCCCACGACCCAGAAGGATAACCGGACTGGAAAATGTATGGATGGAAGTCAAAGTGTTTTAATATATATTAAATGATCCAATTTCATTTGTCACTACGATTAACTAATTCGTCGCTGTGATTACCTAATTCCAATGAATATTATATCTAGCCATTATGACATTTCTTAAAATATTTTTATGTACACATTGTAATCTTTTTATTTTTAATCTTTTGCATTTTTGTGAACTACTAGGCATTGCTGTGTGTGTAACAAGCAGTGTACACGTGCTATGCATGTACCTATCTAGACAAAAGATGCAACAGATCTTCCTGAGACATCCATTGTGGAAGGCATCCATCTTATTCATGTCCCCTGCCAGCATTTGGAGCCATACAGAAGAACAGGCTTGACACTGCAGTTGTAGAGTCTGGCCTTTGTTCTTAGGCTGAACTGTTTGGACTTCCAGATGGGCTGAAGTCTTGAGAACGCACTGCATGCTTTCCCAAGATTTGCTCTGATGTACTTTTGTGCTGCTTTGTCCAACAAGACTGCCAGGTTATGTAAACTCCTCAATGTATGCATTTGCTGTGATAAAGATGCAGACCTGTTTTATTGGCAAAGGCATTCAGTCAAATCGAGTCAGTTTATTCTTATAGCACATTTTAAAACAATCAAGGGTTAATCAAAGTACTTTACACAGAAACAAGAACACATACAACAGAAAGAACCACATCATACCCCATACTGAGGTGAGCGACATCATGTCCGACAATCTCCCGTTCGAGCTACCACATCTCGGAACAAACATGGCTGCCTCCATGAACACACTGCTGTGTGTTGTTGCTTTATATTTTAGCAGATTTGGAGTGAGATAATTTTTTCCGAGAGACAAACAAACATGAACTAGTCAAACCACACGGGGTTAATGAGGGGGCGTGGCACACGAGAGGAGCGGATGATCGGGGCATGACAGGCGCTCAGATGGGTGCAAATACATTTGTTATGTAAAAAGCATGGTGGCTGGATGGGAAAATGGCAGCTGCATTGGGTTCATGCTAGCAAAGACATGCTAGTCTGGCACCACTTTACGGCATCATGAAACCCAAATTACTATGTCTGCATGTGTGTGAGATATACATTTAGGGGAACCTGAAAAGGTTCAAAGACATCGAAAGAGATCACAATAATAGAAGAATTCTGGCAGTTTATTCTCTTAAAATATCAAATCTACTTTGTGTTATTATTGTTGAAGTTAATATCGCTTATGGTTCAGTATTTTTGTTAGACCTACTGAAGCACATAGCATAAGAAATGTAACTCTTTTCTATACATATTATATGTGTAATTTGAATATAGTGGTAATACATATTTAATCCGATTATGACAGATCTTTATCATCTTTTCTCACAGCAGTCAGGGAGTCAGAAAGGGCCTGCCTCGGTATTATTTATTCATGTTTATTCGTATTTTTTATTTCTTCTTTATATGTTTGGTTACCGACTGTCCATTAGCTCAGGAATAGGTAACAATATGTTTACAGACACATGAAGAAGCACGTGAACACAGCAGCATGCCTCTGAAATGCAGCATCTCCTCAGTCCGTGTTAAATAGCCAAATAAGCCACAGTAAAATATGTAAGTCTGATTCAATAGATAGATGCTTTATTTATCCCAAAGGAAACTGCTGGTTTACAGTAGCATAACCCCCACATTTAGATAGTAAAGAAGACAGTATTTATCAGTGTCAGTAAATAACAAAGGACAATAAACAGTAACCGTACAAAGAATGCCAGAGGAAGTACCGCAAGGAACTCCATAGTAAATGAATAGAAATAAAATGCATTACACAGTGGGATACACAGTGAAAGGATGAATGTTCATTGTTATGTGCCTAAGCAGTTTTGATCCATTCAGACAGTTGGTCGTCCCCTCGGCTGACCCACTGTACAGTGTAATGGCTGAAGGTCAGAACGACCCATTTATGTACATTATAAAAAGGTTTTTTTGCATTTGCGATGATGCTGTTATGTTTCCTGTTTGACCTTCACTTCGGCTAATCACTATTATCACCACGTCAGTATCACCCCTTACGCCTGAACCAAGAAGCAGCATAATCTGCTGCAATTCTCCTTCCTCTGGACGCCTTTTCACAATCATCTGATGGAATGAGCCATGAGGAAGAACTTCACAAAGTGTTGTTTTAGGCGAACAAAAATTATCCATAAATGAAAAATAAAACTCAGGAAGTTCATAGGATGTTTTTGTGCTCTATTAAGATTATAGGTTATCCATTTGGGGCTTTGATTCATTATTAAGCAATTTATTAATTGATTAGATCCAACTGTTTATTGAGTACACAGCCAGGCACTGGAGTCTGTCGCAGGCAGCAGAGGTTGCAAGCAGGTCTATCTATTGTTGTTGTATTTTATGTTACACTGTACATTAATGGTGTCACTTACTTCACATATATTTCATGCACATTATTGTGTAGCAGGGCTAAACATCAATTGAGTGTGAACTCGATAAACGACACATAATGCCAGCATCTAGCTATGTATAATCAAAAAGATATAGCGATGCATGACGTCTGTGTTTTGCCACCTTTGGCCTCGTTTCTGAATTACTTCAGCAGAACAGTAACATCGATCAGCAATGAGGTCGTCAGAAGACACAAAAGCAACATTTTAAGGTGTGACACTGACAGACAGAGACAAATTCAATTTTTCTGCATGAAAACCAAAGACTAAAGCCTCAAATGAAACTGTATACACACTACAAGGACTAAGATATTGAGACACACCTCGTAATGATTTAATTCAGGCGTTTCATTCAGATCCATTGCCACAGTTATATAAAATTACGCACCTGGCCATGCAGTCAGGTTTACAAACATTTGAGAAAGAACATTCTGAAAACCTCAGTGAATTCAAGCGTGGTACTGTCATAGGATGCCACCTTCATAATAAGTCACTTTGTGAAATTCCTCAAATTTATTGCAAAGTGGAAGCATTTAGAAACAACAGAAACTTGGCGGATAATGTAAAGTAACAGAGCAGGTCTGCCAAGTGCTGTGGCCCATAGAGTGTAAAAGTTGCCAACACTCTGTTGACTCAGTAACTGCAGAGTTCCGAACTTCTTCTGGCATTAACTCCTGCACAAAAACTGTGCGCTGGGAGCTTCATGGAATGGGCATCCATGGCTGAGCAGCTGCATGCAAGCCTCACATCACCAAGCCCAATGCCAAGTGTCGGATGGAGTGGTGTAGAGCACGCTGCCTCTGGTCTCTGTAACTGTATAAACATGTTCTGTGGAGTGACAAATCATGCTTCTCTGTCTGGCAGTCTGATATATGAATCTGGGTTTGGCAGATGCCAGGAGAACATTACCTGCCTGACTGCATTGTGCCAACTGTTAAATTTGATGGAGGAGGGATAATGGCATGGGGTTGTTTATCAGGGGTTGGGCCAGGCTCCTTAGTTGAGTAAAGAGAACTCTTAATGCTTCGGCATGCCAAGACATTTTGAACAATTCCGTGCTTCCAACTTTGTCGGAACAAGGTCCATAAAAACATGGTTGGGTGAAGAACTTGACTCGCCCACACAGAGCCTTGACCTCAACCCTATCAATCAAGGGGGGTTAGATTAATTCCCTGGTGCTTCACGACCAAGTAATTTGTCCATTCTATACATTGTCATAATTGTGTGTTTTGACTCCATGTCACAATACCATTTATAGTAACTTGGCATCGAATAGAAAGTTAACTTTATTAAAAGAAAAAAATTGAAGATAAAAGGAAAATCTTTTTTAAAGGTGGGGACAAGTAAAAAATAAGAAAAAAGAATTAGCAAGGGGCTTTATTCTCCTCCGGGGCTGTGTCACAGTGCCTGTTTATTTTTTTTCCCTCATTGGGTCGTTATGTATTTCGCATGTGATAATGAATATATTGATTTCAACTTTTTGGTCTCGGCAATAAACTTAAAAGAATAAACTTGAAAGAGGTGGCAATATTTCTAGAGGCAACAAGGTGTGGAGATGAAAAGCAGAGTTCAGAGAATGTAGGCCAGTGAAATAAAAGCCAGTTGAAGCTTATAAAACCCACACAGTATAATACATCACGAGATGAGAATGGTGTGTTTTATAAATGCAACTTATTAATGTATATTTTGAGTTGGTTAAAGTATTGCTATTGTAATATCATGGAAACGGTGAGTGAACTGTACACTTTATTGGCCTGGACTCGGAGAAAGCAATCACCTCGATGACAGCAATACTGCACTCCTGAATTAAAGGGCAGGATTCTCCAATATCACAGATATGATGGGAATCTATCACATGATTCTTTTTAAAATATATAACGTGTTTCCTTATTTTATTATTTATTGTATTTCTTTGTGTATTTATAGATGACCCCACATGAAGGCTATGAAAACAAATTGAGCATAAATTTGTTAATAACAGAAGCACATGTTCCAATCATAGTTAATCACAGATGCTCACTGAATCTCATTATTTTTTTGTGTGTGTGTGTGTGTTTGTGTTTATGTTTGTGTGTGTGTGTGTGTGTGTGTGGGGGGGGGGGTGTCTTACTATACAGACCACCTTTGGGTCCCTATCTGCAAGGCAAGCCTTGGTAGTTCAGCAATGCAGTGATTATATAAGGATTATATTATATAAATATTTATTCACATGCTTACAGTTGAAATATGTGCTTAGTACATTTTGTTATAATATGATTGATGGCTGGTGGCAGAGGGGTGTAGAGACACCAGACCAACCCCTCATGTTATTGGACCAAGCCTCCTCTACCTTGGCCTGTTGGATTGTGGGACACGGCTTCTGGTAGAAATTTCGTTGAGGTTGATTTGTTTAATAGTGACAAACTTTATTACTGCAAAGCTTTGGGGGAACAGACACTCAGCAGTTTTTCATGCGTCTGGTGCTCTGTTCCCCGAACAACAAGTGCATACATCTTTCATAGCCAATAACGCACCACTTTTCAGACTGTTACGTCTAGGTGTTGATTCGCCACGGGAACAAAGGCAAATACCCCAAAAATGGTTTTACATTTTTTTTTTTATATCTCTCAATGAGGTATTTGGAAAAGATACACAATACGGGAAACGGGAATAGTACAAGTTGGGCATGGGGTGGCACTAAAGAAAAGAACAGAATAAAACAAAGCAACCCTACCAGTTAATATAACTAAACCCTTTGATTGAAAACAAAAAAAACAAAATATATCAGTTCTATATCTATAAAACGAAACCCTATAGCGGTTGGTGTCCACCCCTAAGCTACTGTCTCTAACATAGTCAGGTTCTGCACACTGATTACGTATTAATAAACCAAACAGCCTCAAAACCAAAACCTCATATGCAGTAGTACGTATAAGACCCAAGACCCAACCCGACCAGGGGTGAGCTGTACAATATATGTATTAGAGGAGCGACAACCAGTATAGGGAAAAACAGCACTGTGGTAGGAACAACAAACAACAACCCTCGACCCAGAGATAATCTTTCGAAAGACACTGCAGAGTCCCTGGGTGACCGGGACTCTGGGGTCGGCGCTTCCAATCGCAGAGCACGCCGGGACTTTCAGCCATTCACGCCAGCAGGTAGGCGGGACAGGCAGCTGTGTGGACAAACTGGAGGCGGGATGTCCGACTGCTGGCCTATCAGCTGGCACGATCCGTCTGGGTCCTACAAGGAGCGGTAACACAGACAGTTAAGGGAGGGGTCAGATATCTGTAGACACCAGTTACTTCTGTTAAACTGGACCCATTATCAGGTAAAAGCAGGGTTGACCTTTTCATGATCATTCTTGTGATTACATCACCCTGCTCAAACAAGTTCATCTCACTTCCCTATACATTCCTTAGTTCTCTTTTCACGTAATCTTGACCCCTAAAATATATACATTTCTTTTAAATGTTTTCTGCAGCAGCCTTACTTCTCGGATCAGGTCTGTACCTTGACCTTTTTGCAAAATAAGCTACCATACTAAAATATGTTAGTTCCTCTTACCTACAAAAATGAAAACCTATTATTTAAGCAAGCTCGCATTATCATTGACCGTTGTAATCATTGTAGTTGAATCAACAGTGTTAACGTAAGTTTCACTATTAATTACTGATTGTCTGTATTTCATTTGCATAATCATGCATTTTTCTACCAAAGGGTCTCTGAGCAAGAGAAGTTCCACCGCAGCTGAATGCTGAGCTGTTGCTTGTTCTGCTGGTCCACCAGCAGCCCCCATGCCGGACCTATAAAAATCATCTTGGGTGCTCACAGGGTTCAAATGGTAACACTAAAACCTAAAAGAAAACCTGGTTTGTTTGTTTTATTTGGTAATAAAAGCGTTAAAAATACAGGAAATGTTGAATCCGGTGGGATCGTCTGTGGCTTTTGGCAGTTTGGACTAAGATTATGTTTAAGGCTGTCTTAATTAAACTGGATTCGGTTCATTCAGTAACTTCACAGTTTATAGTGACTGAATGAAAGTCTGACTTTGCTGAGTGTTGAGCTCATTGGAATCAATTTACTATCAATATTGGGATGCAGCAGCTCCTATAAACAAGCAGAATCATTTATCGCATCAGAATATTCAAAGTGACCGTACTTTTCTGCTTTGTTAATATTAGAATTTATACAAAATTATAGTGTTACAATATGTGCACAAAAAATCAAAACTAAAACCTACCCATGTCTTCTTCCGGGTCAAATCTAAAGACGAGGACGTGGGAGACTTTAATAGTCACTGTCCTGGTTTCCCCAGGCACTGATCAGAGCATCAGAGGAAGTGTCCGTCCCCGTTCTTCCTGAATCAGTGTTCCTCTGGACTGACCTCTGAAAGCCTCCCTGAATGGAACATTCCATAAACTCCCCACAGAGTGGGTCTCGAGGAGCTCCCAGCAGTCGATTCAACCCCCATTAAATGGACGGCATGGCTGAAACTCATATTTTCTCTGTGGTATCCCAATGCTGGCTTGCAGATCGGACCCCGCAATCCGGGGGTGAACGCAGATGGAAAAACATAATCGCTTCTCCAAATTGCACACTATTATATCAAAAGCAGTGCCCTTCTTTCACTTTCCATCTCTACAGCATCACAAATCAAATGATTAATACCACTCGACTGGCCTTGTCATTTGTGAGCCTTTCTATTGAGTTACAGGCACCACACTGAGTCACTGCTGGGCTATAAATTCCTTTTTTCAAAGACTAAAATCACAATAAACCTCCACATTATGCATCACCAATGAAATTTGAATATCGTTGCACTTAGCATGGAAATTAGTGCTGAGAAAGTGAAGAATATTTCATTGCATGAACTGCAGGAATGACATTCGTTATGAGGCTGTAATAGCTTTAAGTTGTAGCATGGCATCCGCACTGAAAGTCCCGCTCCATATCTTTCTTTTCATTACTAGTTCACATCCCAATGACTGATTCCTGTAGGCTCATGTTCTTCTTTAAGATAAGCAAAAGTATGAACCAAACCTCCTGTTTTTATCACCTTAACCATGAAACAAACTTTATATGTGTATCACTTCACAAATGAGTCATTTTCGCACCAGGGCTCATAAGTGGACCCCTTGTGACAGACTGGTCACCCCTGACCCAGTCCCTGGGGTCTTCAGTCTAGTGGACATTTGGTCACTTCTGGTTGTACCGGTGATCATTTCACTCTATGGTCTGTGTAACTCAGTTGATCAATCTGTCAAAGTTTTATTTGTCATGTACAATGTGCAGTGAAATGCTTGGTTGTCTAGCTCCAAGACTGTGAATCAGGGAACATAAGGATGAAGAGACATTAGACATTAAACATCCAACAACTTACCATTAGAGCATACGTAAATTGAGAAAAATGCAATAAAAACGAACAAGAATTTCTTTTGTTTTCCAAAAAGTTACGGATATCTTGTTAGATGGTTAGATGAACATCGCTTTAGTTCCTCAGCCTCTCCTCAGGGGCACCCCAGCCATTCCATGTATTTCTTAAAATTGACTAAAATGTATCACTTAACAAATTAAATTAATTAGTTGAAAAAAGTAACTGTAGTGATTAGCCATGTGAGGTATGTTAGTGATCACGACAAAAAACACATGGCCGGATTAGATGGTTGCTGCAAATACTGGGGACACTTTGGGGGAGATTTTGAAATGCCTAAGCTGACATATTTTGACATGCATAATATCACAGATTTCACCAACATGAAGATCATTTAAACATATTTTCTTTGACTGCCTATGACTTTTGCACAGTACTGTATGTCCTAAACCCCATTTTCATTAAGGACACTGGGGAATCATCTGGAGAGCTAAGCTCTTCCTCAGCCTTTCTAATTGAGAGACATCCTACCAAGTATAACATGCACAACTACTATGAGAAACCAAATAAGGTCATGAGGCATCTGAGATGTTTATGCAGGTAGAGCAGATGACGATTCCATACAAGCTGGCCGAGATGACAGACAGTCTATTACGGAAGACAGAAAGAGGCGTGGGTGTCAATCTCTGTTTGTTGACTCTGTCTTCTTTACAAGACATCGATGACTGCTTCATCAAAATGTTTTAAGCTGGACAATGAGCCATTAATTTCTGTCATGCCACTGAGATATAAATGATGATCATTCAGCTGGGCCAACTAGGTGTTTTACCTGAGATTGTCTTTCCTCAGCGAGTGACGATAAGAGCATTTCCAAGTTTTATAGGACCTTAAAAGTAGAACTGGGCAATATGGCAAAATATTTTATCACAATATTTTTTCTCATATCAATATCTGTATCAATAACACTGGTATACAGTGATTTTGATGCCAACGATGTCCGAACGGTTTTATATTAAGTTTATGGTGAGAATATGGTTTTGCCAGATTAGTCTAGTTTCTGAGATATTTAATAGTTAATTAATTAACGCAACACGTTTGAAAAGCAAGAATATTTTTATTTTAGTTACAACTAGTAAGTAAACAGTGTAACATCATACAAAAAAGAAATTTAAAATATCTAACAGTGACAGGGAAAAGTTATGTATGATTTGATTAATACAATATTAATTAGTTATTAATTGTTATTAATGTCAATGCTTCAAAAACGCTGTTTATGCGATTTCCTTTTATGTGTGTCATCAGGACAATCACGTTGGAGACTCCAACAGTAGTCTGCCATCATGTGTATGTCCCATCTGCCTTGATA
>JABJVO010000078.1:20422251-20456377 GCA_026770805.1 Boulengeromyrus knoepffleri | reverse complement strand
CTGTTACTACATGGAACAAGTTGTACATTCTTAAGAATACACGTGAGTGATAATATATATACAATTTCAACCCAACAAAAAGAGATTGAAATGAAAACAAAAGTATGCAATTAATAAGCAAATGTAACCTGTAAGAGATCAGAAAACCCCCTTCCTTCAGTGCATGCCTTTTTTTCAGATCTAACATGTCATTAGATGTTGTCATATTTCACATAAAAAATAAATTGTAGATGTAAAGGCAGAGTGAAGTAAAACTGAAACAACTACACTGGGGTTTCCGAGACAGATATTAAGGCTAGTCTTAGACTTAAATGGTCTTTTAATGCAGACAATCAGAAATCAGCTTTCTCGGTCATGGTGTAAAATTGTCCTAGACTTAGCCTAGTCCTGAATAATCTAAGATGGTTTCCTGAAGGAAGATTAGAGCAACTCCAGGATTAAATTGAGGTTTAAATTAAGCCTCCCAGAAGGCAGGTTTAACCACAGATTAATGTTTGTTAAAGAAGACACGTAGATTACTTGGAGTTTGTCAATGAAGATCAATGAATATGACCAGCTAAACAAGTTCTTGCTGACAGAGGTGACCCATTGCAACGTTTTGATGAAATTAGTCTTCAAGATCGTTTTCAAATGCATAAAGTAAATGCTGTGAAAATTTTTTCACTTTTGGAGTCCACAGGCTTTCATCTGGTATCCAAAGAAGACGGCCAGTACCAATTTGTCTGCAGCTGCTCATAACTTTACAGTTTTAGGCATGTGGCACCTTTCAGAGAGAAACTGAGGATTTATGTGGTGCCAGTGAACCAACAGTATGCAAAGTAATTTAC
This sequence comes from Boulengeromyrus knoepffleri, assembly GCA_026770805.1. NCBI lineage: Eukaryota > Metazoa > Chordata > Actinopteri > Osteoglossiformes > Mormyridae > Boulengeromyrus > Boulengeromyrus knoepffleri. The sequence continues at coordinate 20,455,550 of JABJVO010000078.1, read as the reverse complement.
AGAATATGCACGGCTATTTATGAAATGAGAAGACACTGCATAAACTTCCCTGATGCTGCAACCCAAGCTAACTACAAGGTACAATCCTATGAACATGGGAACTTCCCAGTTGTGATAGGTTGCATAGACAGAACAGGAATATAGGACCTGCAAGAACTGGTTTTGTTACCATTATTGTCCAAGGTGTATGCACTCCCCAATTGCAGTTTTCAAACATTGTTGCACGTCCGAAAGGTGCAACCCATGATTCCCAGATCTTCCTTAACTCATCTCCATTTTTGTTTACATCATACTTACACCCACTAACAACTGAACAAAGGCGGTACAATCAGGCTCATACGCGCACTAGGGGTCAAGTGGAGCACATGTTGTTTGGAAGAATGTTTTTCGGTACCTTTGGAAAACACTTCGATTCAAATCAAGAACATGCTGCATTGTCATTATTGCAACAGCTGTTCTTCACAACCACCTGAAACAGCTTGGATGCCAAGATCTTCCAATAGGAGGACAATGATGCAGATGTACCACCATTTACAACAGCAAAGAGAAGGACTTGCATACAGAGATGCTTTTTCATTCTGCCACTTTATTTTTGACATTATTTACCTTTTCATACTGCTGGGATCAGATACATTTTATTAATATATTCGGAGAGTAAAAGTATATTTTTTTTCTGGTACATTAAAGAAACACCAAAAACATCCAATATAAATTAATAAAAGTTTTTATTTCAGATTCATGCATTGATATGATATTTGATACATCTGTATCTCTCTCTCCTTTATCTTCATTTCAAGTTCTACTGGGAGTATTTTTATTTTCATTTCATGCTCCTCCATTAGATACAGTGGCTGGCAAACGGAGGTGGAGATTTCAGGCCCAGAAAGTACAAATCCAGACTAAGATTTTGTTTCAACCAACCAGTTGAGTACTCTGTCACTGTGACTCTTTATACTCAACTGGTTGGTTGAAACAAAATCACAGTCTGGATTTGTACTTTCTGGACCTGAAATTTCCACCTCTGATTATTGGAGGTAATACTATAACTATAACTCCGTGTGCTGACTGCAGCGTCGAACCCCGGTCCCCAGACGTTGACCACACCGTGTGCCGCTCTAGTCTTTGGTTCTGGTTTATCGTTACTCTTCCTTCAAGCTGCCGAAGCAGCGCTCTCATTTCTGTGTTTACCTTTGCGTTTAACCTCCTCCCCGCTTCGACCTGTTTGGACAAAAATTTCCCCAAAGAAATGGCTTCCTGCCACCAAGATTCTGGGACCCCGTTTGCTCTGGCAGAAGCATTTAAGCTTGTAAGCAACGTTATAGGGGCTATAATGTGCCCCTATAAGGTGGTTTGTAGGGTAGAATACAGAAATAAAATGCTGAATTTCTATTTATTGATTATAAAAAAAGAACAAGTATAGATCAGAATTTGCATGGTTTATAGGCATTTGTCTCCTAACTTAGTTCACATAGATTTCATTTCTACAGGACATAGACTACAGCTATTTAGTTACATAACAGACCAGACTCTGGTTGAGGTCACATGATTGTCTCACTGCTAAGCAGGGATTATGCGAGTGGAGAGAAAGCTGACAGGGTCCGGTATACTGGATGGTGGATCGTAGAGGGAGTTTGAGTGTGTTGGAGGAGGATTAATCTCTGGGTAACTCAATAGGTCACATTATATTAGCGGCCAATCACATTCCACAATGACTGGCACGTGTGCACAGAGAGCACCCCATCACATAAAAGTGACCTTTCACTTCAGGAGGAAGAGGAGGACGAGGAAGACTTTGAAGCGGCACTTTGTTCATCCTTCATACTGGAGAGACATGGGCCACTTTGTGGGTTGCCTGATTAGCATAATAGCGTGTTTGTTTGTAAAGGCCTTTAAAGGCACCGAACTTCACCGATCCGAGGTTACCGAGCCTGCGATTGTAAAATCTATTTAAATGATAATATGTCATTGTAGTGACTCCTTGATTACAGTGGAAACTTCTTAATCACAGAGTGGGGAGAGGTTGTGTGGCCAGGGGTGAAGTCTGATGCGTTTTCACTTTAAATGCAAAGCAAACAAGGGGGTGAGGACAGGAAACATGGCGCATTGGGGACATTTTACAGATACAGATAGTTGTTAGAGGGGCCATAGAGGACCAAATAATGGGGGGGGGGATATAATACCTAGTTTACTTTGATGAAATAACATGACTGAGGTTTGACACCTTGATCAGTCCCATCCATTGTGATGTGATCTTGCCCATCATGAGCCACATCAAACATCAAACATCCAATGCAGCGCCCACAGCCTGCTGGTGCATTTTAGCCCCTAACTGCACATTTCTGCAATTTTCTGATAAATGAAAAGAAAATAAATGAACGCATTACTATGCCAAAATATGTCTGTTTTTCTGGCAGTAATGATTCCCCTTCTTTGATACTATCTGTGATGGCAAAAATATAATGGAATAATAACAATAATGACTGTTTCATTTTTAGATTACAGGAAAGCATAACTCAGCAGCGGAAACTGTTTAAAATGCAGAGCGGATGGGAATCATAATAGATACCGAGATGAAGAAAATGCTGATCAGCGCTGGATCCGAAGACGCTTGCTTTGAAACGCAGATGTCTTAGTTTAAACAATGGAGAACAGAGGAGATCCGGAACACAGGAGACTCTCTGCTGTTTGCGTGGCACCTTTATGACATCACAGGGAGAGATTCTTCCTTTTGAAGAGAATGAAGCCGTCTAAGAAAATGTGCAGCGAGCTCAATGAGCTTAATATAATCATGGGCAGTAGTGTCTTAATGGTAAGGGAAGCACACTTGTAATTGAAAGACTGCTGGTATGAATCCCAGTCTGGCAAGGCACCGCTAAGGTACCCTAAGCATGGTACTGCCCCCAAGCTACCCGAGTGCTGAATTAGCTGCCCCCTGCTATGTCACGATGTCACATATGGGTTAAATGCAGGGGACACATTTTGTTGTTGTGCACTGTGTGCTGTGCTGTGGTGTGTTAACAATGATCACTGATCACTAAAAAAAAAAATCTGCAGGGTGGTACCTGCACCCAGCTCTGCACGTTAACCGGCTCTCGTTCTCTGCTCTGCCGGCCGAAAACGATACATGTAAAAAAACATGCTCGTATAAAAGCACAGGCAGTCAGGACACGGCTCTGAGAGAACAGGACCCAGCTTTGATCTTTCCCCATCACTGCCAAAAGATCGCATGGGATGTAAATAGGGAGAAAAAATGGAGACATCAGAAGTGGAATTGAAAAGAAACAGGGGATGTCTTCGCCAAAAGAGGAGGAGAAGGGAGACGAGTGAAAAACAAAGACTCCGCTTCCCTTCAGGATGAACCACTGATGAATTCTATTCCCCCCACAAAGCGCAAATATTTGTGGATTTGGATCTTCGCATGGATACTGATTCAACTAAATCAGAATAGACATGATCTTCTTTTGATTGCCAGGAGTAGGGCTTCTCTGGAGATGCTGAAACAGTTTTATTTGATGGTTTCCTTACTAACAATTTTTAGATACAGTAAAACTGAAATTCACGTCAGACATTCTTAGACCAGAGATTCGTAGGAGTGCAAATTAATAATAGTAGCCTCCATTTGGGGTGATGGAAACGAGCTATGTTTCAATGCAGGTGAACATCCAGTTCCTGGTCGCTTTTAAGCAATACTCGATGTGTGTTCTAAAATGAAATATTCATTTCTCAGAGGTAAAACCCCAGCAGGACACCTTCAGTGAATATTTCCAAAAAAATTGAAAATTTCAGGAAACTACATATGTTGGAACGCACCCTCCAGGGAGCGAGGCCTGCATTCAGGATGCAGCACTACAGAGGCGAGGCAGATCCTCCGCATTGAGGCCACTCATAGGGGACAACGTGCTTACAAGGCTGGGCTGCTCCATTCACATGCATGCCCCTCGTCATGAAACATGATTGGTCCATCAGTGTCACATGATCGTGCCTTTTCATTGATTTAATTCGGGGTTAAGTGCCATGGTCAAGGGCCCAACAGTGAAATCACTCTGCCAACCCTGGCATTTGAACCAATAAGCTTCCCTTCAGTTTCCACAAGTTGAATTTCAATGTATTGCATTTGAGTGAAGCTCTCTGCAGAGCCCCTGTTCTAAGGTAATATACCTCTGTGCCGACCTGGGAATGAAAACGTTGATTAAAACACAGTGAAGATAAAGAGATAAAAGGGAACATTGAGATGACGGAGAGGGCTAGCGATGTTCCACGTGTCTTAATTACAGAACAGCGCATGCAATGCGGTCCTGCCCGCCATTGCCCTTGTGTTGCATCAGTTGTGACGAGCCGCTTTGTTTTGTTCCGTTTACTTATTCATCTGTTTATGTGTTTTCTCAGATACCACATCAGAAGGGGCACGGCGGCGCCTCCTGTCAGCTGGCACTGGATATAGCGGCGTTCTCAGTGCCCTGATCACGTCGACTCTTCCCTGCTATAGCCTTATCCCTTAATATTTCACATCAAGTGGGGAAAAAAGAAATACATTAATATATATAAAAAGCGTGGGTGTTTGTCTGATACATCCTGGGGTGCCCTCAGAGGCCAGCAAATGGACAAGAACTTCTGTGGAGAGTGATTTCAGACGGAATTCACAATTTTTTTTTCTCCAACTGATATATCGATGATTAGAGGATAAGATGTGAGTGGACAGCTGATCCAGCGGATTAACAAAATACTAGCAAAGGGTGTTGCTTGATTTGGGGAAACTTGGAATATTCTGGGCCCCACACAAAAATTCAGTTTGCCCGTCCCGCAAGTGTAGTGACTCTTTGTGGCCAACAGGGGACAAATGTGTGGTTTGAGTGGTATTCGTTTTCGCCACTGATCATATCATATCTCGACATTTAAATCCCAAATAATAAAAACAAAACAATATCAATAATAATAAAAATTAAATAATAATATAATAATAATATAAATTATTTATTAGTTATAATTTCAGGAAAAAGAAAAGGATTTTGATAGTAAATAGAAAAATATGGAATATTAAGGAATATAAATACTTAGTCACCTACTTACTGATATGTCAAATAAAACGGAAGCAGTGTGCTTTAATAAAAACAGATTGTGTTATACAGTAAATGTCACATTAAAGTTCTTCTTAAGATCAAACGGCATCGGTGTTGAATTATTTCCCCTCCTGTATTTATCTTCATATGCATTGTATACCACAGGAAACAGCCGGCAATCCATATGAATGATTCATATGAGCCACTTGTTCTTACCTGTGGACAGGCATGAGAGAGACGCCTTGTTTCAGTCCTGATGAAAAATGTAATGAGACGCAGGCAGATCAGACCCGGGTGTAGAGACACCCACCTTGATGCATTACAGAGGAGCCGCCGCTTGTCAATCACCTCCCTACGATGGTCAGACATGCTATGCGTGCCGATCCACATCTGCTTCACATCTGCTTATTCTGTCCACCCGGAGAGAAATTCTGCATTTCAGAAATTATGTCTGACACATTCTGTTCTTTGGGATTCATCCATGTGTATCAGTAACTGCATAATTAGTCCTGCTGACCAATCCCACAGTGTCCCATTTATGTCAGCCAGCTCCCCGTGGATCCTTAGCCTAGCTCTCTGTGAATCATTTGCCAAGCTCTCCATGCATCCTCAGCTCAGCTCTCCGTGGAATCTTAGCCTAGCATTCGGTGGATCCTTAGCCTAGCTCCCTGTGGATTCTTAGCCTAGCTCTCGTTGGATCCTCAGCCTATCATTCTCTGATACATTTTAACTACTTATTAGTTGATGGGTGAATCATGCATGCAATCAAAAACACAACTTCCAGTTTTGCAAATGAATTAAACTGGGATGTAAAAAATGCCCATCTCAATCATTAGTGGGAACTTGAAAAAAATCCCAGATGATATCCATTTGTTAAAACTGCCTCAGCAGTATCGTGACATCAGTTGTTATTAAGTCACACAAAGAATCTGATTGAGGTCCCATGTATGACCTTGGATATCTGAAGGAGCTTTGACTCTTCAGATTGTGATATTGACAAAAAGTTGTGGAAAAACAGACCAATAACAGTCAAGAGAAGTCCACAAACTACAGTCAAGCTGCTACTGTCCCCTTGGTTGTGGGATCCATCTTGAAATCAGTCATACTGTAAGACAAAATCAGGTTCAATAAATATAACGACCCCCCTCTCTCATGCCCTGTTTGTCTGATCCTCCCGTGTGCCACACCCCCCTCATTTACCTCGTGTGGAATCCCGGTGTTCCCAGCTGTGTCTAGTTGTTGTTAATTAGTCCTGTATATTTAAGTCCGCGTTCGAGTATGTTTCCCCGTCCGGTCATTGACGTTGTGTTGTAGTTAGATGTTCCTGAGTGCTTTACCCATATTAAATCCCGTGTTCACCCGACTCCCTGGCTCCTGTGCTGCTTCCCCGCTCTGTGCCCCCGCGTTACATAACACCCTCCCTTTGAAAATGTGCTTGAGACACCCTGGACTTAGAAAGAGGGATTTCAATTTGAAACTGACAATGCACAAAAAGAAATACATTTCCATGTACTGGCTTCTACCTATCCTGTAGTAGAGTTATTTCATACATACACATTGCACTACATGTATTAACCCCTGTGTTTAGCCCCCCTGTTTTGCACTGTCCTGTGTTTTGCACTCTAAGTCCTGTGAACCTGCCAACACTTGCTGTCTGTATGACACACCGTGGTCCTGGGGGAACGTTATTGCGTACCAGTGTATGTTTGTGGATGGTATGACGATAAAGTCCACTTTACTTGACTTGATTATTGTTCATATTCATTGATATTAGAAAATGTGCCTGAGAAGCTTCAGTCCATCAACCACCGAGGTCCGAGTTTCCATGACCATGTGGCAGAACCGTAGACTTGATCATAGACCATGTTTGATGTCTAAACAGGAGGCACGCGGTTCTACTCTTCTGCTTGACACAGGCTCCAGGGGACACAGGACACCACATGATTTTTTGGGAGGGTGGTATGGGGTGAAGACAGTGTATGTATTTAATAACCATTTAATAGTTACAGTACATACCAGTGGTAAACCAGGGGCCAAAAATATTAAATGAAAAATGGCAGAAATAATTCATAAGCTTCAAATGGTGCACCGTTCTGAGTAGTGGCAAGAGCATTTTATCATCCTCACAAGAACAAAAAGGAAGAGTACAAAATGATATTTTTTGAAACAGGCCACATTCACAGAACTTTTTTTTTTACAGTATATCTTATAATTGTTCTATTTTATTATTTGATGTTGTGAACTTCTTTTTCTGCATAATTTATAAATTAAACTTTATCCTAGGTGTGTATGTATACGGAAAAAAAACAAAGAAAAACATATGTGTACGATTTAGTAATATCCATGGTTTCAGGAATCCGCTGGAGGTCATGGAACTTATTCCCTATGGATAAGGAGGGGACTCCTGTATCATTTTTATCTAGCAGATGCTTTTATCCAAAGTGACATTCATTCCTTTTTATTTTTTGAGAAAGCAGTGTCTGGAGCAACTGGGGCTAAGGCTCAGGGGCCCAATGATGACATCACTCTCATTCTGGGATTTGAACCAAAATCCTTCACGGTTACAGTATCCTAACCCACTGAGTCCATCAAAAGGCATGCAGGCATCGGGAGTCCTCAATTCAATAAAAAATGACAGAGTGGCACGTGCCACTGACACGGATGACCGTCGCAGAGATATTTACAGGTAGCTTAATCGCTCTCACGGAATAAAACACATCCAAGTCTAGAAGGGGAGAATTCTAAATAGGCAATTAAGGTCCTAGAAAGGCTTATTAAGAAAGCAAAGGATGCCAAATGGAAGGGGGGTGTCTGTGGGGGGATTCATCACAAACTAAGTGGCACAATGCTATCAGGTCCTGAAATTCTAACAGCATTAATCTCCGATAGCCGGCCGCGTTTCAGCCAGCATCAATAAGCGGGATCATAATTCATTTACTTGGATGGCTTCCAGCTCACAGCCAGTTCATTACGACCCCAACCCCCCTGCGCAGTACGGAGGGACCCCCGGCATCTGCAGACATGACAAGGACTCATTCATTAGACAGCGACCTTGACTGGTGTGGGCCCCCACATCATAAATCGCCATCTCGAAAGGAGAGGGGTCACATCCTCTTTGGGAAGATTACCACTGCTTTAACTGGGCTTTTAATTAGTGATGAACTGCTTCAGGGAGCCTACAATTGTCCTTATAGAGTTATAGTTTTATTTTACTTTTGTTTTAGCAAATGAATTATTAATGGTCACCAGAAATCACTTACAATATGATTTAAATCAAATCTATGAGATGGTCATCGATGTTTCAGCCGGAGACGACTGAAGATCAGAGACTCAGAGGATCATCGACAGACATCAGCAGCAATCGAAGGTCAGCCTCAGAAATTGCAGGATCGTCGAGCTTTGGGACTTTCCGAAATCGGTAAATCAGATCCACCTTGGTTTCATAACTTATGTTTGCGGGGAAAGAAAGATGCCCTTGGTGCCTGTGCTAGAAGGTTCCAGGATATGGGTGCTCATTTGCGAAAGGATGCTTCCTGGAAATGGGTCTTCCGCCTTGATGTGCTTTTTGGTGGCTGATGCGGTAATGATTATAATGCATCTGTCTTTAAAGACCCCCAATGCTGTCGCTCCAGCTGTGGTGGTTTCTGAGCTGTTTCTCAGAAGAAATTGAAACAAAAGCATATTTATGGGGTTTTTTTGAGAAATGAGAATGGCACACACAAACAAAACATGCATCTGTTAGCATCATGTTAAAGCAACTCTCTTAGGAGGTTTTCCTGGAGATTTTTACTTAATTCCTTATGATACTGTGGTCTTAACCTACATGCAGACAGTATATTCTGTCACGACGGTATTACAGTAATCACCATTATTATTAATATTTTTGTTCCTTTGAAATAAGAGATCTAACACAAGACATGATATTGCACCTTCTGTTCACGCTGGTGATTAATTTAAAGGTGGTGTTTAACAGCAGTACAAAGTGAAGGTCCAGGTTATGTAATTACAGTGAGGGTGAAAGGTGTAGAAAGGTCCAAAATACTAAAAAAAGATCACTTCTGCAAACATTAGACCACTGCAAAACTCCAAATGTCTATCAATATGGGAAAAATGTACAGCGCTTATGGAATCAATATTACTTCCTCCATCTAAGGTGTGGAGGAATGAGGTAGGGGAGGCATGAGTCAGGAGACGCATACGTCTCACCTTCACATTAAGTTTTTCCGAGTGCATTCACAGTGATAACCTGATTCTATCCCTTAAGATAAGCCTGCCCTTACCTTTTATTCCCCTGGTGAAAAAGCAAAAGGTTTCTGTCAGCGAGCTAAAAAGACAGATTGTTCTAAAACTATGTTATTCTCCAAGGATATGATCTCTGCTACTTGTCTATATATTGTACCAAGGGGGGCAGCAACACAAAACCTTGGGGCATTTCTCAGGTGAACCTGTATAAAAACCTCTGATTGTCTTCAAATCAGTTGGTGAGATTCTTGAGAATTCACATAAAATGGGGAAATATTTCAGTTACCAGCAAGTCTGCTATGTTCCTATGCACCTGTAGTTAACTTTGCATAGTAACTTTGTTCAGCCCAATACACGACACATGTGGCCACCTACGATGCCATCTTGTGAGGGGGGCACTGACTTAGCAAGCCAATTTCAATTTGTCTTGGAGGGGCTTGCCAGTGGTAAAGCTTGCCTAGGGTTCCAAATAGGCTTTGACCTGCACTGCCTTTAATACTTGGATCTGACAGTAGGTAAAATCCATTGCAGAGAGTTCCAATCCACACGGTGCCATGCATCACTGTTACCAACCTGCTTTTGGCAGTATCCATTTACTTAATTAAGCAGGTCCTGCTCAAAGTGAGATAGACCACCAGTGTCTGAAATCTCCATCTGACACAAGTTATGTGTATTTCAGGAGCACAGAAAAGAAACCTTTTCAGAAGAAACTCTTGAAATAATCTGAAGGGACACTATATTTATAATACTAACCTCCCCCTACAAGCCCATAGGAGGTTCCTCCATTCACACTCTCTCTGCCCATTTGACCACTTTAAACCCTGACATGGTCCTCATCCTAATCAGCGCTTACTGTATCTCAGAGGCACTGGCATTCCTACACAGATGCAAAAGGCCAACCCAAGCCTGCCTCTTGCTATTGTCCTGCCTCATGTTGGGTCACAGGTGATATGTAATAGCTGGCTTCTCTACTGAAGGTTAATAATGACCTGTTTGGGAAACATGCCATACTATCATGAAGGGTGAACTTCCAGTTCAGTCTGGTCCTACACACAAGGTATGAAATTATGTAACTTAGATAGGGGTGAATCTAGAATTTTTATGGTGAGGGGCAAAAGAGAGTCCATAATTCATACAGAGTGGTCACCCTTATCATTAGCGATTGATATGTTTTGAATTGGTGAGACAGGGGAGGGGGCACTCTGGTGGCCAATCAGCTTTCAGCTGGGGCTTCAGACTTCAGAAGAACCCTCAAACATATGTGGGGTAATTTCACCTTAAACTCACATGATGCTCATAGCCCTATCATGCTTATTTATCTGTGTGCTGTCAGAATACAATCGCAGGTCTCAAACACATGACCCGATGGAACCAGGCTAACAGATCTGAAATGTAATCTTCCCTGGAAACCTCAGCTCCATAGCTGTAGGGATGGATCCGAATTGTAATCCTCCCCAGGGGAAACCTCGATCCATGACTATAGGGACATATCTGAATCATAATCCTGCCTAGAGGAAAAGCTCAGCTATTACAAGCTCGCTCCTCACTTCCCAATCAGGTCATGTCAGGTCATATTGGGGAGCATGCACTGGTACAGAGTGTTGCTGCACCTACCACATGTTTCTGTGAGGTAAGTGAACCTCTTGACGAGGTCAACAGTCTCTCCACAGAGAAACACACTGCTGATGGCTGTGCCCAAGAGGCCATTAAAGGTCTTGATCTTAGTTTTGATCCAGGACAATCGAAAACCCAGACACTAAAATTCCTCACCCAGTCCCTCGAGAACACCGATCGAAGCCTCTATTGACTCTGCAAAGATCACAGCATCATCAGCAAAGTCAAGATCAGTGAAATTTTCTCACCAACAGCCACCTGACCCTACGACCCTGCCCAACACCAAATCCATGTAAGCATTGAACAGAGTAGGAGCAAGAACATACCCCGACAAATCCCAGAATCCACTCGGAAGAACACATCACCAGTGTTCAGCCCGGCTATGACGTCCACACAGCAGGTTGGTTGACTGAGTTGAATACTTTATGAAAATTGACAAATGCTGCAAAGAAACCCTGCCAATACTCATGTTTGCTCTTGATGAGAACCCTCAATTCCAGGATGTGGTCGATGGTAGACAGATCCCTGTGGCCTTCCATACTCCTAAATGGTTCACCACCTGTGCAGTCTCAGTGAGATTGGTTGGTTTACACCTAATCGGAAGATCAGCCTTAAGAACCCATGGATTCAGAAATGTCCAATGTCCTAGCCAGAGATTCAGCTTCAAGCAGCTGCTGAAAGTAGCTGCCCCAGCAGGGCACAACTTCAGGGTCATACGTAAGGACTGTTCCATCACCTGCTCTGACTGCAGCTCTCTGAGGAACAGATTTGGATGTGCGTAATGCTTTGATTCCTCTGTAAGCAGGACATGGGTCACCAGACCATAGATAGTGTGTCACTTGCTCACAGATCCCTCTAACTAATGCCTCCTTATCTGCCCTCATTGAGCCCTCACAGCCATCTTTTTCAGTCCCTTTTACAGATGAGTATTGCTAGAGTTGCCATTAAGCCATGCACTGTGACTCCTCTTGATAATATCCAGGGTGCCCTGCGAGATGAAGCACCCCCTTCTAGGAACACCAGCAACATCAATACAACCCTCAGCAACCTTCAGGGTCTTACCACGGAAGGTCTCCCACATCACATTAGAGTCAGCAGTCGCAACTAGTCTGCACATTCCTCACACAAACAGTGTGCAAGCTCAAAAGAAATAGCCCCATCTTAGAGTCTGGCCAAGTCCAGCCTTATTTTGCTATAGGTGGTAGCCTACTGGAGCTAAGATGAATCTTCAGAGTAGCAACAACAAGTCTATGGTCAGAGGGATTTAGTGACCCACAGACCCTGACCTTTTCAGTCACTTCAAGGACCCAAGTGCTGCCATGCAGCAGGTGAGGCCTCGGCACCACACCAATTCTAATTCCCAATAGGCCTGACCCCACTGGCGCTTCGGCAGTCTCGACACCTCCAGGGATGAAGCCCCCGAGGGCTTTCCTCCATCCCCTTCATGTTGCGTGCAAGCTTCTTGCAGGAGACCAAAACAAAATCCTGTCTGCCATTTTGGAGCAAGGTGAAGTTTTTACTAGAGTGCTAATCCCCTAAACCAACCCCGAAATTTTCCCTGCAAGTTGGAGGACTGCTTGCAGGGCCAGATCCAATTTAACACTATTCCCAATCCCAAATGAAATTAGCACGGGATGATGACTGACAGGCCATACAAATGAGGCCTCATTCATATTCACACTGCCGCTTTTCGCCTTGAAACAAAGCTTGTTCTCTGAGGGGCGCAGGCAGTTTTTAAACATTATTCATCACATCACCCAGCTGCCTAAGCAGCACCTTTACGCAAGGATATTTCACGCTGTGGAATGTTTACATGAACTTCTGACATCTCAATCATTTTAGTGAACTGTTTGGAAGCAGCCAGACATGTTTAATTTAATTTCATGGGGACTATACAGATAATAATAAAGCCAAGTCCTGGTGACAAACCAGCTACATGCAAAGAAATGCGGCCATTTTAACACATATTGAACTTTGACCTTAGCACACACTGCACTACTAGTTAAGCTTTGAATGTCATCTAAGATGTCCAAATAAAGTGATATTCTTAGCTACTAGAAGGATAACCTTTTTTTCTGTAAATGTTAGATGGGAAAGACGCAATTGCAGCTCTGATGTTTACAGAATATACACAGTAGATTCTATTTTTCGATACTCAATATAGTAATAGCTGGGTTAATTTCACATAAAACTATTTCCAAGTTCCTTTCAGCATGCTAATTGATACAGCAAGAAAACCATACTCATACATAATTATACATAATCCATATACACTACCAGCCAAGTCACACCTTCTCATTCAATGGTTTTTCTTTATTTTTATTGTTTTCTACATAGTAGATTAATATTGTAGACTTCAAAACAATGAAGAAACACATGTGGAATTATGCAGTAAACAGAAGAGTGTTAAACAAACCAGAATTTGTTTCATATTTTGGATTCATCAAACTAGCCACCTTTTGCATTGATGACAGCCTTGCACAATCTTGGCATTCTCTCAATCAGATTCAAGAGGTATTGACTGGGAATGGTTTTCAATGAACAGGTGCGCCTTGTCGATAATTAATTTGTATCATTTCTTGCCTTTTTCATGTGTTTCAGACCATCAGTTGTGTTGTGCAGAGGTAGGGTTGGTACACAGTTCTACACAGTGAATAGCCCTATTCAATTGGTAGTGTATAATGTAAATGTATATACATAGAAATGTTTTTGTCTTTCTATTCTATTCTATTATTTTGGATTGAAATGATGCCAAAGTCATGTCCTTGTTTTTTCGCAGGAATCTTCCCTCCATTGTCTTCTCTTCCTTCCTTTCTTCCTTCCTTCATTTTTCCTCTATTACTCTATACGAACAATGTAGTGTTGGGTCCCAACTCTGTTGTGAATGGTGCTATATACAATTAAAGTGAATAGAAAAAATTGAGTTTTTGTACAAGTACTGAAATATATTTTTATATGTAGAGATTTTAATTATACTCACCTGGCGAATTCCTCCTCATCGGAGGAGTTCAAATGATCAGCATCGAAACGCTGTCCCCTCGCCGAAAGCAGTAGCACGGAGAACACAGCAGGATTATAGCCAGTGCATCCCACAGTAATTGTGTCACGCCCTCCGTCCCAGCTAGCCTGCATTGTGATTGGTTAAAAGAGTTGTCAATCAATGCTGTCAATCAGAGCCTTATGAGTTGTCATTTGGATATGGGGGAGTGTGCTCAGCTCCTCAATAGAAACAGGGGAGATTAAAGTTACCTGAGCAGATGGGGGGAGGTAAGTTTGTGAGTGACATGTCAGTGAAGGGTCCATCGCAGATGAACAAGGTCCCTTTCTGCATTTGTGCAGCCTAGACTCTGCTCCTTTGATTAAAACGGCACCCCAATCTCCTCCGAGGTCCATTAAAGGAGGCAGCCTTTTTTCTGGCATCTTCTGGGGGTCTGTAAGGAACTGCACTCAGACCGTGGCATGCTGGGAAGGCAATTGATGCTGAGAAGAGAGTTTCTGTTTTAGAAATAAAAACGTTCCAAACACTGTAGCTGTAACGCATTCCAAGCAAAACTGATGTGGCATTGGAAAAGACAGAGTAAATGAGTATCTCTCATTGACAGTTTCCATGAATCGAGTCCTTTGCCTGTGTGCTGTGCTCAAGGTTACCCCTGGACACACGAGTCTCTCCTTTGTACCAGTGAAGGATAAATGGGAAGGTGCCCCTACTCAGCCCAGCCCCGACCTTTCCATAACGAGACGCTACATGCAAGATTATTGATGAGCCTGAATAGAGGAGCTGGGCCAGAGGAGGTCTCGACCATGGCCAGGAACCTGGAGCTACAGCATGATCACTACACATGGCTCTCAGAACAGTCTATGTATGTCCATCTGCATACCTGGGAGATGGACAATCCGCATAAATTAGAGCCAGAGGACTCAAAACACGCCAGAAACGCATTTATAGCTCTGGGGTAAAACACACATACGTATCGACAGCTCAGCTGAAATGCGATGGGATTGGGCGCATTTCCATGTGCCTGCAGTTACAGCAAACACGCTCCGTATCTTCGGTGTACTGAGATACAGCGATAAGCGGGTCTGACACCCATCACGGGAAATTCAGACCTCGGCCTGACACCTATCATTCACGGGCTGTGGAGGGTATCGCAATTATTTCAGCAGCTGACTGCTGGTGGTGGGGGGGGGGGGGGGTATGCGTGTTACATGAGTGACACATGTGCTTTTCCCATGCCTTTACACTCATTCTGGCCATCCCAGGTAAGCTAATTCTGTTGGCCTCAACCTAGGAAGTCTTAGCAATGACATGGTCAGGTTATGTTTAGAATAGTTTTTAATGTAGTTTGCAACATTTTAGTGACAATGGCAACATTGCTCATGCTTTTTTGAGTGTTTTTAATCACTATTGATTGTGCTCAGTCTAGCCAATATAATCAATATATTTTTGAGCTAAGTCACATTTTGCCCTGTTTTCACTGTCGCTAAGGTTGTATTCTGTAGTACCTTTCAATGTTTTCAATGTGCCTGGTCCCACAATCGGACCTGGATCAGGACACTGAGCTCTGCTCACTTGACAATAGGGGGAACAGAAATAAACTCAGTAGATACTCAGCGATTTCCTTGTAACACTAATCTTCAATCTTCTTCCATCTAATCATAGTCAAACAAATGATTATGGAGGCTAAACTGGCATGAAACTCTTTCACCGATCTCCCTTCAACTAGCAGCCAAACATGCGGTTTCCAACCAGACCAGTTCCTGATGGCCCTTAAACTTTAATCTAGGTGAGGACATATACATATATCAATCGGAAGCTCTTAGCTTTAACGACTTACAGTAGGAAAAAGGGAATCAATCTATGTGTGCTGCCAGGGATTTAAACCCACCTTTACGAAACGAAAATATATTGTAATGTACTGAAAGATGTACTGTAATATATATTGTAATACATTAAATGACTTGAGAGATACATGATGTATTTTCAAATATATGATTTTATTAATATATTGTTTTTTTTATATTATATTTATATTAAGTACAGATAAGTGGGTAATACTCACATCTAATTCAATTACTGCTCCATTACTGCATGACAGATTATGTGGGCCATGAATTTGCAATTTGAAAATAAATAAATTTCAAATCATAAATAAATTATTACACAAAAATACAAGAAAAATAATTCACAATAATTAGACCAAGACGAAAGTTATGCAGTTTTAATTGTGCAAATGTATTTAAACAGGTCAAAATGACATAATACAATTTAGACATTTTTGTCTTTCACACCATGACAATAAAAACAATAGACTTGTACAACAGCTGGTTGAGCAACACACAAAAAGCTGCAGATAGCTATTACAGCATGCGGAGGCATCAATGATAGCACTATTGTTGTTAGGACATTAACTCATATATGAATATTGCATGGACATGAGCAGTTTAATCTTCAAAGAAATATCTTGGTGGAATGCACACATGAAGACTTGCATACTGTTGCATGTTAATAAGCACGCATTTGCTTTTGAAAACTTTTACATCGAAAGCCAACTTTTCTCCCTTTATTTCTCTTTTGAGACATAAAATTTCTCCATGTATCGACGCAGGACGCGGTTTCCTACGCAGGCATGCGCAGACAAATCGTTGTTAGTACTTTTTGGTGTGCAGAAAATACAGTGACAAACAGAGATGCAGAAATACACATAGGTTTCCTGGAACGCTGGCCCAGAGAAAGATGCAGTTAGTGTAATCGAAACCAAATGGATAATAGACTTTGATTCAGCTGACATTTCAAAAACTTATCTTGTGGAATGTCGACGAACAAACTCAAAGCGACCCAATAACCATTGGGTGGCCTGTAGAGGAAGCAAAGGTGCTGCAATTGTCAGGTAGGTTGTTTGGTAGCTCATCATTTAATCCCTAGTTGTTAGCTAAACTGATAATTTGTATGCTATTTTAGACGCTAACTTTATAGCAGCTTAGTAATACAATGCTTCAATGTATCTTTTGTGAATTACTTGCAACGCAACATGAATGCTAGCACGTTGCTAAGTCAGGGTTAGGCAAATTTAGCTACGCCAAAATTTACTTTTCCTCTGCTTTCCCTGTTGTTGTATTTGGGTCTTTAGACATTTAGTACGATGATAAATATAATATAGAACATGTAACTCATTTATATGTTTCAGATAAAGAAAGTGCTTTCAGATCAGCTGAGTGGGAAATGACTAAAGAACCCTCTCCAGTTATGAACATCAGACTAATTAGGAAGCCAAAACGGCTGGATTTTGAAGAGGACATGGAAGTAGGAGGCTGTTCATTTTCTCACAACATTAAAAAGGTAATTTAAGGTAAAGAAACTATTGGCTGTGCTGGTTTCAACATGTAAAGCTTGTGGAACACATTTACAGTGAACAAATAACTGAAAAATCAATATTTCGGTATCTTCTGAGTCATGTGCTCGGTACCAGTCAAAGGTTTGGAAATTCAGTTTTCATATTTTAATAGATTCTTCTTAACTTTTAGATTCTGCTTAACTAAATGGTCAAGAATTTCTGATTGGTGGAAAAGCCAACTTTTTGTTCTGGTTCTACGTCACAATGTCAGTTCCTCTCTTTTGACCTTGATAGGGAGATACACACAATTTAGGTTTAGCGAATGAGAGTCTTTCATAAGAAAATTTTATGAACATGTAAATGTAATTGAAACACATATAAGTTTATTTAACAATACATTAAGTCAGCCATGTACATATGTAATGTACTGTACATGAAATTAAAGTAAAATATTTGTTCAAACAGAAGAAGGCCACACATGAAACTCAAGTAAGACCTTCAGAAGAGATTCTTTCCAATTTGTACACTGACACACAATCAGCTACTTGTGAACAAGATAAAGGTGAAGCTCCCCATTTGTTTTCTGGCAACATTAAAAAGGTAAATTGTATATATAATGCATAGTGATGGACTGATGAGTTTGGTGCTTGTCAAAAGTTTGGAAAGTTGTAATCTTACTTAGTTTTTTGTAGTAATTTTAAAATTTAAATCAAAGGGAATTGTGCAGGGAATTAAGACCAAAAGGTTTGCACTGCATTTTTTAGATTCTTCTTAACTATTAGATTCTGCTCAACTGAATTTACGTAAAATCAGTTGGTGGAAAGACCAGCTTTCTTCTGCCTTGCTGAGATGGATTTGAACTTGCATAGTAAACAGCTAATTAAAAACCTCTCCGACTTTAAACAGTGCGTTTCAATTCCCTGTGAATAGTGCCTATACTAAACTGTAATCAATAGAAGAACATTGAGGAAACAAATATAAAGGTGCTTGCAATTGTGTATTTTGCAAAATATTATAATATTTGAAAACATATATGTATTTAATACATTTTTCCATATATTACACGAGTATGCATATTTTTTATTTTATTGAAATATTTCAATTTGTGGCATAAATAATGCAATTTCTGAAAATAATTCCATAATTTTAGTTGCACAGAAATGTTTAAATTGTTAGTAAATGTCCAATGTTGTTAAGCAAAATATATTGAATATATATTGAAAACGGCTTTGAGCTGTCCATTCTGCTACCCCGGCGGGCGCTTGAGTGTTTATAGACATAAGCTATAGGTTGGGGGTGCAGCTGCCGGCTTTGAGCTGTCCGTGCTGCTGCCCCGGCGGGCGCTTGAGTGTTTATAGACATAAGCTACAGCTACAGGCCGGAGATGCAGCTCAAAGCCTTTCAGGCAGAGCGCGTACCACTCGGAACACCTGTGCTGCCCATTCCTTGGATCTCAATAATAATCTCCCTGAAAGCAATCTCTGCCAGCGATCCGGGATGCCTGAAGCATGTGTACTGCATGCTGATCCAATCCCCCAGAAGTGTCACATGGACAAGCCATGCATTGGATGCATTCTGCAAGGCCAGAATATTGAACTAAAGATCTCCCCCAAAATCTATTACACTGGTAGGAGATGAACAGGAGCACTGCCTGTCTATCTAACACACAGCCACTGGTGTTTTCCAGCTTAATGATCACGTCAGCACTTTGAGTTCAAATCCCGGGGCTCCTGTTAAATAAGCTCTGTCCCTCGATCACTATCGTCTGAATTCCCCAAGATCTGCTGATCTGCCTCTGCGTCAAAATGGTTTTCAGAGAAACGCCTTTCAAAAAAAATGTATATAATTACAATTATGAGATCAGAAATATTTCACATCAGCAAAAAAGTGTCTTCTAAAACTTTAATATCTAATTCGTTGCTGACATTCACAAAGTAAAAATGTGGATTTTTTTACAATATAGATGCGTATAAAAAGCCGGTCTTTGCTATTAAGAAGGTGGGACTACTTTGGAAATGGGATAATCGGTCCAGACCGTTAAGCCAATTATGTATAAACGTTAGGGTGTGGACGTAATTATATGCAGCACCATTGAATTGAGTGCTGTAATTAGAAATTAATCAATGTTATACCAGTAAACAGCTAATTAAAAACCTCTCCGACTTTAAACAGTGCCCCCCAAGGCCCTGTGAATAGTGCCTATACCAAACTGTAATCAATAGAAGAACATCGAGGAAACAAATATAAAGGTGATTGCATGTGTGACCGCATTTAACCTTATAGCTAACAGATAAAGTAAAACCAGTTAAAAGGAACACATTGGAATGTGAAGCATAATTATCATAAAATATGGACTGGTGTGTCAATCAATTTCTCCTTAGTACAGCACTGCAGGTTTTTTTTTCTTTTTTTATAAGGAATTAATCAAAGTGACTCAGTTTGATCCTGATATGCTGTTTGGACATGAGGTCACAGTGACCCTCCCGAACTACACATACTCAGTACAGCCAATTGAGGGACCCTGATTTACCATTGCGGAGGCTGGCGGGGACTCAGACCTGCAGTGACAACACCGTATCACCACCACATCGCCACCATGCCATGATGAAAATACATTTCAATAAACAAAAATGATTTCTAGATATCGCACAAGGCTGAGAATGGACAATGGATACGGCTAATGGGAAATTATGTTCGTGAACATTTTGTGGTCTCAAGATCATATAGTTTGTGGTCACAGAGTGAGGGTCTAGGCATTGGGGCAGGTAACTCAGAAAGGACGTCTTACAGTCAGTACGGGGGTGATACAAGGGCAAGGCCACAGGGTCACTGGCCCCAACTAAACGTTTATTGGTCCCCAGTCATTCATATATTCACCATTGACTAATGATAAGGCTGGTCCCTTTGTAGGAGTGTTCAAAAATGTCTTTTTTTAGATTAATTTTAAAAAATTTGTCTGATTCAATCTTGATTTCTAAAATTTCAGGATCATTTATTTAGGCTAGTATGCATTTTTTCCTGTTAACATTTTCGCAATTGTTAAACAGAGGGTTGTAGCCAACCATATTGCAACATAGAATTTATTGCTACTTAAATGCCAGAGCTGTCGATTGAAATATTTGCCCTTTGGTGCTGAAGCACCAACGGAAGCACGGCTACCTAACATTACACTTTCCACTGATGACAGTGGATGCCTAGCATTAGCTTGGTTGTGTTGAGTCGTTAAGGATTTTTTTTGCCTTTTCAGTGCAGCGGGAAGCATAAAGTTCTTCTAGGGTGGGGAGAGTACAACCAGTAGTTTTCTGAGCTGTAGTGATGACTCTCTGGAGCGCCTTCTTCTCTGCAACTGTGCAGCTGTTATACCACACACACATGCAGTAAGTTAGTACGCTTTCAATGGAGCAGTGATAGAAGGTTACCAGCAGTTTCTGGGAGAGGTGGCTCTTCCTAAGAAGTCTCAGGAAGTAGAGTCTCCGCTGTGCCTTCTTTATCAGCTCTGTAGTGTTGGCGCTCCAGGTCAGGTCCTCCTCAATCTAAAAGAAACCGGAAATTTGAGACCCTCTCCACCCGGTCTCCTTTGATGTAGAGTGGTTGGATGTCTGTTTTGTTCCTCCTGAAGTCCACGATCAGCTCCTTGGTCTTTGCGGTGTTAAGGACCAGGCTGTTGTCCCTGCACCACCTGGACAGCTGCTCCACCTCATCCCTGTAAGCCGACTCCTCCCCCCTGGAGATAAGTCCAACCACCATGGTGTCATCCACAAACTTTACTATAGTATTGCTGGGGTAATACTATGGGAAATAATATAGCATTTGCTGCAGCCGCCGTTGTCTCTCCACCGGGGGGAGCGGGGCTCGACCTAACGGCATGGGCTCCACCTCTCTGGAGTTGGGGATGGGCGGAGCACGGGGAGCCTCCATACATAAGGAGCTCCGACATCGCTCATGAACCATGTTGTCCAAGGCAATTGACAGCTGCATGTAGTCATCAAATGCCCTTGCTTCGCCTTGACATGCCAGCTCGGCTTGCAGCTCTGGATTGAGGGCTCTCCTATAGAGCACCTGGAGGGCTGAAACTGTCCAGTCGAGCCCAGCGGCTAGGGTCCGGAACTCCAAGCCAAAGTCCGTGGCGGACTTGTTTCCCTGGCGAAGGTCCAGGAGCCGGTCTCCCAGGTTCCTCCCTACAGCGGGGTGGTCAAACACGGCACTGAAGATCTGCTGAAAGGCCGTGGTGCAGTCCAAAACCGGACTCCTCTCCATCCACAGTGCGGTCGTCCAGTCACGTGCTCTGCTGGTAAGGAGAGAAATAACAAAGTGGACCTGGTCTTGGTCGTCCACAAACATGTCCAGGTGATGGTCAATGTACAACCCGCACTGCATGAGAAACGCCCAGCATTGATCGGGATTCCTGTCATAGCGCTCTGGGACGGCGATGGGGATTCCTGCGGAGGCATGGGGGGGGGGGGTTACCGGTAGGGGAGCGGCTGCGGCGACACCTTGCTGGAGCTGTCCCACCAGTGCGTTCAGCTGGTCGACCTGATCTTGCAGTTGTTGTCAGACTTCTGCCGGGTCCATGTCAGTCGGCAAGGTATTCTGTCGTGGGACAGAGCACTCGGGAGATCGGGGGCTTTTGTGGGAAGAGACTTCATTTTAGAAACAGGCAAACAGAGTTGGAGAGGGCGATCCAGAGGCGTAAACAGGGCGAGAAGCAAGAGGTCAGAGAAGCCGGGGAAGTCAAGCCGAGGGGGTTCACCAGACGTGGGGCAGGAGGACACGGGTGGGATCCGGGGAGGAACGGGACCAACACGGGAGGACTGGGCTAGGACTGCAAAGAAGACAGAGAGATAAATGCTCAGTGTGTCACATGGAGATCAACAGTACCTCACGCAGAAGAGTGTGGGGTGACTCCTTTTAAAGCCGCTTGTCCAGGTGGAAGTGGTTCCGCCATATTAGGTATTGCGGTCCATTCGTCGGGGGCGTGGTCGGGATGTGACAGCCACGTAACTTTTGATCCACAACAGTTTACCACTAAATGGATGGAAAATATCTTTAAATTATTGTTTTGTGGCCATTTATTTGTCCAAAAAGTTACTAGCAACCCAAACAAGGTAAAATGGCTGTATTTTAACGTGTGCTGTTAATGTGCTGTGTTTGTAAACAGTACTCAAACAAAAACATGATTTTTTTATTATTTCATTTCCCCGATTCAGAATTACTTAATTAAAATGTCACAAAAACCAAGTAAAAATGTGAGAAGTTTGCTCATATTGGTCTTTTTTATCCTTAGAACCCCCACTACCACTCTTACTGTCTCTAATCGGTGATGTGTAAATGGGACATTATTTAGTGGCAGTTTTTGGAATGTTAGCCCAATGTACTGTAGCTTGTTTTATGGATAATGAACGAAAATGCATTTTGATCACTGGACCTTTACGGAGATCACCAATGTCAGCATATTTTGAATGGTGGGTGCTTTGCTATACATGTATTTCAACAGGAAGGGACATTTTGCCAGCCATTATGAAACATTATATTATTTGTATGTTCAATTGTAAAATGATTTGAAATGGATATAAAATGCTATATTTTAAAATTATTTTAAGTGATTTAAAAAGTTACATTGGGAAGAGGTATTCAATACAAGTTTGTACATTTACGGTTATTTGTGGTTTGAATTTTATATGTAGTCAGTCCTGTTGCAACACAAATATGTTCCTGAAAAATTACACATTCACTAAAATTGTACCCTAAAATACACATATCTAATGGGAAAAATATAATTAGGGGAATTCGACTCCAAAATGTAATGTAATAGTAATTTACACCAAACAAAGCAAATTAAATAACAAAAAAGTGATTCCAGTGGCCAATAGCGTAAAAATATGGATTGTAAATAAGAAACAATATTAGTACATTAATGAGTTTTATCATAAAGATCTCCTATGGGTCTTATGAGTCTCAAAAGAATTGCCTAGTATTTGCTTCCGAACGTGCTGAATTACTATACTATACTACATTACTACAGTCATCTTGGATAGGTACTTTTGCATGCAAGTAGTGTTTGTCTCTAAGATCACATTGAGTTTTAGTTTGTGTAGTGCTTTTCTCTCAGACTGAAAATCACTCAAATACAAATGCACTTCCACGTTGTATTGGTCTTGGGTACTAATATATGAATCACGTTAGAACAGATTTGTGGTGTGATATCATGCATTGTAGCAGGATTGACTTGTAGGTATGTAAGAGTTTTCCTGAAACTCATGTACAGAAGGGTTAAGGTGTTAAGATATACTTAACAGTATAGTAAATATAACAGTTGTGATGACTGCGTGCGGGCGAGCGGGGAAACAGGCGAGAGAGCCGAAAATGCGGGTAAACGGGGTTTATTTAGGACTGACAGGACGACTGGGGAGCACATGGCAAACCACGTCAATGACAGACCTGGGGAAACAGACTTGAACGCGGACTAAATACACAAGACAAGCAGAAAATAACAGGCAACAGGTGATCACAATCAGGGTAACACGCGTAGGTAATGAGGGGGCGTGGCACACACGAGGATTGTACGAGCAGGTCATGACAACAGTATAGCAAATCCTTCTGCCAGAACATGCATGGGGAGCTTCTCTTAATGCAAAAAATCTACAAACTCCAATTTATGTTTTGGTACATACCTTTAATTAAGTTAAAGTCCTTCTGAAACATGGCATGTACAGTTTAGACTTCCACATTTCTATTTTGAACTATTATTTGTAGTCTTTTTATGCACTTTGAAAGAGACAACTTGGTTTTGTTGTTAAAGAACTATACCCCATATGCTCCTAAAATAAAAATATTTTGGATTACAAGCCTTTGACTTTTTCTTCAGTGATTTTCACAATTTTGATCCATTTAAGCTTTTCAAACATCTCTCCAAATACGGAAAAGCCCTATATAGTATTCTTATCTCATTTTTGTTGAACTGATATTAAATTGGAATCGAATCAAAGTGAATTAAATCATTGTTTTGTGAATCGAAATCGAATCGAAGCCGGGCATCTGTGTCAATATCCAGCCCTACCTCTCTGGGTATTATGGCATAAGAGGAGCCAAATTATGGCTCCTCTTATGCCCCCCACCTTAAAAAAACCCTAGAATTGTCCCTGACAGAATACAGGTAGGTATAAAGAAAAGCACATCATTGAAAGATTGAAAGATATATTAATCCTGATCCAGTCCTTGCTTGTTAGATATACAATATTCCATGCATACTTTTCTACCATACTGTCACGCTGGGACGACACACAGAGCGTAGACAAGGCGCAGGACGCAAAAAAGTCAGAGTGAATACAGGGTTTATTGGATGCAGCAGTAACAAACGGGCTGACATTACAAGGACCGGACTGGGGAAACAAATGGAAACGCGGACTAAATACAATGGACTAATGACAACGATCAGGAACAGCTGATAAACACGGGGAATCCACACAGGGTTAATGAGGGGGCGTGGCACACGGAGGGATTGGTCGATTGGGGCATGACACATACCATCATTCCTGTAGCTCCATGATAAAGGCACAATGCCTATAACTTTAAAATATAAAAATGTCCTGGAGAAACCTTTGGGTTTTTAGGTCATTTTTGACCTCGACTGGTTCAGCAAGACTCACTTCCAGCTTGTTTCAGTGCCTACTGCTTTGTGCCAGTTGTTACCTTCAGTTACCACAAAGGATGGTGACTGATATAACAAATGCCAAGTCCTCTCTCAGGGAAAATGATCACTTGTCCATTGAGCGAACAAATATTGTATCTTCATTTCAGCAAAACAGATAAATATGATAAAAATGGAAAAAATTACACTTCAAATTACCACGGTATATTACATATTTATATTCTCATTTTTTATCAGGAAGAAGCATACCCCTACAGTCTGCAGCTTTTGTGAACTTCACAGTTTCTTTCTTCACACTTCCTCAAAGTATTCTATTTCTCTTCTAAAAATGTAGAAGTACCCATAACCCCACTGAACTGGATATTTTGATTAATGTGTGTGTTCTGCTGATGACCATGCCCCTCTCCCCCAGCAGACCCCTGATTGATGTGACCTTCATTGGTAAGCGGTTCTTAAAAATAAATGGATGGATGACTGTCCAGAGCAAAACCAGAACCTTTTAACCATCACAGGGTCTTACCAGAATCAGATATCAGGTTCTGATAGTGCTACACATTCTGGCTCACAGCTTTCGCTGGCTTCAACAGGGTTTGTCAGGGATCTGAAGACCCATCGCGCACCACAGAACCCCGCTGTGTTACCAGGCTCCCTGGGATCCGTCGGCATGGATGGGGAACATCGTTGCAAGTCACAGATTTGTAATTTTTGATAAGGAGATTATTCCGTTCCACGTTAATCTCCATTCCCGCTGATAGACGGGAAACTATCACCCACCCGTGACAATTTCAGGCTGTAACTCCCTCACGCTGAAATTCTCAAACTAATTTTTGTGATTTCACAATCTTCCGGCTTCATGAAGCTCCAGGCAGGGGTGCAGCCCAAGTCAATATGTCATGGCGTTAAGTTTTATGAAACAACAAACCTGACATTCTGTCCCCATCCGATAAGTGTGAGACCTGAAACATCATCGCACAAACACGACAGCACCGAATCATGCTTCTACTATTTCATATCTGATTCATTATTCATTTTGAAAAAGTCTCATATTGGACAAGCAGCATGATATCCTGAGAAAATGTTCGTTTCAGGTAAACAGGAAGCTAGACAGTTGCAAGCACCTTTGTGTGTCTACATGGATTTTGCATGTAAACATGTTTCTGACACCCAAATATTGTTAATAGTCCTGGCCAATTCATGATCACACACTCATTTTCACTCACTCACCGACTCTTGCCCTCAGTCATTCACCCAATCATTCTCGTCTCATTCATCCAGATTTTCATGCATTCATTCATCCAGATATTCATACAACCATTCTCACTCATTCACCCATCCGATCACTCATTCACAGTCATTCATCCAATTATCCACCAAGTCCTTCATTAATTACACACTGCAGACTTGTTTTTTTTTTGGGGGGGGGGGGCTTTTAGGAGTTGCTGGGTAACCTTAATAAATCAGTGGTAATCCAAAGGGTGTACAAACCACTCAGTGGTCACTGTAGAAACCACACCAGTCACAAGCCGTCACGATCCCCCCGCCCCACACACACATACACTTCATACCCACTTTGTTTCTGAGAACAAATTTACCACTAATGGGTGTGACACTGAAGCACTTCTGCAACAAATGCCTATAGTATTTGGAGTGGATATGGGTCATTATGACCTTTTAGATGTGTGCACTATGAATGAAGGTGTAACTTTGTACACAGAAAAATTATTTGACAAACAGCATATTTTGGTTCTTACAGTCAGTAATTTTCCCATCTCAATGACAAATAGATTTTCAGCTTTATCTGATGAATGCAACCCATTTTGCAAGTATAAATCATCCATCCATTTTCCAACCCGCTTATCCTACTGGGTTGTGGGGGGTCCGGAGCCTATCCTGGAAGCAATGGGCACGAGGCGGGGAACAACCCTGGACAGGGGGCCAGCCCATCGCAGGGCACACTCACACACACCTATGGGCAATTTAGTAACTCCAATTAGCCTCAGCATGTCTTTGGACTGTGGGGGGAAACCGGAGTGCGTAGAGGAAACCCCACAATGACATGGGGAGAACATGCAAACTGCACACGCATGTAACCCAGGCGGAGACTCGAACCTGGGTCCCAGAGGTGTGAGGGAACAGCGCTAACCACTGCACCACCATGCCACCCCCAAGTATAAACCACTCCCTCCTAAAAAAATATTTCATGTTTACTAATATTTATGGATAATACTTCTCGAGGCTCGCAGAGCTGTTGTTTGAAGGACAGGGTATAGACTCCATTCCAACTACTCATTCTGTCCCATGACCCCGATTTTGCCAGATTTCGATCAGTGTGGGTTGATGAATCCCTGCTGCAGTTTTGCGAAGCCAATGTTCAGCTTGTAAAGGGTTCTCTGCCTCCTTCAGGCTGGTACAAGGGGCCGCAGAGAAATATAAATTCACAGCAAGTATGGTATTTCACAGTGCTGTCAGTTTTCATAACACCCCATACAACGTTATCTGCTTTTACAAGCAGAGATCCCTGTGAATCCAGGTTTATTGACGGCACCATTTAGGTTACAATAATGTGTCCTTCACCACCATGCCCCCTACTGGTCTTAACACTGCACCAATTAGCTGAGCAGCATTACTGTGACTTCCTGTACGACTGCTGCATAGTGATTTGACAGTGCCTCACAGGCCTGATGAAGAATGACTTGTGATCTGAGTCTGGCTACAAACCCCATGGATTTATTATTGGAAGGTTCACGGTTCGAATCCCTGGAGTCAGAGACAGCTGTGGAGCCATGGAACCAAGCATTTAATTGAGACGTAATTGGATTAACAAATAAAGAATTCCACTGTCCAGATGGGGGAAAGTAAGCTGCTCAGAGAAGCAGATGCGGCAAAGTATGAAAATGTCAAATTTTTCAGCAGCACAGAGTCAGTTTACATAATGCTTCAAGCAACTGCCGGTTATGAGATGGGTCAGAGCTGAGAGCCCCTGCCGACCATACAGGGGTCACACATCCCAAGCTCCCAAGTCCCCATGCAGGACATGATGCCCCCTATATGTGTATTTCCTTATTGTCTAATGATCGCCATGACGATGGCACACTGACAGTCGATATCAGAAAACATATGGAAGAGGTACTGAAATTCAGTCAGCAATATCTGCTGAGGATGCTGTTCATTAGTGTGCCAGCAATGGGCCATAGCATGAGCAGCAATGGGCTTTGATTGGTTATTGTCCTATCTTACGTGAAAAGCGGGAGGGTCATACCCATGCGAAACTGGAAAGGATATCTGCTGAAGGCTCTTTCCAGTGACTCTTTCCAGTGGTTGAGAGTCAGATAAACAGCATTTCTGGGTGGGGTCAAAGGAAATACAAAAATCGTCCAGGGAAACAACAGTGACCCCCCCTCCCCCACCACCACCTCACTTTAACAATTCAGGACAACCAGATTACTTAGTGGTGAATTACTTTTCATTAGGGTTTCGTTAACTGTTGGTCTAAGTGCTTTTGGCTTCATTCCTCGCCGTATTAAGGGCAGTCATTAAACAGGAGAAAACACAGAGCCAACAGCTTTTAAACGAAATGAGCACACAATGAATATCAAATACAAGTGAAACACTTTACTTGAGGGACACAAATAATGTTATAGTACACTCTTGCTTAAATGCATTAATTAACCAGAAACTAAGTGTTAGTTACGTACTGATCCAATGTTCATTCATCATTAATCATTCATAATGGTTTGTGTATTCCAGGGCTATTCAAATCACGGTCCTCAAGGGCCGAGCACTGCTGTTTTTCCAGCTTTCCTTTACCTGAGAGCCAGTTGTGAAGCCTCTGGCCAATTAGAGCCAGAAATTATTAAGCTAACTACCTGGGAGACTTGAAATCAAGGCCTGGTTTTAGTCCAGATTTGAATAGGGAGGGTGTATTCCATGCAGTTACTATATTTCTTCATTATTTATACTTGAGTAGTAACTGAACTACTAAGTTACTTGTGCCCCCTCCACTAATGTGCTCCCAACACAAGCTTTACGTTCTGTGATTCAGGGTCCATAACTCCTAAACTTTTTTCCCCAAGCAAGACAGGCAAAACATTGTGGACAGGATGCTGGTCTGTGTTTAGAATTTTAAAAGATGAGTTTGTTAAAAAACAAAAAAAGCAGTCAATACGACAATCACATTTTATTACCCAGCTGTCAACTCTTAGCAGGGGCGAACAGATTGACAGGCATGCCCTTTCAGGGAACATTTTTAAAGCCATTTGTACCTAATGGAAAAGATCACAGGTTTTACAAGCATTTGGCAGATACAGGATGGGATTAAAAGCCTGGTACTTGTCGAGGAAAAATCTCCCAGCTTGCGGATTGCATTTCAAAGTGCCACTCGATGGATCAGATGCCTGTGTGTATAAACTTAAGGAAATGCCTATTTACATTTTTCATCTATACTGGCATTTCTGCAAGCTCTTAGCAATACCTGAAAGACAATATTTTAAAATACAGTTTCATAGACTCTGCACTGTAGCACACAATATCCAATTTGGCAAAAGGACATCCTTCTAATTCTTCTGAAATGATAAATGTATTCAACAGTTACCGACCAAAGACAGGAAAGGAGAAAAAAACCCAGCGACAGTCAACACTGGGATAAAGGGATAGAAATATGAGGGTGTATATTCAAGGGGTTCTGGGTAATTACTGCACCCAGGGGAAGAGCCACCTTATTAGTCCAGACTCACTTTTGAGTTCCTGGGATAAAATAAAGCAACTTTTAATTGGCATGGATTGAACCATTTGAAGGTGAGTCCACAGCAAGCTGACACTCGATTACTGCCGCCATTCGAACGTCCATCATAACCAAAAGACCATTTTTTTCATTGTTATGGCTTTTGTAATACAGTGGTGCCTGTGGTTCACGAACACAATCCATTCCAGGAAAGTGGTCGCGAACCACGGCAGTTTTTCCCATACAAAAGCATTGAAATTCGATTACTTCGTTCACAACGGATAATATTTTTTTTTAAGTAATTTCCTAGTTTTTATAGTAAAAACTTTAAAGAAAAACACAATATAGTGTGGCAATGGGCAGACCGAGGCATCACGAGAGCAGAGAGAGATATAAAGACTTGCTTGCCGGAGAAATCGCGCTCTTTATTAACAGTCCTTAAAAGGACCACAACAGGCACCCAACGAGCACCGAACCCAAATACACAGACGGGCAACACAAGGTTGTCAGACGCCGAACTGCAAGATGCACACGGTGGAAGATTTTACACGCGCTAAGTACACGCTAGGATCGGACCAGGTACACACGAGACATGGGCAAACACACGCTTGACAATAAGGAAATGCAACCATTACCTTTAGCAACACCAACAATACAAGGGCTATTTACAATTGCACGTGGGGCATGCTGGGACATGCGCCCCACTGGTGCTAAACTAGTATAGAAAAAAGGAATCTGGTCGAGGAATCTGTTCGTCGACCAAATTTTGTATATGAACCAATGCATTTTTTTCACAAAATTTTTGGTCGCAAACCAAATTGTTTGTAGGCCAATGCGTTCATGAACCGCAAGAACCACTGTACATGCGTATATTTTCTGCAGATGTCTCATGCACAGGGGAGATGGGTGGAAGGTTACAAAGATGGCTGTTCCAAGAGTATCTGGACCTCAGGAGCATCTGGTTACTTGGAAATAGGTCTAAGGTTTATTTGCACATTTTTTTCTTATGATAATCTACGTATATTTGCAAAAGCACTGGAAAGGCAGGGATTTCCTACATGATATGTTGGCTTTATGTGCTTCTCTGTGGCTGCTAAGATCAATGGGATGTCCTCACATCATTTAAAGGGTTCAAGGTGGAGAACACAGGAAAAAGAAGTAGATCACCTCATAGCTAATACATTATCAGGCACAAACTCTAAGTTTCATTTACGGCACTTCCATTCTGGTCAGAGTCCACCATGGTTGATCCACTGCAAAGACGGACGGCCAACAAGAGATTGAGGATCCCATTGAAAGGGAACTTATTGAAGCTGTAAACAGGGCAAACTCCAAAAAGGTTATGCCGAAAAAATAGCTTTGCGTGCCGAAGGAGTAAAGAAAATTATATGCTGGTTGCTTAGCAGCATCTTGAAAAGATACACAACCAAACTCCTAGCTTAACTAAGCTCGTTTCAGCAGATTGGATGCACTTCACACATATACAGTATAGACAACAGTGGCAGCTGATGGCTAAAACAATTGAGGAAGTTAGAAGATAATACATTTTACAATATCACAATAGTGAATTTTTCCAAAGAAGACTTATTTGAAAGTTACTTGTTTCATAATTTAATCTCATGAATACCTTCCTACCTCTATAGACCAGGCTGCCTCTGATAGGACAGTCTCACCACTATCCCTACATCCGACACCCATTTGTTAATACTCCAGAAGTTCCGGACCATTCCGAAACCTCAGATTAAATCAACACAATACTCGATATGGGACAACAACCACCACTGAAGTGCAGACTAGCCCAGTGAAGAAATAAAAATAAAAAAAAGAATAAAAGCTTTAAGGCACTTTAAGGACATTTGTCTGTAGTGTGAAAAGGATGAAAGTTTTTTTTCCCTTAAAAATCAGGCAGCGACGCTCTATTCTAAGTTCAAATATGTCCAGAGAATAAGCAGATTAGAAACACAGTCCTCAGCGTGTAGAAAGCAAATGTGCTTGCAGGAGTTATCTGCAGTTTAACCTCCTCATTTGGGTGCCCCAGATACGTGGTTTTTAACAATGAGGAGCAAAATAGAGCTAAATGATGCAAGAGGCGCACGGCTTTAGCTAATGCTCTTCATTTGCATTTCATATTCGAAAATTCAAATTATACGGCGGCGAAATTAACATGAGAATCGGAATTTGAAAATTTCA
Source organism: Boulengeromyrus knoepffleri (assembly GCA_026770805.1). Lineage (NCBI taxonomy): Eukaryota > Metazoa > Chordata > Actinopteri > Osteoglossiformes > Mormyridae > Boulengeromyrus > Boulengeromyrus knoepffleri. The sequence continues at coordinate 20,423,747 of JABJVO010000078.1, read as the reverse complement.
TAATAAGAAGTTTTAAATTTGTATTTCGTATTTTCATCATAATGTCTGATTTTGAAATAATGCAAGTGAATGAGAAAAAGTTTTAAGTCTTTTTTCTTAGTTTAACAAAACAAATTCTAAATTCCTAAATATGAATTTAGCTACATTTGGCATTAATCTTGCTCTGAAGAATACATTTGCACAAAGCAGACATTTTGAAGGACTGTGTAGCAGTGATGATAAGGTGAATACTGCTGAAGGTGGAGTCAATAAGGGAGATTAATTTTTTCTGGTCCAGACACAAATATATGTGATCCTGTAAATGGGGAACTTTTCTGGAAAGTACTGAGCACATATTGAAGCAATCAAGTAAGGCACTTTGACTTTAAGCAAAAAGGTACTTTATCACATATCCCGTTATGCTCTAGATGAGAGATACAGATATGTATATACAGGTGAAGTATTAAGGTAAGAGGGCAGGGTTAAGGGGCAAGGTCAAAGGGCAAGGTCAAAGGACAGGGTCAGCCAGCATCCAGCACAGCATTTGGGGTTAAAGGCCTTGCTCAGTGGCCCAAAGGTGATATAGCTACTCTGCCAAGGGATTCAAATCCATTACCTACTGAACTACACACTGCCCATTCTTAATGTGACTGCTTATCCTTCAGGATAATTTTGTATCCTTTTCAAGGTCCTTCGTAAACTCAGTTGCCGCTCATTTACATGCACGTAGCCCTCTCTGTGTTTTTTCCCCCAATCGATATTTTCATTTATTTATTTTTCTGTCTCTGAATATGTAAACACAAGGCTTCTCCTGTGGAAGGACTTCCACCAAAGGCTTTGCGGTTCTGGTCCGTCGATATGGCTTGAGTCCGCATGCCACCCTTTGTTGTAATAGTAATGACATATCGTTTGAAGTCGGCTTTGAACCACAAGACAGTGACGACCTGAATGTCATTGTGTCATTTTACGCTAATAAAGATTTCCCTGTAGCTACTCCGCCACTGATGTTTCATTCCAAAGAATCGATCACCCAGCCGCTCTACTTAAACATCCTTTCGCTATGCCCATCTGAGTCCAATAATGCAATCTTATCCTCTCTCATCAATCCCATGAGAAATGGAAACCAGAAAAGTTTTAAAGCTACATGCTTGGTTTCATGATGAGACTGTAATGATCCGTGTTCAGAACATAAACAAGTTGGTGGGGGCTTTGTGTTACTCAAAGATGCAGTACAAGGCAAGTCAAGTCAAGCGTTATTGTCATCCCAGCCATGCACACATATACAGTGAAAAGTAATAATGTTCCCTCAAGCCCACAGTGCAACATACATGACAGGAAAGACATTACAGTGCTGAAGACAGGGCTACACAATGATTGTACAATTTTCAACAATTTTAAGCGAGTGGAGAAAGAAGGAATACATAATATGACATAAAATTATATATATATATAAACTCAGCAAAAAAAGAAACGTCCTCTGACTTTCAACTGTTTTTACTTTCAGTAAACTTAATGTG
>JABJVO010000078.1:20292332-20307177 GCA_026770805.1 Boulengeromyrus knoepffleri | reverse complement strand
ATGCAAACGGGACCCCGTCACCATCATTAATAAATGCCGCAACTTGAGCAGAAGCTAGATTCATCAGTCACTCGAAAAGGCCTGATTCTGCCAGAATGGCTGATCCAACGTCCTCTCACACTTTAGCCAGACTTGGAAGCGCATGTTTAGGTGCATTCATTCAAATGAGGAGGAGGTGGTGGTCAAGGTTGCTGCTGACAGAGATGCCAAAAGAGTATCAAACTAAGAAATCCTAAAAGGGGTCGGCTGTTGTACATTTTAACGACATTCTGATGCCAAAAACAAAGAGATTCCACACTTTAGAAAAGCATTTCCTAAACAGTAAGTTGCTCTCAAATGCCGATTTGCCATTTCTGTTTGCATTTTATCAACCATTTCTCGTTAAATCTTGGCTTCTCTTTATGATCTAAAGAGCTCCCTGTGCTGCTTTATCTCAGACTTTAATTCCCGCATAACTCTTCAAAAGTACTGTTGAAAATTGTAGACTGTCAAACTCCATTTCCTTTGCTAATAATGTGCCATATCAATGCAACCAGAACCAGGTCAGGGGAACCTCATCACAGCTCTGAAAAGCGTCCAAAGGAAAGCCTCGCCAGGTAATCTAATTTTCAGGGGTACCGTACTCCTTCTTCTATTCTTTGGTCGGTGGAGCCATCATGTAAAAAAAGCTCCTCGAACATAAGTGCTACATCGTTTGATCGGGCCAGGAAGAGGCAGGAATCTGCGTTTCTGATTCAATGTGACTGCAATCGGGAGATTAATAAGGAAAGGAGGCTTGGAGGGCTGCTTCCAAGAGACGGAGAATTAAAAACGACTGATTAACTTTGCCACGGGGGTGCAGAGGTTTCTGTTTGATTATCAGAAACACAAAAATGTATTCTGCTCCGACTCGCTGACAAATAAGCACGTTAGCTAAACTGATTTTACTGATTTAGTCTGCTGGGTTTCTGTATGTACATCTACATGTGTTTGGTAATATCAAGGAGTGATCAACCAGTATCTCTCCTACATCCCATAACACTTTGTTTACAATCGTTGTAGTTACGATTCCAGCTGCTTCTATGAGTTTTGAGTCCCCGGGGCTCTCGGAGTCTGGATGTGCTTAATTCCTGGTGTCACACTACAGACGCAAATGTCAATAACACCCACCCCCCCTTCCTTATGATGAGAATGAGAATGAGAAATCTGCCCCTGATGCTCTGCAAGGTGCCACCAGGTGGGGCGGAAACAGCCCCCCTCCACATCGCTTTTCTTCACCTGATGGAACCCCCCCCCTCCATCACCCCACCTGGAACAGCTTCCGTCAGTCTCTCTCACTCTCTCGCCTTTGCCGAGGCGGGTATTCTGGGTGCAAACCTGGAGCCGACTGACTGGCATGACAGGAAGCAAACTCCTTCATATCTAAGCAGTATTTTGGGTAGAACTCAGCGCAGACCTGGGTCACTCTGTAAGAAATGCTCACTGAAAAACCGATGAGGGGAGGAGATAATAAGCAGGAAAAGTTGTTTGGAATCTGGGATTTCTGAGGCATCAAGGGTTTATGACGGCTGTGGTTGAAGAAAAACTCGTGGAGCCGACCCTGAGGGTGTAGACCGTGTCGTGATTGTCTGTCACAAGTAAAGAGCTGTAGACAGGCCAAAAGATAAATGGATGGATGGATGGATGTATAATTTCATAAATACAACCCACGGTTGGGAGCAGAAGTCATTAACTAGCTAATAGCTGGTATATATCACACCAGTACACTGGTGCAACATTAGCCCAGGTGGCACCGTAGCCCCTGAAAACATCTGACATGGCCGTTCACCAGCGCCGGGGCTCAGCCCAGGTGTACACCGCCCCCAACAGGCTGAGTGCCACCTGCTGGGTTCATTTTTTTGTTGTGTTTACCGTGTTTGGCCAGTGTGATTATCCAGGCTCAGTCACATGACTCATGTGGTGTTGAAACCATAGTCACTGGGCGAGAGGCTCCATCTGGGATGCAGGGCCTTAATTACAGGCATCTTCGTTAAGAAACTAATTGCTTTTAGAGGCTTAATTGCAGGCATATTTGCTAAGAAGATAACTGCTAACGATTTTGTTTCTCCTTTTTTGAAACAGATTAATTTGTTTCAAAACAAATTAGTCCAGAGTATGTTGTTTGGCTGATTACCTTGTTTGGACAGTTATGCACTCTTGATCCACCCAGAACACAGGAGATTTGAGATATTATGCATACTTGCAGAATGAGCAAAGTTACATGTATGATTTACAGGTATGATTCAGTGTTCGGTTACCAGACCAATAAATCACAGGGTGCCATTTGGCACGACACCTTAGCAACCTGTTACTACGGAGCGTTAATGAGGTCTGGCTCACGGTGCCACCTCAGCAAGTGTGCGTACCACCTCCCCGACTGCTTTAAGCATAGCTCCAGTGGTTGGCCAGCCTATGTAAGGGCCATGGTGTGGATACAAGAAGCTCTCGACAAAACTGGCTTCAGTAGATCCAGGCTTAGCTAAAAAATATCTGTGATACACAGAGTATACAGAAGCACCAACATAAAAAGGCGACATATGCCTCTAAGTAAATGTATACCTTATCTTTTCATTTATATGTGTTCTTTAGTACATAACAATAGTATATTTTTGGTTTATGTGCTTTTTGATATTAAGTGTTCTGAATGGTATGGCGGGGGGGGTGGTCTGACTTACATAAGGTTTGTGGGATGGATTACTTACAATAGTTGATAGCTGTCTGTATATATACATGAGGAAATCTGAAAATACAGGATATACAAAAAGAAAACTAATAAAAACCGTAAATACACGAAAGAAGGAGGACAGGTTGAGTATTTACTGTGATCGTTGCTCTGGTGTTCAGCTCGGATGTCAGCCTGTGTGAGAGCCAAAACCACCTAACTACAGGGATGTACACAATCACTGGGAATGGCGGGTGGAGGACAATTACTGTCACCTGATTCTCTCTCCTGAGACAGACAGTGCCCCCTACAATTATTTACAGTAAACACTCTTCATCGCCTAGTATATCTAGCCCATTTGTGAAATAGAGATAAAACAAGACAGAGATAGAGATAGAGATAGAGATTTGCTGAAATTTGGGATTTCAGATGTGGAGCAAATTCACGACCACAAAGGATTCACTCTCCTTCCAATCCACCGCCGGTGCTGCTGCAGCGTTTCTTATTCCACTTGTTTTCTGTCCCCCTCTTTGCCCTCCAAAGTCGTCTTTGACTCCAAGTGCAGGGGGTGAAAGGATAAGGAAGGTCTAGCTCTCTTGATTTCATACAGAGTCAGCCTCAGCATCCAAGGACCTTGAGATGGACCCACAAGTGCCACATTTTTAGGTGTCCACAGATTCTGCCTGAGTGTTCATCTACATGGCTGTGTGGGTCCCCACAATATGCTTGTGCTTCTTAAATGATACTGCAGAAGACCTTCATGGTTATTCTTCATGGTCCACAATATTCCTCATGCAGACTGAGACTTATTGCTAATGAAGCTAATGAACATTCTCTGACCGTTATATTGTGGCAAGTCCAGTGTAGGACAGGGATGGAGGCAAGTATCCACTTTACCTGTTTGTTTACTTCACCTGGTTCTCCCACCTGACTGTCCACCCCCCAATAAACTCTCCATTGTGTGGTCCCCTCGCTATGCTAAATATTAAATAAACCTGTTCCTTATAAAAAGCTAACTAGCTGTGATCTTCTCATGCATGAATGGAGGACCCTTCGCTGGGCATTATGGGAAATTAATTTTGAATCCGTTTAACGGCTTAATGTTCCCTAAACCCCACTGTCGCCGACGGAGACCCCTGCTACCTGTTTCATTTCCGGAAACAGGCATCTGAGATGGCAGTAAACTGGCAAATTGAATGTGTGCTCCTTTGCGAATTGGATTTAAATATCCAAATTACTTCAGATAAATGAGTGAGAAAAAAATAATAATTAACTTTTAACTGATGTTCAGAATCCTCTGGTGCCACCACATCCTAATGACGTCATAAAAAATAAACTCATACATCTTAATCCATCTCAGTAGTGGATGGTAAGGATCTGTATCGTAGGTCTATTTTAACTCTAAAACATTAACATTTAGGAGACACTTTTATCCAAAGCAACATACAACTGAGAAAGCAGGCTCAGGTGGTCCCTAGAGCAATTTTGGGTTTGTTCAGGGCTCCAACAGCAACCTTCTGATTACAGGTACACTCACCAGTCAGCCTAATAACAATCCTTATAAGCAGCTGTCAGTGGGTTCTTACATGGATTCTGGCCCAAAACTAGGAAAATTGTGACAAAATTGTGTTAAGCTGATTCCCTCGTAAAGCATGAATTACTTAAAATCAAAAAATCTAAAAAATTAATTGCTGGCCGCGCTCACAAAGCATGCTGGGATAAACAAGCAGAGTCTCCTCAGTGTCTGGCTCAAGTTCGAGGACGGGGGCTTCCTGCGGCCTGCTTGTGTTCTGGAGACACAGCGTAACTTTTGTATGTGTGTGTGTGTTTGGATTAGGTTTATATTACATTGTGGGAGACCAAATGACCCCCTCAAAGTAATAAAAACCTATTTTCTGACATTGTGGGGACCATTTTTGCATTCTTTGAATGTAATCAAAAAAGTAAAACTGCCAGAAGTCTAGGATTTTGTTTGGTTACTTATGATCAAGCTTAGAGCTGGGTAGGGGTTAAGGTCGTCATGTTGCGAATAGAGTTTTCCCCATAGAAATGAGAGTCCCCAGAAAGACATCATTTCAAACTTGCGTTTGTTTGTGTCCCCATAAATGATGGTTGTAACCTATGTCCTACTTATGTAAGATTTACGAGTGTGTGTGTGTGTGTGTGTGTGGCTTGTGGCTGAATGAATGCTGGAACTCCGAACCCACAACCATTGTTAAACATTCATAACCTTCAGGAAATGTTAATGAGCTTTGTTAGCATTGGCATGGGTGTGTAAACTGGGCATGAACAACAGAAATTAAAATAAAAAAATGTGTGCTGGACGGATAGTGATAATCGAGGCTTCTCTCTCCATTTTTCCACTTCTGAAACACAGATCTACTTCAGGTAAAAACCAAAAATAAAGGGGTCTTTAATAGTTCAGTAGAGTATCGGTGTATATTAGCATGTCACTAAAATGTTTCTTTTTGGATCATCATGGAAACCCTTTGCTAATGATTTGTTATCTTATATGTGCTCAGCATGCAACAGAAAAAACCAGTGACCGAAATTCCAGGACACAAGATCGGCGCAATATTTGCAGCCTCTGGCTATGTGGTAAAAAATAAGCAACTACCTCACTCCCCCCCTTAATTAATACTGTACCTGACCCCGCGACAGCCTGTAATGGGTGCTATTAATCAGAGGCAGACAATGAGGAGGGCGCCGTTGGCCAAAAGTCCAGGACAACTGGGAGGAAAGCGTGTAAGCAGTTCAGGGAAGCTGGTGCCACACAGTAGTTCCCCTTCTGTTAATCTGCATGTTGCATTTGCATATTTAAGTGGCCAGCAGCCCGACACTAATTGGTGTCATTTAGGCTTTAATAGTGTTTCCTCAAGTGGTTACGGTTGGTTGGAACATTGGTTAATTAGGGAACATCGCGCTTTTCCACTGCACCAGGTACAAAACTTTCCGTACCTCAAAACAGTACCAAAACTTCAGTAATTTAAGGTGTTAGTTTTCCAGTAGCATAAAAACTGGTACCACTGCTGAATGATGTCACAACACGATGAGTGTTTTGTACTGAATTAGAAAAACGGCTATAGAATATTTCATATATGGGCAATCTCTGAGGGATAAGTGTAATATTAGCATGCTGGGCTGGTGGCTCCTTGTAATTGCTCTTGGCTGGGGGCCATTCTTACAGTACATCTCAAGGACCATGATAGTCAGCTGGTTTGAGATCAGGCTTTTTCACACTTGTCCAAATATTGTAGGGCGTTTAACTTTCACTAAAACTAAAGCATTGCACTTTTAATGATTGTTCCTTTTAGAAAACAATTTAAAGTTTACTGCTACTGCTTTTGCATGAGCTCCTCGTGCGCATTATGATCTTTGCCATTCTTGCATTTAAATTACTCATAGACGATGTTTGCACGATAACGTGACAAAAGTTATGATGCCATTCATTTTTTTTTATTGATGGGAAGGTGGGGGCATGATGTCTTCTAAGATGGATAGTGGGGGTGGGGGGAAAAAGACCCACCTACATCTATCACCCCCCTGGCCCCATCCCCTCCAAAAGGCATCCCCCTCACCCTAACCTGGGTATGGCAGAAAATGTGCAGGGTACGGTTCAGGGCCCGCCAAAGCCCCACACCCTGGAGCGATGAGCCCCCTCAAGTTACCCGTCTTATTACTCATTACCACGGCAACATGAATAATGCTGCAGCAAACAGGTGCGTCATTAATTGAGGACACAGAGCTGACCCCCCCATGCAGCAAAGCGAGCAAACGAGCTGCTGTGTGTAAGTCATCTGCCTGTGTTTAAGTGCAGAGTTTTTTTCACATGACATAATGAAGTCGGGTTAACACTTCTCCGAATCCTGTCGCTGCTGAATGTCACGTCGCAGGAAATGCACTTCCTGAGCATCACAAGTACTTGCGAGTCTTAGGAGCTGCCAGCACAGACTTATTTAGATGCATGGGGGTTTGAAACAGGCAGGGCAGTAGCATTCGAACTTATCTATTTTCTTCCACTAAAACATTTGGCCCATTACTGAATCCTAATAAGCCCCTGTGATTAATCATCTCCTATTAATTTATATTAGTTACCAGGACAGCAAGGTCAGTGGCCAATGCCGTCTGTCGAGTGAAGCTGCAGCCGTGATCACAATGCGGATGCTGACAGTCAACAAGCTTCTATAAAAGTAGTTGCTTGGATCCAGGTGTCTGCAGGGTTGGATTTCAGTGCTACTTTCATAAAAGAGAAGTGAGAAAAAAACAGCCTACATGCAGAGGCCAGTGAATTCCAGATTGACACTGGGACTCTGGCTGCCCATACTGTAGCTTTCAGTCAGACCTCCCAGCAGCTAGGGGGTGCACCTCTGCAGGAACTGGAGCTTCTTGGGAATTCAGGGGAGGTCTTCAGCATTTTCACCCTCAAAATGGTTGTGTATCACGTGTAGATCAGCTTTCAGGAAAACATTCTGACCTTGTGCCCCCATAACAGGAAGTCATCCCAGTTTAAGGTGGAGAAGGATGTGACTGTTTTCTTAACTAATCAGAATTATCCATCGCCAAAATAAGGGAAGCTGCACAGTATGTTTTGTAATTTATGAGGCTAATTCATACTGTAAAAACATGGCATATGTATATATGTATTAATGTTTGTAAATGACAGGAAGAGGGTTTGTTTGATGGAAGGGATGTGAGCACTTTAGATATGGCTAGCAGACGTGGTGGAGGGTTGGAATACCTGTGTGTGCTCCAAGAGACTCCGTCAGCTCGGCAACTCCACCTACGCCTTCATTATACCTGTGTGTGCTCCAAGAGACTCCGTCAGCTCAGCAACTCCACCACCGCCTTCATTATACCTGTGTGCTCCAAGAGACTCACATAATTATATGAGTATAATTAATGCCCACTTCCTGGCAGCACCCAGCAGCATCATGGGAAAGTCCATATGGTGGGATTGTAGTTTACTGACATGCGTTACGAAAATGAGGGAGTTTCCCATCCACTCGTGTTTCTTGGGTTTCGTGACCAATTTTAACCTTGAACATTACATGAACAGGTACCCAGGCTTTGGGTATGAGGACCCGATCATCGTGCATCCTGGGTGATTAAGAGAGGCCAGACCTCCCTGAGTGGTATCTTCAGTCGTCTGATTACACACCCCAGGATTCTAAATTGGCCCTCCAGAAAAACCACATAATGTAGCACCACTTTATGACAGTAACGCCGCCACAACAATCCCACATCCTCTGACATTAGGAGGCATTTTTCCTTCTTGAAGGTTATATAAAGATTGGATGAGAGATCCGAGGAGCACGAAAGGATAAATTCACGATCTGCATGCAAATTTCAAGAGATTATTGTCAGGCGGAAGATAAACTTAACCACTTAATGATGCCAATGTTGTTCTTTGCTTAATTTGTGACAGAAACAAAAACAATAACCTGATCATCTGTATTATTTAATTATAGTAATCAGCTTTATTATTCAATTATAGTAATTGGTTTTCCTTTATGGACTTTAATGAGGGCATGCATCTAATATATTGCTCTGTTTTCTCACGAAATAGCAGATCAAAGAGGAAACATTTTAAAATTTCTAGCCTCCTCTAACAGGGAAAAAAACAAAACAAATGAAAGATACTTTGACTCTACAAAGCAAATGCTAATGGTGAGATGACAGCAGTGAACTCCTGTGCAAGCTAAGATGTAAATAATGTTATAAGCAATGAACCGCGGGGGACTGGGAAATGCGTACTTATGGCTGCTATCAGCGCTAAGTGCAGCGCTATGCTAACCCTGCATTTGCATAATGTTCGGTGTCTGTAGCAGAGTGAGGTCAGGAGTCCTGATGCTGCTTTGCAGACTGAGGATTTCAGGCATGTTTTAATATGAAAGAGTGAGAATTCCAGGCATCTTTTAAACATGAAAGACTTACATTTAAAAGGTACCTGCTCTTTTTACCGGTAGGGAGCACAATAGGGGCCATAATTCATATAGAGGGGCTGACCTTATTAGCCAATGATTTATTTTGAATTGGTGAGTGACAGGGGAGGAGGCCAATCAGCTTTCAACTGAGGTCAGTGCCCCTGTGGCCCCACCCCTATATACATCCATGTACACTTTCTTCCTTGTGTGGAAAAGATAAGACCTATTCCACTGTTCTTAAGAGGATCACACCCATTTGGCAACGTGAGGGGGTGGGGAGGGGAGGTCACCTGATCGAGTAGCAGAGATGAGGGAGGGGTGCAGGTGTGTCACCGATAAGACTGACATTCCTAATCTTCAGACATGGCCACCGCAACTAAGCGAGGGCCGAGGAGTGCGGAAAGCCGTTCGGCTTCGGACCTTTTTTTAATGGGTTTAGTTATTAATTTCTCACCTACAAATTAAAAAATGCAGCAGCACCCTCCTACCTAAAAGAACTTATCTCACCCTGCACCGCACCATGCCAGTCCGCCAGCACCGCTCGACTGGTCCCACCATCTATCAAGGCATGTGGGTGACACGCACCTAAACTCTACTCTGTTTTAGCACCTATGTGGTGGAATGAACTCCCCCTAGATGTCCGAACAGCTGAGTCATTGGGTGCCTTCAAACAATAACTAAAGACCTTCCTCTTTCAGAAATACTTGGATTAGCACTTTCAGTATTATAATTCTATTATTAAAAATAAATGTATTACTTGCCAACAGAGTTTTTTAGAGTGATAACATTCTTAGCCGGGTTCTATTGAACCAGTATCAGAATGTATTCACTGATGAGACTTCTAAGCACTTATGTAAGTTGCTCTGGCTAAGGGTGTAAATGTAAATTTACTTACCAAAATGGCTGTTTTCATTAATCGCAGGCTATCCTCCAGATGTATTCTCCATGCTGCGGGACTCTGTGATTAAAATCTTTCCTGTCTGGAGGAATGCATTTAGCGTTAGCAGGTTTAACATGCCATACTTTCACAGGCTAGCTAAAAGGGCCTTTCACCATTGAGCGGAAGCAGCCAATCACAGCAATCAGAGCACTATGGGAACATATTGAACCTGACATGAGATTGACACTTCCTCTCCACTGCTAAGGACAGCTCTGATAGTCTCAAACTACAGAATTTCTACCATATTACCCTGTCAAACATTACTTGAGGCACTTTTCCAAATAGCTACAAAAACAATATGCCTTTCATGTTTCATTCAGACAAAATCTGGGGTTTGGGGAGGGGGGTGAGGTCTGGTTTCACCTTCACTGTTCTCCACTAACATCTCTCAGCATCTTCTAACGAAAGGCTTCACCTAAAACGGGCCTCAATTTCTACACGCATGACACTTGTAATAGGTTTAAACGGCCACTGTCACTGCCTCTGTGGTCCCATTGGAGAGGGGGGTGTCTCAGAGAATTCTCACCCGTCACGTTGGCAGGACACTCTGACGTGAAGATGCCGCACTAACCAACTATTAATTCACCACATTCTGGTAGCAAAATCTGCCATATAAGGAAACGTATCATGTCTGTGTTTCTCGCACCAGTCTTCGGGGAGCCCAAGACATTCCACATTTTTACTCCATCCCAGCTCGCAGTACACCTGGACCAAACATAATAACCACATCATAAACGAACCAATTAAGAACGGCAAATACCTGGTACAGGTTAAATATGGACTGTTTGGGGCTCCCCGGGAACTGGCTAGAGAAAGACTGGTGTAAAAAGAATCAGCCAATCATCCAGGGCTGAACTCAAGCTCTTCTGTTGAACCCCTTTCAGGGAAAATGCAAGAAGAGGACTAAAAGGTTAATTGATGTTGATATTTCATGCATGTAGCCACATTCACCTACACTCAGCAAGACTCCTGCACTTTCCTAGCTTAGCTGCACCATCCTTCAATCCCGTATTCACCCTTTTCTCAAGAACAGATCCAAGTCTCTTTGAGTTTTATATTGGTATGTCAGCACAGAGCCTGCCTATGCTCTGGATCTGATATAGTGTCTGTTTCTGCTTTCTGTGCAGTTTGTGGATGAGGCCTAAAGAATTTAAAAGAAAAATATCTTGCCCAGATCCTGGTGGAAGTCTTAGATGCATAAAAGAATCACAATTCCACCTGCAGGAGCGGAATATCATGTACAGCTCTGGGTCCCTTCTCACTTACAGCCAGTAGCTGTTCCATTTCCCCTTTTATCTAACTTTATGGTTCTTATCCATGAGATCAGCAGGGCTTTTCACTGGAACTCAACAGAAATATTTTTCTCAAGGCTTTTAAAGATATATCTAATGGATGTACCACATTGCAACTGTATCTCCTGTACACTGTAGGAATCGACATCTCAGGCTTGATGGGTTGCAGTCCGTAAAAATTGTGATTCAGTACAAAATGTCATGCTACAAAGGCACAAACCAATCACAAATAGAGATGTACTTTCTCTATTTGTGATTGGTTCTGGCATTCTGGTATCTCCCAGTTAACAAATGAGGATATCTCCCAGTTAACAAATTAAACATAGGCTATCATAAGCCTGTGCAAACACAAATTGCCCATTAAAAAACGAACATATGGGTGCATTAGAATCTTATGAGGGCAACTGTAAACAACAAACAAAATGGCTGCCTTAAGAAAAATGAATAGTGAGAATGCAGAATAATTTTATCATTTATTTTTCCCCTCTGTGTTACACTCACTCTGTGGATCTCAGGATGCTGAAAAGTCAGGTCCTCTAGGACAATTTAAAGGCCTTTAGCACACAGGGAGCCACTCCACAACACCACGTTGTTTGACTCTTCAAAGTAGCTGTGGGCTTAGCAATTAGCTTCCATTTCTTGGTCTTTTCTCAATGTGCTGATGCAGCAGGGAGCTCTGCTGGATTTCACAGCCACTTTGGGAATAAAATCCTTCCCCTTAATTTGTCCTTCTGAGTTGGGCAGTAGGGTCTCTGCTGCTTTGTTTTAGCATTAGCTGATTAGCTTTGCAAACGTCAGTCTTGGAGATATGAGAAAGATGACCCCACTACTTAACCTGACTGATTATGGCTAAGCCCGAGCCTCTATTATCATCATCATTGGACATCCAGTCTAATCTGTTTTCCTATTCCCAAATCAGATTTGATACAAATGCCCTTAATTCTGTGCCCCAGCCCCAACCTACCTTTCCTTTGTGTCTGTTATCCTCCATGAAGGGTAGGAGGGGCAACTAGACAGGTTGTCAGCCAAATTAAGATAACCATGGCAACGTCTCCCCATGTCACACAGTGTTTAATGCCTCCTGGAGCATGTGTTTTGTCACAGCAAGGTGCTCAGCAGATCCATTTCATCCAAGTCGGGCACATTTTCATAGTAGCGACTGAAATGAAACACCAATCAGGGGCCACCCTGGGCCTCACACTGGAAATACAGAAGTTAAGAACTCAGGCCTAATCTAAGAGTGTTTATCATTGGGCTTTCACAGGTCACATGACAAAGCTCAGGTGTCCAATGAATGACTCTCATCTATATGCCATTTTTCCACTGAAAATGTAGATAACCACATGAAGTCACAGGGCACTTTAAGGGAATGACAGACAGGGGGAACGTGACTCTTCAAGCTAGTGAAGGTCAATCCATTACACATAGGTGGCTGCGTAGGGCATCACTGAATTTCTCAGAAGTGACCCTAGCTTGCATGTCAGGATCCATGGCAGGGGTATGCATGTGGTGGGCTGTTGAGAGTGTGTCTGGATCCCGTGTTGGATGCCGCCCCAGTGAAACCCAGGTTTATGTTCTTGTCACCTGTAAAAGAAAAAAGGTTTAATTTGTATTTTAATTCATGTTACGATATATTAATAAATATGTTGTATAAATACAAAATAATTCATTAAAGATAATGCAACAAATAAAAAAAAAAAGAAAAGGGAAGAGACGTACTCAATGCGGTGCGACTGAGATTTAAGAACAGGATAAAAGAGTAATATAGGAATTACACTTTGCTGTAATACTTACCTTAGGTTGGATGTAGGAAAAAAAAAGTTGAAGTCTGTGATCGCAAGCCCTAAAAAGAAAAGGTAGAGATATTAATCAATTGCAACTTTAAGCGGTGACGTAAAAGATGTTTAAGCTAAAACCTACGCGGAGAAAATGTGACTTATGTAACTTTACTGAAGGGATTGGTCAAGCTTTTTTTCCGTTTTTTTTTTTATTTGCTGAAACTGTTGAGTGCACTTGTGGATGGCAAAATCCTCACACTTGGAACAGAAGTCAAGATGGCGAGCCTCCAAAACTGAAAACGACTTGGAGACGGACGGTTAATACAGACCTCTGGATTTTGACACGGTTGGATGACTATTTCCTTTTTTCTTCTTTAAGCAGGATCTGAATACGTTTTTTTTTCTTGGAAAAAGACTGGTTTGTTTTATTTTAATTTTCATAATTTGATTAAATTTTTACCTTTTGTTGTTTTCATTACGTAGGAATATATTTGGACCAAATGCGAATGTGTTGAAAAGAGGTTATTATGTTTAAGGGTTGATTGTTTGATGTCAGAAATGGTAAATTGCATTTTTTTGTGTTTAATTTTGGGTGTTGACGAACTAAAAAAAACATTTAAGAAGCCAAAAATCATTATTTATACGGAATTAAACCTTTAAATAGTTACCTCATATGCAGTCAAATCTTAGACATAAATTAAACGTTTAAAATAATTAGTTTTCATTTAATTAGAAGAGAATTAATTAGTGTCAAGTTTGAATAATACTCTGGCTGAACTCTATAACAAAAATCTGCTTGGTTAACATTAGTATTAACAGAACAAAACTAGAAAACTAAATTAGGAATTTAGATCCCACCAAAATATGAGAAACTAACTACAGTAAATAGCCCAAACCATTTCAATTACTGTTTTATTTCACTTTATGTCAATTTCTGTAGGAGTATATGCATATTTATTTTGTTTTTCCCTATAAACTTAAGTTTAAAAAACTCAAACTGTGTTGTTTTTATTTACTGCCTCCCATTCCGTACCTAGAGCCTGGCCTATGGACTAGTGTGGCATTATCAGAAGGTAGGCGTCACACAGGAGTTACACCAGTCTTATCGCCACATCCTCAGCGGTGACAGCATCAGCATCGGGAACGTGCCATGACGAAACTGCAATCGGACTCCCCCGAATGTTGCATCAGCATTGTAATTTTATTCTTAATTATTTAAACCACAGGTTAGATTTATGGCAATGAATTTAGGTCATCTGCTGTACTGGAACAATCTTTCAAGTTGGCTGCATTTATTTTTCACTCTAAACAGCTCGGTAAATAACCCAGTTATTAAAACAAGGGTAACGGCGAGGCTAGAACCTGAAGAGAGTACCAAAATATACTCTTTGTAATATCCAGAACCATGTAAGGTGTGTTTTAGGTATCCCTCTATTCTGTAACCAAACATAACTCAATGCATATTTAGTTAAAGTGATACATTTGCGTGTTTCAATAGACCACAATATGTGTAAGAAAAATGTTCTATGTATGCAAAAATACCATTGTTAAATGACAAACATGAGATACGGTATAATCAACTGTTAAATGTAATTACTGTTTTGACAGACCAATGAGGAATAACTTGTGCTTCCTGAAATTACAGGAGGGCTATTTTTATGTCAGCATACAGTGTATGAAGTCTTTGTACAGTGTGTTCTTTGCTCATTTGAGGGTGGGCTTCATCCATTCTGCATTCATAAACTACATGGGCATTTTCTCATGATTTATAAATGTATTTCCATCCACACTGAAATGACTAAATATGTATTTGATGTACCTATTAACCTACATTGTGCATGTATGCATCAACACAGTGACTTTGTTTACGCAAATATTAAGCAGCCACTCGCCATCATCTGGGTCAGCAAACAGGGAAAACGCCATTAAAAGCAGTTCCTCCATATCTGTCGTATTGGAATACTGTTTACATTAATGCACGATGACCAGGTGATCAATCAAACAATGAGAGGGTGTAATTAGAGGGATCAAATCAGGGAAGGAGCATGTGATAAGTAGGGACCAATTATGGCACTTTTAGAGTATGCATTTTCATAAATATCCTTTTTCACTATTCCACACTCCGAGTAATTATTAGAGGCACAATGTCACAGAGGGCCTGCGTTCATAGTGGGGTACCGCAGGGTTCAATTTTAGGACCACTATTGTTCCTAATTTACATTAATGATATT
>JABJVO010000078.1:20160337-20171242 GCA_026770805.1 Boulengeromyrus knoepffleri | reverse complement strand
GATTTTAGCAAATGGCTGCAATATAACAAAGAGTGAAAAATTGAAGGGGGTCTGAATACTTTCCGTACCCACTGTACCTGATCAGGTGCTGCAGGAGCATGCTGATCAGCTTGCAGACATCTTCAATACATCACTGCACTCAGACGTGGTACCAGCATGCCTCAAAACCACCAAAATCATTCCAGTGCCAATGAAGTTTACTGTTTCCTGCCTCAACAACTACCGGCCCGTGGCACTCACACCCATCATCATATAGTGCTTTGAGAGGCTGGTACTGAGGCACATGAAAACACAGCTCCCGCAGAACCTGGACCCGCTACAGTTTGTGTACTGCCCAAACCGCTCCACAGATGATGCCATTTAATCTGTTCTTCACCTGTCCCTCTCCCACCTTGACAAAAAGGACACATGTCAGAATGCTGTTTATTAACTTCAGCTCAGCATTCAACACAGTCATTCCCCAGAACCTGGTAAAAAAGTTGGACCTACTAGGGGTAAACACCCCTCTCTGTAATTGGATCCTGGACTTCCTGACTGACAGGCCCTAATCTGTCTCCATAGGAAGTAACACTTCCAGGGTTCTCAGACTGAGCACAGGCTCCCCACAGGGCTGTGTGCTTAGCCCACTGCTGTTCACTCTGCTGACACATGACTGTGCTGCTCAGTACAGTTCAAATCACATAATCAAGTTTGCAGATGACACAACAGTAGTAGGTCTCATCACCAATAACGATGAGTCTGCGTACAGAGAGGAGGTAAAACACCTGGTGGGCTGTTGTCAAAATAACAACCTGTCTTTTAATGTTCAGAAGACTAAAGAGATGGTTCTTAACTTCAGGAAGAGCCCAGCAGCCCACACCCCACTGCACATCAACGGATCCATTGTTGAAATAGTCAGCAGTGTGAAGTTCCTGGGTGTGCACATGGCAGACGACCTTTCCTGGAATCAGAACACCACCACCATCACAAAGAAAGCCCAATCACGTCTTCACTTCCTTCGAAAGCTAAAGAAGGCCAGCCTCCCTCCTCCCATCCTCACGTCTTTCTACCAGGGGACCATCGAGAGTATTCTCTGCTGCTACATCACTGTCTCGTATGGAAACTGCACCGCCATTGAAAAGAAGTCCCTGCAGCGGATAGTGAGGACAGCAGAGAGCATCATCGGGGTCCCTCTCTCAGCCATCTCCCACCTATACGAAAAGCACATCATCTGTCGTGCGAACAGCATAGTGAAGGATACTTCCCACCCCTCATATGCATTGTTCTCTCTCCTTCCGTCTGGTAGACGGTTCCGCAGCAGCAGAACTGTAACTGCCAGACACTGCAAAAGCTTCTTTCCTCAAGCAGTCAGAGCTCTCAACTCACAGCCACCAAAGGAATGTTAAACCCACAACACAGAAACAATACAAACTGGACTTTCACACTAAGCTTATTTGCACACCTCAATTGAATATTTGCTCAAACATGTCTCCCTCTGGCCAAATTTGCACTTGTTATAACTGGCACGTCTTTGTCTTTTTCACTTGAACTCTAATTGCACATGACCACTTTGTATTCTATTCATAAAAAAATAGTTAGATTTATTATTTATGTGAAATTTCTGTTATATATTTTTTGGTATTTTTTTATCTTTATAATGCACCATGGGGACCTGTGTGGAATGACTTTTCAATACACTGTATACTGTGTATATTGTTGCATTGATAATAAACCAATCTTGAATCTTGAATCTTAGTTCACTGAGCCACACGGTGCCCCACAGTCATAATCAACATAATATAATCAACGTGGGTTATGTTGTTAAACTGTACACTAATCATATAGCTAATCATATGTTGCTTAATTACACATGCTGTTTAAAATGAACATGAAATTAAATGAAAATGGTTGATGCATGTATGGATTTATTACCCAACACAATGAAGACTCTTACAGGATTATACAAAATAAATAAAACTGCCAAATTACTTTGTTTAAAAGCCAAATTTTTACTTTTGTGTAAATCATGTAATGCAAATCATTTCAACAATGTTGAAATGTCGTTTTCATACCTGGACTCATTGACAAAAGTCTGCAAAACGATTGTTGTCTTAATATAATTCTATCTGCAGTTCTGAAATGTGTCCAACAGGTGGAGCTTTAAAACCACAAATCTAAAATTATTAATAAGAGAACTCACTGTTTCAATTATTGCATTTTTGTTTGTTCATTTTGTTTTTGGGTAAAAACAATTGAATAACACGGATGGAATGACAATACCAAAAAGTAGAATAATATATAATATGTGTTTAAATGGTGATGGAAAAAAATAATAATTGCAATGGCAATTTATTTTTATTTATTTTTTATTTACTTATTCTTCATAAAATGTGTAATTATGGCACCTCTCTAATTATTATTAGTATAATTTTTTACATGGTGCAGTGGTTAGCGCTGTTGCCTCCAGCTTTTCTCCAGGTACTCCGGTTTCCCCCCACAGTCCAAAGACATGCTGAGGCTAATTGCAGTTATTAAATTGCTCATAGGTGTGCATGTGTGAGTGAATGGTGTGTGAGTGTGCCCTGTGATGGGCTGGCCCCCCGTCCTGGGTTGTTTCCTGCCTCGTGCCTGTAGCTCCCGGGATAGTCTCCGGACCCCCCGTGACCCAGAAGGATAAGCGGTTTGGAAAATGGATGGATGGATAATTTTTTACAAAGAAAAAAATTTGGGGAGCTACTGAATCCAACGGTATATTTTCTGTATAGTTTCTTTCAACATATTTGGCTGCTTCAGTCAACATATTGTCATTCCCTTCATCCCTGCTCCTCCTGTTCTTTTCCCAGTGTGGCTCTAACAAGGCACACCTGTTGCTAATTTATCTTGCGTCTCGTTTCAGCCCTCACATGCCTCACTCCAGCTGCCCCTCGTCTGCTCCCTCATTAGTGATGTATAAGAGTGCCTCCCAGTCCAGTGCTCCCTAGTCTGGTCATTGATGTCGCACCAGTGTGTACTCCCAAATTTTCCACTGTTGTTCGTGCTTCCTTTGTTTGCCTTGTTCAGTTTCCTTCAATAGACCTCTTATTGTTTGCCCTTACACTTTGTCCTGCCTGAGTTATTTGTTGGAATGTGAGACATATAACCATCAAACCATTTAAAGTATTTTTATAAGCACAAAAAAATGAAGACAACAGCAATCACTGATGCACATACATATACTGACGTATATATACGTGTATTATGTTATGGGCTATTCATTAACAGTTTGCCATTTAATGTCACAGGAATACTTTATTTCTAAAATGGAATAAGAGAGATCTGCAACTAACCTTACTGAGCTGGTTTACCTCTACTTTTGGATGCAGACTGTGGAACTGCATTTCTGCTGGCCATTGCAGATGTTTTAAAGTCTTTCTGGTGAATCAGAATGAAGGAATGCTTTGACTCATCTTTATAGGTTGCACTAAAATCTCCTTAAATCAATCTATCTATCTATCTTTAAGCTGTTGTTGCTCGATTACTGAAGAGGGAAAATCACTCATTCATGTTCAGCCAATCCATTATATTAGAATTTGAATAAAAGCAAAGAAAAATTATATGTAATTTACAAGGCTCATTTGGAATATGCTGTATCCATGGTGACAGTCATGCTATTCGCTGTGAGAATAGCTTGGTTCTTAACTACAATGACAGGGAAGCTCTGTGGAGTAAACATCCATTTATTTATTTTTAAATAAAAATATTATAACAAACATAAAATTAATAATGCAGTTTTCTTGTATATAATTTTTTTGTTCTTAGGTTCCTATGGATTCTTTCCCAAATAAAATTACTCTGACCAATGCCAAACATGAGAACTCATTGATATAGTCTTGATAAGTCTGTTATTTTATAATAATAATAATAATAATAATAATGATAATAATACATTTTATTTCCAGCGCCTTTCAAAACACCCAAGGTCACTTTACACAGCAGTATACAAAATACATAATAATACATAATAATATTTAACACACACAAAACTACAAATTACACAATTAAAATGCACAAAATTAATTAAACTGCATATGCCAACCTGAACAAATGAGTTTTTAAACGTGCTAATGGAGTCAATCATGCGGATGTCCGATGGGAGAGAGTTCCACAGATAGGCTGCAGAATAACTAAAAGCTCTACCTCCCATTGTAGTCAGACAAGTGTATGGAACTACGAGATGGATAGATGTTGAAGATCTGAGGGAACAAGAAGGTATATTAATTTGAATAAGATCCGACGAATATGATGGAGCAAGGTCATGGATAGCCTTAAAAGTCAAAAGCAGAATTTTAAAGTGAATGCAATACGTAATGGGAAGCCAGTGAAGTTCCTGAAGAACAGGAGTAATATGATTAGTAGAAGGAGTTCTAGTAATGATACAAGCAGCTGAATTCAGAACCAATTGAAGTTTGTGTAAAGATTTTAAAGGCAGACCAAACAGAAGAGAATTACAATAATCAATACGTGTTGTGACCAAAGTATGAACAAGTATGGCAGTTGAGTTTGGTGAAAGAGACGGACAAAGACGATTTATATTTATATTTTAAGATGAAAATAGGCAGACCGAGTAACATTATTTATATGAGCTGTGTAAGACAACGTGCCATCCAAGATGACACCCAAACTTTTAACCAGAAGGGAGGGAGAAACGATGGAATTATTAATATTAATGAAACAACTGTCTACTTTGAGTAAGGAAGATTTTGTACCAATTAACAGAACCTCAGTTTTATCACCGTTCAATTTAAGAACCAAGATTTAATCTCATTTAAGCAATCAGAGAGGGAACTAGGGGGAAGGGTAGAGGTGGGTTTAGAAGAAAGGTAAAGTTGGATTTCATCAGCGTAGCAGTGAAAATTAATATTGAATTTGCGAAAAAAATATGACCAAGAGGAAGCAAATATATAATGAACAGAAGGGGCCCCAGGACAGAACCCTGAGGAACCCCTGTAGTAACTGAACATGACCTGGATTTAAAAGAACCTATCTGAATGTATTGAGTATGATCAGAGAGCTAAGATTTAAACCAATTGAGTGGTGTACCAGTAACACCAATAAAAGCTAGTCTTTGAAGTAAAATATCATGAGAAATGGTGTCGAATGCTGCGCTTAAGTCAAGTAGAGTAAGAATAGTTAATAGTCCAGAATCAGCTGCCATAAGAAGATCGTTAGTTATTTTAACTAGAGCGGTTTCAGTACTATACAGGGAACGAAAACCTGATTGAAATTGCTCTCGCTCTCTGAAGAGGCGAGACTGTCAGGGCAATAAGAGTAAGTAATGACCTTTTAATTTAACTCTTGAGGAATACGTGTGCTTGAGCATGTTTGTGTTTGACAGGAAGGGGTTTGGAGCCAATGAACAAGGCAGAAAAGCGGTCCTCAGGCAAGGTGACCTCACTATTACCTGAAGAGATTAGCATCTGATCAGAAAAGCACCCTCTGACTCCTGGGCGTCTGTTTTTTCTGTTCCTTCAAACGCACGCTCTTTTTATTGCTGTTTGCCCAATTTTTGCTATTCACCTGTGACCAGGTAATACCTGCCAGACGCGAGACTGTTACCCATGGACTGACAGAGATTGGGGATCATGCATCATCCCTGCTGTTAGACTCACATGATTTGATTTGTGGTTTGTCATCAGGACTCTCCAGATGGGACCCGGACAGCCACGGTGCTGGACACAGCAAGGACATGCCCATAATGGCTTCTCCTCTCCAGTAGGGGGAACTTTGTTAAATACAATAAATTTGTATGAGGCGTCTTACAATGCCGTGGCTTTGTCCTCCATGAAAGCAGGCTGAAAACACACAAAAAAAACAGGACTCATCATTAACGTACATAAATTACACGTCTTCCTGAGCTTTTAGTTTACATCTATGCATAAAGAACAGTTCCTTTTTCTCATTAAGATCTTAATTACTGTTTTCCAGTTTGAATACACAGAATTTGTTTTGCTCGCCGTTCTTGTTTTGTCCATTCATATAAACAAACATTGATCCTAAATTAAGCACACAAATTTTGCATGTAAATTTGCTGCTTACTTGATATCGTCATCCAAAAATAAGTGACATTATTATCGGCATAGCTTTTTCTGGCTGGCTGTTTCGGTGGAGCTGAAATCAGAGTCTGTGTTTAATCACCACTCCACCCGCCTGTAAATAGCTATCGTGACGACATTCTCTTTGTTTGAGCGACAGAGAGCCTTCCCCGCCACAACGGGGTGCAGTTTATTTCCTGTCTCTCCTTATCCACTGCAAAGGGACATTTTTCTGTCAGGGTCAGCGCCGGACCGTCCCTATTCTACGTGTCTTGTCCCCTTTGCTGCCCATCCTGTTCCCCCTTCTGTTGTGTAGCCTTTAGTCCCTAGCATGTGTGACCTTCCCCAGGCCACCTACTAGCTTAACGGGCTAAGTGGTTGCGGGTTTCAACTGGTATTGAGCAATGGGTTACCTGGCTAAAGCAAACCATTTCCCCACCTTGTAAATTAAGGATAAGAATTATAATAGCAGTTTAAACTAGACGGGAGGGTAAGTCAAAAGGTCTTTTTTTGAAAAGGGTGAGATCAGCTAAAGTGGGACATATTTTGGGTAGATTTGCCTAAAATACTGGTAAAGGTTCTTCAAGTCATTAGATTGTATATGTGGAAGATGTTTTGAAATGGTACAGAGTTTGTGTCTGACTTTTGATCATGGAGACATATTGTTTTGTCCCTTTATCAAGCTGTGATGTTAATGCATTTTTTTTTCTTTTTTAAAGTCTATTTGGACACAAGCATGAACATGTTTGAAGATTCCCAGAGGACATCCCTATTTCCTGGTCCCTTTTATCAGAGTGCAGAAGATCCCGGCACTTATTACTTAGATCAGAACTTGACTGTTGCTGTTAAGCTGATTGAGGCTGAAGGCTTCAACACCACAGGTTAGATGATGATGATATCATTATTACAATTATTCTTACTCTTGTTATTATCATCAATGCACAAGTGATGCCAATAATTATGTTGTGCATGCTAACCTTCTGCTTTGTGTGCTTTAGACAGCTGTAAGGAGAATGTGGACTCTGCATCAACTCCAACACCACAATCACTCGTGCCCTTGCCAGCCAATGAGGGCTTCAGTGGGGAGAAGACCTGCTCATAATCAACCAGAACCTGCTGCACGTTCAGACTGAAGGTGAAGGTCTCTCAAAGACCCTGAGGGACCTCAATTCACGACTGAAGTCTGGCAAGGCCAACAAGAGACAGTTATGGCAACACAGTTGAGCAGCCATTTAAGGAGGCCTTTTTGCCCTGAAATGGTGGTGAAGAAACGGTGAACTCTTGTAGATAAAAGAAGGTAAAAGACAATTACAGGAGTACAGGGAAGGGAGCCAAATACTTCTATGCGTAGGCCCGAGACAGCGGCAGAGCAATGCAATGGTTCCACAGCAGATGCCAACACAGCATCCCCCGTCCAGCCCAATTGTCCCAGCAACGACACCGACTGCCACACCAATGCCTCCACGGAAACAGCGAAGGGTGGATAATGAGGTGATGGAGGCCAGTCAACGGTGCTATGAAGAGACTTTGATGCAGCTGAGATCTACCCAGCAGGGTTTCGAGACTCGTGAATAGATTCCTGGAGAAGTTTTGATATTAATTTGTTAGTTCTTTCTTTGTACAGTGCACGTCAATGAATCTCCCCCTCTCATCCACAATTCCCGTGAAGGAAGACAGAGAAGAATTACTTCCTGCTCATGTAGTGTCCTCCTCTTGTACGTATCCTGATAGCCATCAATTGCAATGTTGACACCACTGAGGCTATGGTAGCGGTAGAAAGCACCAGCAGATGCTGCTTTTCCACAAGCATTTGGCCAGGAGGTGAAGGTTGGTCCCATTGTGCAAACGATGTTGAGCACTTCTAGGATGATCCTTTGTTCTGATGGCTGTGGCACATATTTTGGTTTGCTATGTACAACAGGAACATCAGCTCTTACTTTGTCACAGGGACTGGTGGTAGACCTTGACTATGTTCCTGTTATATGTCATTCTCCTGCAGCTTCATTAGGAGATATTCAAACTGTGGCTTGGTGACTCGGAAATGGCCTGCAAAAGTAGTCATCCATGTTCAGCATGAACTCCCACACTGTTCCAGTCTTCAGGATGATGAATCGCTGTTGATATCATCATCCAAAGAGAAATTTAAGAAGTATTTAAGTAAAACATATCTGACAATTAAATATTAGACCGATATCCATTATCATTGTATTATTTCTATTTTAAATAAACTTCAACGTGGGCAGAGTGAAGTTTCTGAATCTTATCTTGAATACTAATCTATGTCATGCATAACCCATTTCGTAGGTTAATATTATAAACTGCATTGGAAATATTGCATCTATAGATGACGTTAACTATCCTGAAAAGCCTTCACCCTTTGTTCAACGTTACTGGCTACAAAATTACCGATTACATTACTGATTAAAATGCAAAAAAAGATATTTCAGACAATGAAAGACACTAAAACAGATAATACAAACTAACATATCAAGACAAAGGTCCTGGGGGCATCCATCTTGTTTTTCTGACTTGGTTAACTGTAACACTGTTAACTTATGTAGGACGTCATTCCCAGTTGCGAGTTCTGACCTCTGAGTTAAATGGAACGCAGCATTACCCTGTGTATTCATGTTGCTGGGTGGCTGAGACACTGTTTGTTTTATTATTCTGATACTTGTGTTACCCTGTTTCCTTGTTAGGTTGCTTAATGATTCGTATATATAGTTACTTCTCGTTTCCCCTGTTGGTTTTTTGACCTCTCATGGTCCTTTAACTTTGTCCCTTTCCCACTGTGTTTTGTTTTATGTTAATAAACCCCTTTTGTCATGGAGCCAGTGGATCGTCACCTTTTTCCCGCCTGTGCCATGCTGTGCCGTAACATTTTTCTTCATCCCCACAAATGCGTATCACGGACAGCCTGTAATTAGATGGAATCTGAAAGATTGTCAATAACAGTAGGAAAAACAGCCCTTGGCTCTATGCTAGGTGGTATCACACTTTGTTAGTTTGAGGAGGAGTAAGGGGAGGGTCTTGCATTTCACATCCTGGTTGCAACATATTGCTGGGAGAAACCAATTTAGACCCCACCAGGGGGTTCTCGTTGTTAGACGGTTAAATGGAGGTTTTATATAGTGTTTAAATGCTTGGGCAGGAGGCCTGCCTGGGGTGAGTGGTAAGCTAGCAGCGACATTCATGTGTCTATAATCCAGATGCAATTTTGAAAAGTTTTGAAAAAAAGCTGTATAGACCATGGCTGGAAAATGCTATTGTGAAAGCGGCTACGATGTTTTATCCAAAACCACCACTGGTGAAGGTGCAAGGAGCTGTTGCTCTCATCATGTGTCAGCCGAAAGAGTAGTTCAACCTTCACGAGAACTTGAAATGAGATGCTGAAGGCAAATGTTATGTGAGTGCTGTGGATATAGCAATTCATGGTTTCTGGGAAATTCACCAGTTTGATCAGTCTCTGGTGGTTGTGAACAGAGAAATGACTATGGCTCTCTGATATCTCAATCTCACTTTTTTTCTTAAATTAATAACCACTGTGTGCATGTTCTGTTTACCATTATTTAATATTTTAACATATGTGATTAATAGTACTTCCCTCATTCTAAATGTTTTATGTGATCAGATATTTTTGCTTACTTGTATTGTTCCATCCATCCATTATCTATACCGCTGTATCCATCTGGGTCGTGGGGAAGCTGGAGCCAATCCCAGCATCTTCGGGCGAGAGGCAGGGCACACCCTGGGCAGGTTGCCAGTCCTACTTGTATTCTTGTGCTTCTTAAATAAAATGATCTGCTTTAAAAATGTTGTCATTCTTGCTAGAAGTTCATGATGGATAACAAGCACTTGAAGTGTATTTTTTATATTCCTTCAAAGCCTGGGTTGTTTAGTGGTTCAGGCAGACTATACAGATCTCTGAAAGAAGAAATGGGGCATAAGGTAAATAAAAAACAAATTAAAACTCTCCTATCCACAGAAGATGCATACACTTTAAATAAGCCAGCAACAATTAACTTTAAAACAAAAAACTCTTTGCGACTAATGTCGATTCACAGTGGCAGGCTGACTTTGTAGATGTGGCAGCTTATGTTGAACAGAACGACTCTTTAAAATACATGCTAATGTGTAATACACATACTGTCAGAATATGCATGGTTTAGGTTATTAAATAGAAGACCAGGCAGAGGTAAAAAAAAAAAAAAGTGTTTGAAAACATTCTCTCTGAAAACAGGGTTCCCAAAAGCTTCAGATCACAGGAAGGAGTTTTTCAACACATTTCATAATTTTATCAAGAAATATGGAATATTTCACTTTGATGCTGGTACTGATGTCAAGGCCTCTGTGGTGGAAAGGTTTAGCTGCACACTAAAGACACGGATGTGGTGTTATTTTGCGGCCTACGATGCCTACAGAAGATGTATGGAAATTGAACAAGATCTGATGCATGTTGACAATTGTGCTTACCGCATTACTCTTAAAATGAAGCCCATTCAGGTAAATATGCAAAATGCTTTTCACGTCTTCATCAACATATTGTTACTGTCGGTGCCTATCTGGCCCTGTCCCGCCTCCTTAAGATGTCACAACTAACTGAGCTCCACCTACACTCCCAATGAATACTCTGACATCTGTGCACAAACTGATTAACAGCACTGGGAACTAAAGACACAAGTTACATTTTTACGTTTACCTGAGAGTTTGTGTTGGCTGTTTGACTCTATCCACCCCCCCCCCCCCCCCCCCCCCCCCCCCCCCCCCTCCCGGTGCCGTCTCCGCGTTGCCCGACCTGTGCTCGCCTTTTGTTGTTTGGGTTTGTTGGTGTTGTGGTGTGTGGGTGGGTCTGGGG
>JABJVO010000078.1:20127805-20145813 GCA_026770805.1 Boulengeromyrus knoepffleri | reverse complement strand
GCTAGAAAGAAAGCACCGCTTGTGTCCTTCTAGGTGCACATGCAATAAGAAGCTGCTGATCCATCATTCCTTACAAAGAAAAAAACAGCTTTGCTTGCTACAGCCACTTTATCCCTGTACATTTCCCCAAACTTGGAGAAAATCTGATCAGCACGCTGCCTCCCTGTAGCCACCGTTAACCTGACCTGCGGTTCTGCCTCTCCTCGCACAGCCCACAGGAATAAATCGCATTTCTGTGCCATGCAGCTGGGCTCCCAGTACAGCTTTCGGCTACAGCTTAGACTCAGAGAAAAGCTCCATTCCTGGATCACTCCCTTTGAACGCTCTGAGGAACAGGGGAGTGATGTCATGGCGACTGGAGTGCCAGTTTCTGCGGCAGCCTGGCTACATTTAAGAGTGGCATTGGCTGCAGTGATGTGATAAAGCGATGGTGGAAGCTCTTTTTTGGGGAGGTGCTGTGGAGGTGGGGAGTATTAAAGGGTCGCCGCCCACCTTTTAAGAGATCCTGCCCTGGTCCCTGCCACTGGCTCACTGTCTGTCTCGTCTGTCTCCAAGCCTTTGTCACATCCACCTCTGACTCTGCACATAGCTTCGAGATCATGCTGCACTGCTGCTCCACAGTTTCTTCCTGGCTACATCTCGATCTTTGCCAACCCCTCCCCCAACTGAGACTTCTTGAATTTCCCCCACCAGACGCTATACCCATGGCCTCTTACATTCTCCAACCCCTGATGCCAAGATTGACCAATCCTAGATGTTTTTCTGATGACAGTATAATGAGGATGACACTCAGTGCCAGTCAAAACCCATAAGGTTCCCAAAGCAAATTACACCACCGTGGCCCCCTGTCTTAGACAAAGTGAAATACGCTTGCTAAGTCAGTGCCACTTCAGAATACGATGCCCTAGACGGCTGCTTATATCAACTAATGGGTTAATTAATACTGAGGGTGATGCTTCGGATCCCTGGAGCATGCTGGGAAAATCACAATGCCTTGTTCAGTGTCTCACATGCATTCATAGAAGACCAACAACAGCAGGAATTTTCTTGGATGGCTCTCAAACCCATGACAGACAGTCATTTGAAATACAAAACCGTTATCACCTGCTTTGCTCAAAAATGACATCAACGGAAACACTGACATTTGTCTCGGAGAAACATCTGGACATTTTAAGACATTATTTACTCTGGTTTCCTAACCCTTGTCAGTCCTTGACATTCACGTACAAATATGTTTTTAACATGAGCAGAATCATTCATTTTTCAGATATTCCTTTGTGTCGACATATAATAAAGCGAGCGAATTTGCATAAAAGTCTTTTGTGATCTTTTGACTTGCAACATAATAAAAATGACTTTGTGATTGTTTTTAGCACAAACCATCAGTTTTGCCTTTAGAAAATATGAAGCCAAAGAAAACACACAGTTTCTGATGAAGGTCTCCCTGCTCTGTCACACATCTCTTTTATTTTGGGAGATATGTCACCCATGACCTGACCCTGGATAAGGGGTGGAGAATGACTGAATGAATTTCACCAGCTCTTCTAAAAAGAGGTGTGTTTAGTGTCAGCATTTTTCTGCAAAAATTCTGAGTAATTAGTGATTTTCACCAAGCCTGCTATTTAAATTTATTTTAATAAGGCCTCTTGCAGCATCATGTGAATAAAAATAAGGGCAATCTTTGCCATGACACCCAGATCTGACCTTCAATATCCACAATTTAACCATGAATTTGCAGTATAAACCAAGCTGCATGACCAAGATTGTTTATTGAGAGCTTGTACATGTAATTGATATGAAAATGAATTTGCTTTTTTTGTTTATTGGTTGTAATCAGTCCCTGTCATCTGACTGGGCAAGGATGTCAAGTGGAACTGTCTCGATATTTTTACCTTTGAGGAACGCAGATGAACTGGTGGTCTAATTATTGCTACATGCCTTCAAGTCAATGCTGGCGCACACTTACCATGTATATCCTTCCAGAACTTTCTGTTTCCCGTGCAGGTTTTCAGGCTTCCCAATGGTTTGTACATTGTTTTGACTATCCACCTCATCGCTGGTCCTCCTCTTCCTCTTTCACCTTCAGCTTTGCTGATTATTTTGATTGTATTTCATTGTGCTGGCCATTCTCAAAATATTGTCTTAGACAGATTCAGGCAGGTCGTGTGTGTTCTGGGTGGGAAGAGCTGATGGACGGACAGTGCTGGAGAAAAAAAAATGGCCTGCTGGATGGAAAATCGTCCCTGTAAATGCGACAGATTTCCCGAGAGGAACCATTTCAAATTCGCTTGTGGCATAGATGATTCAGACCAGGGAAATAATTTTGGTATTAAACATTTATAATGGGGAAAAAAAAATAATTTTGTGCCGCAAATATGAATTAGAATGTTCTGGATGGCTGTCATTGATTCTGCATTTCGTTTTCCTCTCCTTGCTGCCTTGCTTGAAGTAATGATACTGTGGGGTGAATCTAGGATTTTTTTTAAGGTGACAGGCACAAGAGGGGCCCTGATTCATTCAAAAAATATCATAATCCAATGATTGAAATGGTGAATGACAGGGGAGGGGGCACTCTGGGGACCAATCAGTTTTTATCTGAAAAAACGTCACGTTTCTACTCTCTTTTGTGAGACCAGTACAGACACAGGTTGGTTCTCAAAAGGTATCAAGCCAGAACTAGCCAGCTCAGTAGAAACAACCCATTAGACAAATAAAACACCTCTTTTTTTCCCTTGCCATCGTGCTCCACGTCACCTCATGTCTTTCTAAAGAGGCTCTGATTAACTTATCAGTTATGTTTCATATTTGTTGGTATTTATGTTTTTTTCCCATGTCATCCAAAGCCGGGAATGATCTCTGGGGCTCTAGTTGGACCGTGCCTGTCACATACTGTAAAATGAATATTATTTCCATAATATTTATAGACAGACAGTATCCGAGTGGCATGTCGGTCCTGACGCACGAGACACGGTCCGCGGACCACAGACCTCCGTTTTATTAGTTTCCCTGAACTTTTAATAATGAATTCTGTCTATTTTCTGCTCTGTAATATAATCCGAAAGCGCCTTAATAGCCGGTCTTATCATTTCCGACTGCAGTAAAAGACGTCCCAGCCATCTGTATTCATGGGGTGTTTGGGGATGCAAAGTCAACACCGTGAGCGTTGCAAAATAAATGCTGCAGTAGATAAAGTAATGACTCCAAGTTTGTATCGGCGGGCTAAAAATAACTCTGCAGAAGGTCACATCTGCATTCACTTTATTTAAGTATACTTGGTCCGAGATGGGGCAGAACATCGTCTTCCATGCAGATGTGGATACCCAGGAATGATCGATGTCAAAGCCCAGGGGGCAGAGATAATGTCCGAGACAAAGTTTGTCAACAGGAGTAGCAATGATTTTCTACTGACTGCTGACTGGATACATGCACATGAGGTTTTGTAATACAGAAACTATATTCATCCCTTTGGGGAAATTGTCTTTCACCTGTCTAGGGTGACCATATTTTTCAAAGTCTCAAACTGAGACACTTCTTTAGCATGTATGTGTCATTTGCACCATGTTTGCTCACATTTAAACTATGACACACAGACAGGTGAGAGCAATCTTGGGGGTCACAGCACAGAGTCAGCCAGCATACAGTGCCTCTGGAGCAATTGGGGATTATGGGTTTTGCTCAGGTGTCCAATAGTGGCATTGGTCTGTCAGCTCTGGGATTCAAACTGGTGATCTTCCGATCACGGGAACAGTGCCATAACTCTCAGAACCACGTACGCCATCATAGGACATCTTAATGCACAATAATGCTGATGTAACCCCTAGCATGAGCATTAACAGGCATCCGCGAATGATTATGCAATTAACATGAAGGATAAACAATTTATACTGTATCCTTCAGCCCCTCTCCCCTTCCAGGAAAGAAGACTGGCTTTGCTGTCAAAACTTCCCCAGTACAGGGAGGTCGTGGCCTTCAGCAAACATCTCAGGCCGAGCTGCTGAAACACTCCAAACTCCACTGCTGGATAGAGAGTAACCCTGCAAGCTATGGGAGACGTTTCTGGCTAAAATACCACCTGTTAGGCAAACAGGGCAAGTAGAATCATATGGTTTTCTTATTTCAGCAGGTCATCCAATCAAAAGCAGGCGGCTTGGTGCTTTTATTCTAGGATGGTAGGTGGTCTTTAAGGGGGCAGGTGTCCATTGTCCTGCTCGGTCCTGGAGAGATAAACCATGCTGTGATGTGGAGCATCAATTTTAGTCCAATACGGCTGCTTTATCTTTCTGCATCTAACATCGTGTTGGCCTCAGCGTGAGCAAAGTATTTGGTCATCGTGGGTTAGCGACGATGACAACCCAAATTAAGACTCCATGTGCATACTGGATTGCAAAAGACAAATTTAAAACATCTTGTATTAATTTAGATAGATGTGCATTGCTTTGGCATGTTATTGCACAGTAATCACAGTAGCAGTTTAGCACCTCTGCTACTGAGGCATTACACTCTGTGGGTGGGTCTTTTTTGGTCGTGTAATTTGTTAGGTGCTGGATGCCCTGCCACTCCCGTGTCGGGTCCCCGTTGGTGAAGTGATCCTCAGTCCTCGATCCTTTTTCTATATGCAGCCTTGGCTCTTTTGATATCTCTCTTCAGGTTTATTCTGGCAGTGCTGTACTGCTCTTTGTTCCCGGATCTCAAGGCTGCATTTGATTCCTTCAGTAGATTCTGGACTTCTTTTGTCACTCATGGTTTTCTGTTTGGAAAAACACGGATGCATTTGTCAGTGGTGACATTTTCAATGCAGGTCTTGATGTAGCAAAGAATAGTTGAGGTTTATAGATCCATATCCTGATCCGAGAAACAGATCCCAGTTGGTGTGTTGGAAGCAGTCCTGCAGTTGTAGAGATGCTCCTTCAGGCCACGTTTTGACAGTTTTCGTGTTGGTTTTCACTCTCTTAATAAGAGGACAGTAGGCTGGGGTTCAAAACAGTGATAGCTGATCTGATTGTCCAAGATGTGGGAGGGGTGAGGCTTTGTATCCTTTACTGATGTTAGAATAGACACAGTCCAGCGTGTTTTCCCCTCTGGTTACACATTGAACGCGTTGGTCGAATTTGGGAAGCACAGTCTTCAGATCGATATGACTAAAATCTCCCGCGACAACGAGGACCGCATCGGGGTATGTTGTCTGTTGTTTGTTTACAGCCATTGGCATGTAGCCTAGAGTTATCATTAGCGACTGATGGGATATATACAGCAGTTATGATCACAACAGAAAACTCCCGCGGCAGGTAGAATAGTCTGCACTAATTACTTATCACATAGAAGTTTCAAAGGACGCCAGCTTCGCCCTAACGCAGCCTTACAGAATCAAACTTTGAATAATGTTTTTCAGCATCACCCTTTGTCCTGTGAAGAAAAGGCATGGGAGAAAAAACCTTCAAAAGGCTTCTGTACTATGGGTGATGCTGTAGGGTTAGCCCGCTTGATTAGATCTGTACTAGATTCACAGACATGAAAAGCCTCATTGACTTCGTGGGTAAGACCAGTCTCATTAGACCCATCTGGGAACACACTGAGAAGTCAGGGGTAGACAGCCATGATTCTGTCACTTTTTGAAATTGAAATCGACATTGACAGAACTCACACAAAGCCTAGGAGTGAAAATATTTCAGCCCAAATTAGACTGATGTGTAAATATGAATATGATCGACAGAGACGCACTGCTCCAAAAAATTATCCCCCACATCTGTTTTAAACCCTCTGGCCACCTTTCAGAGATGTGGCAAACGCAGAGGAATGCTTCAGGTATTCTCTAAGTAGGACATTGTTCACAGTCATAGCTTGTTGGCAGGCTTCCAGATATTCAGCTGGACAAGGACATAGATGCTCTCATTCAATGGCCTTTCAAGTGCCATACCATCCTCTGAGAGTCCCATTACCATAGTGGATTGGAGTTTCCTTCCTCTATTTGAAAAAGACAAACTATGTCATGACCCATCCTGCTTGCACAATCATATGCCAGGTGTGGTCTACGCAAGACGTACTGGACACCTGCGATACACCGTTTTCACAGATTTTAAAAAAGGGGAGTATGGCAAATTAATTCTCAGCACTAATCAGACCCTCAAAGCCCTATAAAATATGTAAAAGCAATATTTGCTTAACTAATA
Organism: Boulengeromyrus knoepffleri; assembly: GCA_026770805.1. Taxonomy (NCBI): domain Eukaryota; kingdom Metazoa; phylum Chordata; class Actinopteri; order Osteoglossiformes; family Mormyridae; genus Boulengeromyrus; species Boulengeromyrus knoepffleri. Next base: position 20,139,646 of record JABJVO010000078.1, on the reverse strand, counting down.
AATTAAACTGAAATATTGCGGTAGGCTTCTCGTATTCCTTCCTGGAGTGGAATTATTCATTGGACCCTAATTGCACCTTGAGCTTGTGTGAAAATGTTAGTGCCGTTGTGACACCCTTATTCAATTTGACTAAGCAGCACTATGAGCAAAGATTATTCAAAACAGAGCTGCAATTTCATTAGAGAAGGAGCCGCAGGAAGAAGGAAGGCCCTATGAACACCCCGGAGTGCAAGATGCCCCCCCCATTCCTTGACGTCTTACCAGGGTGAGCCAAGATAATCAAATCCATGAGTATTTTATAACACGACTTCATAGCTAGTGCCAGGCAACCTCTTCGGTGACATATAGGTGGTCACCTAGGATGCCATCTTCTGAGGGGGTGCTGACTCAGCAAGCAGAGTGCACTTTTTTTCTGAAGGTGTATAATGCGCTACAGTCATGGCCAAAAGTTCTGAGAATGACACAAGTATTGGTTTTCACAAAGTTTGCTGCTTCAGTGTTTGTAGATCTTTTTTGTCAGTTTCTATGGTTTACTGAAGTATAATTACAAGCATTTCATACGTGTCAATGGCTTTTATTGACAATTACTTTACGTTTATGCAAACTGTATTTGCAGTGTTGGCACTTCTTTTTCCAAGACTTCTTCTGGGCCAAATCCTGACTGATTCTTGACTGATTCAGCCCATTCTTGCATAATCATTGCTTGGAGTTTGTCAGAATATGAGGGGTTTTCTTTGTCCGCCCGCCTCTTGAGGATTGACCACAAGTTCTCAATGGAATTAAGGTCTGGGGAGTTTCCTGGCCATGGACCCAAAACGTCGATGTTTTGTTCCCCGAGCCACTTAGTTATCACTTTTGCCTTATGACACGGTGCTCCATCATGCTGGAAAAGGCACTGTTTGTCACCAAACTGTTCTTTATTCATGGCTGTGTCCTTAGGCAAAATTGGGAGTGAACCCACTTCCTTATCTGAGAAGCAACTCCACACAGTTGTTGGCATGACACAGGACTGATGGTAGCTCTCACCTTTTCTTCTCAGGACAATCTTTTTTCCTGGATTCTCCAAACTATCGGAAAGGGAATTCATCAGAGAAAATTACTTTACCCCAGTCCTCAGCAGTCCAATCCTGTACCTTTTGCAGAATATCTGTCTGTCCCTGATGTTTTTCTTGGAGAGAAGTGGCTTCTTTGCTGCCCTTCTTGACACCAGGCCATCCTCCAAAATTCTTTACCTCACTGTGTGTGCAGATGCACTCACACCTGCCTGCTGCCATTCCTGAGCAAGCTCTGCACTGGTGGTGCCCCGAATCCCACAGCTGAATCTACTTTAGGTGCTGGCTCTTGCTGGACTTTCTTGGGCGCCCTGAAGCCTTCTCTCCTTGAAGTTCTTGATGATCCAATAAATGGTTGATTTAGGTGCAATCTTACTAAAATCAATATCCTTGCCTTCGTAGCCCTTTTTGTGCAGAACAATGATGACTGCACATGTTTCCTTGCAGGTAACCATGGTTAACAGCAAACCATGATTGAATTGCAATAACTGGTTAGAAGGCACCTTAAGCCAAAGGTCATTGAAACACTACAACAATACATATATCATCCATTTTTGTCTGGGGATGTTACAGATAGCGGGAATAACTAGCTCTTATGCACCCACCACTTAGCCACATGACATGATTAGATGGCAGAATCGATCTCTGATTCTCTGGAGAAGTATTGATGGTCCATTCTTTTAGCAGCAAAAAAGCAGACACTAGCACATTAGAGGCAGAGTAGATTATACGTGGCACAAAGATTCGTCCTGGACGATTCTCACGATGGGTGCGGGGTTGGGTTTGTTGTTTCTGGAGCCCCCCTCAGAACATCGCTTTGGGACCCCACACATTTTCACCCCACACACCAGCACATCTGTTTCCTCCGCCAAAAAGCGATCTGGCTTGCCGGGCAAATGTGCCATTCTAATAGCCATCCGCAGTAGATCATTCGCCGCTGCCTTTTAAAGGTGCAGTGACACGCCATTCCGATTGATTCATTGCCATTCCTTGCTGACAACAGGTGCGATGAAATATACAGGCTTTAAAATAAACAGATTATCACCAGAGCCAGATGGTGATTGAGAATAACAACACAGACAATAGAGCAAATGCATGCACACACACAAATATACTCATACACACGCACACGCACACACGGGATGTGACTCTCAGCACGAAACAGGTTTAGCTGATTCCAGCCCACTTCTGAATGTAATTCTTTGAATTATCTGTTTTTATATGCTCTCTCTCTCTTTGTAATGCAGTTTTAGATGGCACATACAATTTCATTGTACCTGCTACAATGACAACAATAAAAACTAAACGTAAACTAAAAAAACTGAAGAAATCCACCTGTAAAGTTTCTTACTAATGTAGTTTCTGCAGAGTGATGATTTTTTTAATTGATCAATTATTGAAAATAATGTAATGCAGCAGTGTGTTACTGTGCCCTGTGATGGATTAAGGCTCATCTCCTGGGGGGTGAGTAGCTTGTGAATTGACTGACCAGTTTCCAAACAAATACTAATTCAACACCTTCCCTGGTCAGATCTTAGCGTGTTAGCAGCCCAAGGGGGGTTAAGCCTGTCAAGCTTGGACTCTCGCTCAAGAGTTTTTGGTTCCTCTCCTGTATTGTCTTCTTACATGCTTTTCCCAGTTGCCCTGTTTTTTGCACTGTTTTGTGTAAATGATGTAATAATGGACTTCCACACCCTCAACTGTCAACCCTGGGGCAGCTGTGTTATGAAAGGCACTATACAGTATAAAAATAAATTGAATTTCTAGCTTAATCCCTCCTTATCACCTTACTGGTGCCAGATAAAACCCCCCATTCTCTTGCTGAATTTCCCATGATCATAATTTGCTATCAATGTCTATTTAATCAAATCACCAACCAAGAACACTGGGACTTATTTCGTACTTTTCCTTCTTACACTCTTGACTGAGGAACCTGAGAGATTAGATAAGAATTCTGTATGTAAGTAATAAAGCTTCAGTCTGAGCTTATGTCAAAACAGAACAGGATATTACATCATGGGATTTATCTAACATATACCCTGTTACCCCTGAGTATGCAGATCTACATCCTCATGCAAGGAGAAGCACCAGCACCACCCAGAAGCTGCCTTGGGCTGGGGGGAGAATCCATGAGTGTCCCCCTCCCAGGGCGGCTCATGATACTCCCCGGCCAGATTCCCCATGGCCAGGGACTCACTGGTCACCATTTCACTTTCCCTGATGCTCAGGAAGTCTGTACCCCCAAGTGAGCTAAAAAGCTGCCCTTCGGAAACTGGGCTGTACGGAGCTGCCCCCTGGGAATTTACCCCATCCCATTCCCTCAGTCATTCTTTGCTTGACCTGGGGATGAGCCTCCTCCTCTTCCTCAGGTTTAGCCCCCTGTTGGCAACAGACCATCACCGCACTAAATATGAATTAAACGCAGCCTCCCTTATCCAGGATGTTCTGCTAACCAGCTATAGCCTTCTGACTTCACTCCATAGCTGTTTATTTAGTTTTTGAAGCATCTTAGTGACACCCACCATTGATCAGAATGTTTGTGAGGGGGAAGGCACTATGACGTCAGTGTTTCTGGAATTCCAGCCTGTTCCCCTGGGAGGTTTCATCAAAGCCACGGTGGCCATGTATTCTTCGATGGATCCCTCACTGACGGCAGCAACGCACAAGCGCATGCGGCTTCTAGACACCTCCATCTGTTCCAATAAGTGCTCCACATGAAAATATTTATTTCAATTTTTGGTCATGGGGCCGCGGGGCCCCGGACGGTGTCCACGATGACGGGATGCCTATCATCCTGGCAAAGTTTAACTTCCCCGATACTCATTGGCGCTCCTACCACCGCGAGATGATTGATGGTGAGCACAGGCGTGACGTGTATGAATCCTGACAATCCTGACAGTCCTTTCACTGAGCTGAAGGCCCAGAATGTGTCTGCTATTTAGACCTAAATGCCTGTCAGGAATCCACCGCATACAAGCCAAGAACCTGATGGCTTTTTCATTATGAATTCAATTTTCAATTTATACTTATAAAAATGTATACAAAAGATATTTCCATGCAACACATGGACACTTTGCACATTTAATTTTAAATAAGGATGCAGCTTGATTGTATCTATTGCCCAAATACTCTAAACCTCGAGCTCTCTTGATGCCCATGAACTTATAAAGATCTTGACACATTTAGTACATTTTATGGACAATGCTAGAGATATTCACTTCTGTATTTACCCATATCTGTCTGCTGAAGCTTCTTAAACATGAAGGTATGGTCTTTTTTAAACCTGCATCCTTTACTGACTATCTTTTTTTACTGTACATGGGATGACCCTGATGATTCCATGTTCATACTAACTGTAATTGTTAGAAGTGCAACCCCATAGGCCACTTTTAAAATAAATTAATTAAGATTATTTTGCTGGACTTTTCACTTCCAGCAGCTCTCAAAGAAACAGATTTTCAAAGGATTAAACACATTTATAAGCTCCACTCTTAACACCAGAGAAGTAACTGCTTCTCAGTCCTTTTTATTAATTCAGTTTTATGAGCAAAGTTGTTTTTATCATATTTAATTTGTCGGTTTAATGTAATTGTTTTTTTTTTGTGTGATCTGTGCTGGGTCACTGTGATCAATTAGTCAATTTCAGCTCCTGCAATAAAATAATTGCTTATGCCCTACTAATTGTTCTGTTTGTGTGTGTGTGCATGGTTTGCAGTCACTAGCTATGAAAGTAAAGAAAAATCTAACTGTTAGAAAGTGAGATGATTTGCTTGCTTCTTTGCTCATGTTTATTTGAAAAATGTCGTGTTTTTCAAATAGTTATTTCTCATTGTATTTTTAAAATGGTATAAGTGTTTGTCCATCTTCTCCACACGTAGGGTTTGTGATGGGGTCCTTTCCGTTTCACACTGACATCTATTTATTCTTAGAAGACACCTTTTTCTAAAGCAGCTTTTTTTCAAGAAGCAGTCCTTGGAGCAATCATGGGAATTAAAGGCTTTGCTGAGAAGTCCAACAGTAAAATCAATCTGCTAACCCTGGGATTTGAACCAATAACCCCCTGATTACAGGCACAGCATCTTAGTTTATTGAGGACACCTCACTTGGGCTCTGGGCATTCTATACTGCAAGTCTCCATGCGAACATTTGCTGCCACCGTGAATATCTACACCCCAGTGTCATGACCAGCTCGTCTGATCCTCCTGTGTGCCACGCCCCCCTCGTTACCTCGTGTTAATTCCCGATTGTCATCACCTGTTGCCTGTTATTTTCAGCTTGTCCTGTGTATTTAAGTCTGCGTCCGAGTTAGTTTCCCCAGATCTGTCATTGATGTTGTGTGCCGTGTTTGCTCGTCTGTCCTCAATAAACCCCGTTTGCTTGTATTTCCGGCTCCACGCATCTGTTTGCCTGCTCGTCTGCATAGCGGACGTAACAGAATGACGTTGTTTTACTGTGTAGTTGTGGTCCGTGTACAATAAGCCCCGTTTTTTGGATTTCTGTGTGCCCGATCCTGATTTCCCCGCTTCCTGCTTGCTCAGCCTGCACACAGTTACAACAGAATGACCGGACTCCGCAAAAAGACGCCTACGCTCACCAAGGCGGAATGCCTCGGTCTTGTTAAAGAGGCGGTGTATAGGCTACAACAGTCCGAGGTCCAGAAGGACCCCGTGGCTCGCTCCCTGGCTGCACACACGGGAGATGATTTCCCCATCGAAGGACGCGTTCTTTGCGGAAGAGGTATGCCTTAACCTACAGCAGCTCAGGGAGACGGTGGCAGAGGTGATGATGCGACGGGTTGCCCTGGACAGCGGAATACCCCCTGGTCAGCTGCTGGTCCAGAGTAGCCCCCGTCTCCACCGCATGATGCAGGAGGGAGGAGAAAAAAGCGGAAAAGTCGGAGACGAAAGGAGACGCCCTCCCTCTCTCTCCGCTGCCTGCCCTGCTGCTTTTGGGGAGGAGCCCTTCCTTAGTTTGAACCCGGCGGTGTGCGCGCCGGAGCATCGGCACTCCCACAGAGGCCCTCCTACTCATCACGGCGTAGCCCTGGGGAATTCGCCGACAGCCCCGGTATGAGTGTGTTGTTCCAGCACCTTCCGTTAGTCTGACAAGAGGTGCAAAAAGTGCCCTTTGATTACGGTGGGATCATTAAATATGCTGAGATGACTCACACACGGCAGGTGTAGATCAGATGCTTCCGGAACTCGGAGCTGCATTTGCATGCCAAACGAGGGACTGGTGAAGTGAGCCATTGTTAGAAAAAACTTTTCATGTTTTCACTTGCTGTGCACCATCAAAAAATAATGATATTTACATTGTTTTATGTACATGTAGCTGAGTATTTTTTTAGTTTGGACATTGATAATTATATTTTAGGAATCTTTCAAATTCGGCCAGCCACAAAAGTCAATGTTTCTGAAGAGCGGCGTTTGTGATGACAAATAAAATCAAACCTACAGACAGCTTGGTGCATAACCGTAGTAATATTTGACTGAAGGAGAAGGTATCAGTTGGTTGGTGGCATAAGCCTGGACAATAAAATAGTAGGACTTGAGCAGGTCAGAGAGCTGCATGGCTGAGAGGAGAGGAGGGCAGCGCTACAAAAATGGCAAATACATAAAAATCCAGAAACCCACACAATAATAAAACTTCATTGAGCCACAGGGATTGAAACATACCGAGGAGAAAATCAAGTCATGAGATGCATCAGAAATCCAACAGAATGCCCAAAATAGTCACAGCAATTTAAAAAAAAAAAACAGATTTGCTTGAAATTAATTGACCTTTGACAGCTGGAATCTATCACACCTATTGTGATGAGGGTATAATTACAGTTTGGAAGATTCAGAATGCAGATCTTCCATGGAAACCCATCGTTGGCGTTGATGAGCTAATCGTCACCTGGGCCAACTTAACCTCATGGAGAGGTTAGCGCAACGCTAATGAGGTGCTGCCAATGGGCTAATCACACACGCCTGAGGGCACACAGTGGTTTGGGGGAACAGGAAGACGGGAACATGCAGATGTACCCACTTGAAGCCTGGCTGACACCTGGCCTGAAGCAGCAGGGTACCGGTCCTATGGCTTGTATGCTGCTCCATTTTGGACATCGTTTGTGACATCACAGCGCATTCCTCAATGCCTTTCAGTCTCATTTATTCATCTTTTACTTATTGTATTGTTTTGTACTATTATATAGTACTCTGCAAAAGTCTTAGGCAGTCAAAAGAAAAGTATAAAGTAATTTATTTGGGTAGTAAGTGCACATTTGCTCAGATCAAAAAACACAATTTAACATTAGAACATATACAAATTAGCAGTAACACAATAAAAAAAAAAAAACTAGTAATAATTTCTTCTGTTCTCCAAAAAGTTACTGATATCTTGTTGTATGGATAGATGAACACCGCTTCTGTTCCCAAACCTCTCCTTATTCACCACCAGCTCACTTAATCAATCAATTTAATTTGTTCAAATACTCAATGAGATATTGATTAGCTATACAAGGTGTGCTCATGGTCGTGTGCAAAAATACATGCGTGTATTGGATGGTTGCTGCAAACACTGGGGTGATTTTAGCAGGGGCTTTGAAATGGCTAAGCTAACACACTGTGACAGGCATGATATGATAGTTTTACATCAACATGAAAATCATTTACGCTACATTTTCTTTGGCTGCCTAAGACTTTTGCACAGTACAGCATTTACTCCAACATTCCTTGCACTGGTATGCAACCATGCACTATTTACAAACCACATTCACAAACCACACATGCACATACATCTTTACTGAATTGTACGTGATCGTTGTCTTGTCTTTACTGTGTATCTATCTATGGCAGGGGTCACCAACATGGTGCCTGCGGGCACCAGGATGCCCCCAAGGACCAAATGATTTTCCTGTGGACCTGTTCTAAAAATAGCACAACTCACCAGTGAGCAGCGTCTAAAATTTAATTTTATCCTGTTGCTATTCTTCTTTAGTCACATTTGCATTTATATAGATTTGAAATTGACAATATCTAAAAAACATGTTTATTATACATGCAGTTTAGATAAGTTCAGGAGGGTGTTTCAGACTGGTAGCCCTTCGTATGGCTCAGTACCCGTGAAGTAGCTCTCAGTTTCAAAAAGGTGGGTGACCCCTGATCTACGGTATTCCTGAGTGATGTACAGTATGGGAAAATAATGTGTTTTTAGAATATTATACAATGTAAATCTGTCCTAGCAGTCCCCAAAAGTAAAATTAGAAACAAAGAAAATGAGCGTAATAGGGCCCCTTTAAAAGGAACTCCCATGAGCGGACATGGTCAGACAGTTACTGTAGAAGATGCTTGTCACTTGTGTAGTCATTATTTGGCAGAGGTGCATTTTAATTTTACATAAACCACAGGATATTTCCATGTTTATAATCACACTCTAACAGCATCGTTGCCTCATTGTTGTTGTTTTTTTTTAAGCTAAAAAATATAGTTTAGAAAATTTACTGTGTTTTTACAAGCTGTACATCATTGTTAATTCTTAACGACCATGCAGCTTCATCACTACAAAAGGCAGTATAGTGGCACTTTGCAACATAAAATAGTTCCTGTGAAAATAGCACACGTCAATACATTGGCGCTAAAGATTAACTGTTTGTAAACAATTTTTCCACATGAACGAAAACTATTATTCTGTCAAACAGAATAGCAGCAACTAATTGTACATGGTACTGTAGCTGTTTTACAACCATTTTCATCAGTGCTGGTAAATGCATTTTTCAAAGAATTTCGCTCTCAATGCTGACACACACTTAGCTTGTGTCGAATAGGCTGCCTAAGAATTATCGATAGGTCTCCTCGTAATACTTTCCCCAAATTGCGAAACCGATTGTTTAAATTAGTCCATCCTAAGGTTGCATTTCTTCACATTTCCAGACAACACAGTACAGATTTCAGACAACCAATACATCAGTTAGCGATTATGACAATTTATCTGGGTGTTAATTACACTTAATTACACTCTCATTTGTAGAATAGATTGAAGTAATAGCTTTTTTACAGTGATCCATTCACATTGATAATCACAGAGATAAAATGTGTCACTGTGTGATATTTGTTAAATGCTGGTTGAGATACGAAATTAAAACATCTAATCACAGAATATTGCTGCCTTATTTTGGTTGAGAGGAATGAAAGATGAAAGTCTTTCTTTTTGCCTCTTTCTTTTATTCTGTTTTCTGACAGTTTTGGGTGTGGATGCCAGATGACAAAAAAATGTAAATACTGCCACTGATAAAATAGGAAACGGCAGTGACTGCAAAACACCTGCTTGAGTTCTGTCTGCAGAGAGGCATGTTAATATTAGCATTAATCATCAGATATTAAATCAGTGCAATTAAGACTGATGTATGTCAAAATGGGCTGTTTATAAGCCAGTACAATAAGAAACTGAAGTAATTGGGTAGTGATACAGTGCAGAGCCGACATTCATAATAAAGGGCATGGAACCCCCCCACCCCCAACCAAATAGGACGTTCATAGATCACCGGGGGATTTCACTACAATTTCTATGCAAATCGGATGCCATCTATTAGCCTTTCGTAAAATCTGTTCAGATTATTGGACAGAGTGAGTATTGATACCTCCTAACCTTAGCGCTCGCTTTTCCGTGCAGAGGGTGGGGGGCGGCTGCAATTAAGCAATCGCTTCCAGGACAGTGTGGTGATTACAAAATGATTAAATTCTGCATTGCTGTGACTTCATATCCCATAGTGCATTTCCAGGGCAATAGAGACTGATGACTTACTTGAGCAAAAAAGTTCTTATAAATATGTGACATTTATGCATATGACTTCACATTTTATTTAACAGACGCTTGTATGTAAACCAGCGTGTACTTTTCAGAAATCAGGGTCAGACAGTCCCTGTAGCAACTGGGAGTTATTTGAACCAGAGACCTTCCGATAACACCCCCCCCCCCTCCCCAAATGAATGCTTACTAAGCATGAAGAAAATTTACGTAGGTCAACAAATAGTTCCCTATCTGATCGCCTTTGAGTTCAGCCTTAAAAATGTAATAAATTGTTACTTTAGGACCACCTACTGGTCTGTGCTTGGCTCTTCCTGACCCACAAAAGGGTGCTTTAGTTAAGGTATTGTCAAGGTGTTTGCTTTTGTTCCCGAATCTCTCTTCAGCACCCGGTACTCTCAGGCGAGAGGGACCCCGCTCATACAAACATCGACCCCAGTGAGGAGGAGAGATTCTTGTTCCAGTTTGAGATTCCGTCCATGTACAACCATCGTCCGTGGATCTAAGTGAATATGAAGCTCTCAACACAGTTGCTCTACTAAAAGGCAAGTCACTTGTAAATGTTTTTCTTTATCAGTTTTTCCACAGAAGAGATTCACAAGCAGAGTTTGGGAAATAGCTATTTATAGCTCTTTGCTGTAATGCGAAGAATGTTGCAGAATTGAGTTCAGGAAAATGGGCTCCTAACAAACTGTCATCCCATCTCTCACACTGGCTCTCTCCAGCTGACCCCTATCTCTCCAGCTGTCTGGGGGCAAAACTGTAATATGCAAGTGATGCCTATTAGGGAGAAAACTGGGTAGCGCTCCATGTTGAAATATTACTTATAATTAAAAATACTTTTTAAGGGATAGCACAATTAATACAAGGGCCAACGTTTTTATTAGTTAATGACATGTTTCCATCAGTGACAGGTGAGGGGGAACTCTTTGACCCATCAGATTTCAGCTTGGGCCTGTGTCTCAAACATGATCCTTCAAGTGGGTGGGAGAACATCGCTGTCATGTGCAGGATGACCCAGGCGATGCAGCTGGTAGGTCTCCACTACCTGGGGACACCTTCTCTGATACCAGTGGCATCACAGTAGGACGTTGTTCACTATTAGAACTCTCTAGTAGCCAAATAAGTCCATCTTCAGGCAGAATGTCAACAGACATGGCATTCTCTCACTCTCAAATGTCTCTGCATTCTCTGATCATGTACTAAGATCATCATTTATGATGCAATACCCCAGAGGTTCTGCACAAACTGTGGATCTACTGCTGAAAAATTCTCAGTTTAGATGTTTTTTTTTTCCTTCGTGATCCAATGTTATGGATCCTTTGTTGCCTCTTATTACATGATGAAATCAGAGGTTTGTGGTCTATAATGACCATAAGGTTTTGATTGTATAGATGCTTATATAGTAATCTTTGAATTCCAAAAATCCCTGCTGGACCTTCTCCACCCAGCTGTGAGAATCTCCTGTCAGACGGTGTCTGCGTTCCAGACATGAATGCATATCCCATCTTCCATTGCATGTGACGGAACGGCCCCGATTCTGTCCGGTGAGGCGTCACATGACAGAATCAGCTGTCTGTCTGCAGAGCAATAGACCAACACATCTGCAGAATATTTTCTCATCTGGAGGTCCATCTCCACTTGGCATCCTCTCCAGAAGCATGGAGACAAGAGTAATAATCGGGTAACCCTCTAACATGAGCTCTGAACAGTGTTTGAATTGATGGGGAAATGGGGGAGGGGAGTCCCCCCATATGGGCTCAGGGTCCCCCCCCCTGCCATAATAGAGACAGTATGTGCCTGAAAGCGTCCCCTTCAAAATTCCCTTTTACAGTCGCCATCAATCCTCTCACCAGTCAACAAATTTTTTTGGAAATCCCCTGAAACCTCAAGCCTGTCCAGACCTACCGTCACATGACTTAGACGGTTGACTCTGCACTTTTCGGTTTGTCATTTCCCTTGCTACTTATTTCTCTTTATTTCAACCAGCCGTCTGTCTACA
>JABJVO010000078.1:20034773-20045841 GCA_026770805.1 Boulengeromyrus knoepffleri | reverse complement strand
CGACTGTGCACCACTGCCACATGCACGGCGGAACAACATCTCATCTCCCGACGAGAGATAAATCCGAGGCGAGAATTAGAAACCATTACCCCGGGAATGGCTATTAACAGCTGTAAATTGTTACCGGCCACCTGATGCAGGGAGCAGGAGGGAAGCAACGACCTCTTCCAGCCCCCCCCCACAGCACCCTCTTGAGCCACCAGATCTCCGCTTGACTGAACAGCCCCACACACCCACACACGATTGCATCTGACCCCCCGCAAGCTCATTAATCTCTAATTGCCATTCATAACATATAATCATAACACAAATGCCACATGCACCCGCGCCTCGTGCCAGGTACACCCACACTGCTGATTTCAACCCAGCCAGAAAACCCTTGTGATATATCAGAAGGGAAACACATAGGACCGAAAACCCAAAGAATGAGTTTGACTGTAGAGCTACATAGATTGTTGTTATTGTCACGGCCTCCCCCATGTGAATTTGGTCACAGCTATCGCACCTGATTAGAAAGGCCTGGTCTGACCCCGTTTTAATCCAGTTCTGACCAGTATTCCATGCAAAGTATTGTTGAGTGTATGCATGAGACTTACCAAGTGCACTAACCTGTGTCTTCAGTCTAGCCCTGATTCACCCTGTCTGCTCGCTTCATCCCTTCCCTTCCCCATTGGACCTCTCCTACGTGCTTGCCCCATGTCTGAATCTTTTCAGTTTCTAAAATTGTGAGAGCCAAACTGGTTGGTAGCATGCAAACTTTAAACTATAGATATCACCAAAATAATAACTAGAGTAAAGTTATCATAATGAAAAATCTCCATAAATTAAATAATCCACTAATCTCCAAACTCCGACACTAGGATTAATCACCATCGCTAGCCACAGACGATCTCCACTTGAAATCAAAAGTCTTCTATGCCTGTGTTCTGTAGCTCCTGCGGCATGTAGAGGGTAGACTGTTCTGACACTCCCGATAGTATAGTGTGCCAGAAGTATTCAGTTATTGTAGAGCTGGAGGACAGGATTCGCTCATTGGAGGAGCACATTAGCACTTTAGTGGAGATTAAACAGATCGAGGGATCTATAGATACGGCTCAATCAGAGCACACAGCCTGACTAGACCTGGCAGTTGCTCCTCCTGCCTTGACGGTCTCCAATCCGGCTCTGGCACCAGCAGGCAGCAGACGCGAGACCTGGGTCACGGTCAGACGTGGTCCTAGGAGCTCTAAGCAGAAAGCTCCTGCATGCCAGTCTGCGATTGTACTTAGCAAGAGATTCTCTACCGACCATAAGAGTACGCTGGTGGCCCAGGACGAGACAGAGAGACTTTGTGAGAGAGTATTGGTTGTATCGTTCAGTTTATGCGGTTTCAGATTAAGAATACCAATTCGCTTGTATATGGCTCACTTTGGGTTGTTTGTCAGGTTGGGTCGGGTTAATTGTCCACATTCCCGGGTGCTCTGTATATATATTTACCATTTCTCATACATTTACATTGTGCATCACATAGGTAATTGTTTGCTAGATACACTAGGTTAGAGGCAGGCACCACCCTTATAAGTTTTATTTTGTAGTTAGGGCAGTGTAGTTAGTTAGGATTTTTGTTTAGAGACCAAGATATAACAGATTCTAAAACTCAGCGTAGGTATAGGACAGGTATAGAATCTTTGGTGTTGTCTATAGGCTCAACCTGTCCTTGTACATATCTTCACCCTTCATTGTATATACACCTAAATTATAGAAAAGAAAAGAAAAAAAAAAACTACTTCAACATATTCCAGTTTTTGTGTAATTTCTGTGTCCTTTCCTATGTCCAGCTGTGTGTACCCCAATCTTTCTATATTCCAAGTTGTAACACTCTGCTACCGAGTAATTTCAATAGCCAACATTTTATGAACTTCTTTAACGATAAAATTACAAACATTAGGCTTCTATCATGTTCAAATGGCTCACAATTAACATCAGTGCAAGCGGAACGTCTTTTTGAATTAATTAAAGAACAAGAGCTAAAAACTATTATAATTAAGATCAAACCAACCACTTGTCCACTGGACCCAATCCCCATTAAGCTTCTTAAAGAATCCCTGGGAGTTCTGGCAAGACCTATGTGGTAAACTGTCATAATGAAGGCATCCCTGTTATCAGATGATGTTCCTGACCAACTTAAAGTAGCAGTAATCAGGCCACTACCGAAGAAGCCCAGTATGGATCCACAAGAGCTCAGCAATTACAGACTTAAATCTAATGTACCATTTTTGTAAAACGTTCTGGAGAAGATACACTATATTGCCAAGCATATTGGGACAGCTGCCTTTATACACACATGAACTTTCCCATTCTTAATACATATGCTTTAATATAGAGTTGGCCCACCCAGCTATAACAGCTTCATTTCTTCTGAAAAGGCTGTCCACAAGGTTTAGGAGAGTGTCTATGGAATTTTTTGGACATTCTTCCAGAAGAGCATTTGTGAGGTCAGGCACTAATGTTGGACAAGAAGACCTGGCTCACAGTCTCCGCTCTAACTCATCCTGAAGGCGTTCTATTGGCTTGCGGTCAGGGCTGTATACAGGCCAGTGAAATTCCTCCACACCAGACTCGCTCATCCATGTCCTTATGGACCTTGCTTTGTGCACTGATGCAGAGTCATATTGGAACAGGAAGAGGCCGTCCCCAAACTGTTCCCACAAAGTTGGGAGCATGAAATTGTCCAAAATGGCTTTGAATGCTGCAGCATTAAGATTTACTTTTACTGGAAATAAAGGGGCCAAGCCGAACCCCTAAAAAACAACCCCACACCATAATCACACCTCCACCAAACTTTATACTTAGCACAATGCAGTCAGGCAAGTACCATTCTCCTGGCAACAGCCAAACCCAGACTCGTCCATCGGATTTCCAGACAGAGAAGCGTCATTCGTCACTCCAGAGAACATGTCAATCACTGCTCTAGAGTCCAGTGGTGGCGTTCTTTACACCACTGCATCTGACGCTTCGCATTTTACTCGGTGATGTAAGGCTTGGATGCAGCTACTCGGCCATGGAAACCCATTCCATGAAGTTCTCTGTGCAGTGTTATTGAGCTAATCTGAAGGCCACTTGAAGTTTGGAGGTCTGTAGCTATTGATTCTGCAGACAGTTGGCGACTTCTGCACACTGTGTGCCTCAGCATGCATTTCTTCTTCTGCATTTCAATGGCCAACCTCAGGAAAAGCTCTGGTCAGGAGATTTACATCAGCTGGATTTCCATAAACCGAGAGCTGCCTGTATTCATGCAGCATTCAGAAAACATCCCTGTAAGAGGAGTGGGTGGGTGTTCTTTTACCAGCTGGACTTTTCTCTTACTCGAGTACATTTGTGCAGCTCTTGATGCCTGATCCTACACATTTTGTCCGTTTAAAATCCCTTCTCACAAAGTGACTCTTTCATTTTTGTTTCTCCCAGCTGGATTGTTAACCCCAATAACAGCCTCGCTCCTAAAGGCAGGTGTCGTGGCCTGTATGCTATTATAAGGATGTAGGAGTTACAAATCGACGGCCTTGTGAAATGTTCTCAGAGCCAGAGGACGTGGCTCGGGTCTCTGCCTATAAGTCAAGTTCAAACGAGCTCAGAGAGTTTGAAAATTGTGTTTTTCATGCTCTGTCAAAAGAAGACATTTAGAATCTATTTCTGTCACCTCCTCTGAAGCATTTCAAGTGTTTTTCTATAACACACTTCTTATAAGGTCATGGGAAGTGGTCAGTAGTGAGGATACCTTCATGGATCTCAGTGGATTGTGTCCATTTCTATCAATACACATATAATGTTATATGTAGTACTGTATGTGCCATCTCAACAAAGATGTTGACCAGGGAGGATACTTTCCAGTTACGAGCAAAACAAAAACAAAACTTCGGTCCACATGAGTAACTCTAGCTAAATAAAACCAAAACGTAATATAAACTACAGGTAAGTGTAAAGTTTTACTGTCTAAGACCCCAAGTCTTTGTTCTTATATAGGCTGTAAAGTCTTCATTTGTTGTATTAGAATACAAACCATTGTCAATTGCCTATTAAATATAAATCTAAAAATCATCCCTTAATTGGTTGTCTGTTGCATGATTTTTTTGGGAGGGGGGTGCCTGTGATTAGACAGTTGCTGGTCCAGATCCTGTGGTCAGCAGAGTGACATCAACGTTACACTAAACGGAAGCACTAACCTAAGTGTATGTAGCTTTGGATTAAAGTGTGAACTAGCGGTAGTGTGACTTCAGATTTCTTTAAGTCGACAATTATGTTAAGTCGAGTCAATGTTGGCTAGTTGCTGATGACATCATTAATTAAACCAGAGTAGAAGTGAATGCTTTTACAAACTGTATTTGTAAAACTTACTGCATATGCTGACAAAAGACAGCTTGCACACCTGTGTATCTTTTACACGGAACAGAAACAAGTAGAAATAACAACAGGATGCAGCTCACCAGCAGCAATTTATGCAACAGTAACACTTGTATGTTACAACTTCCATTGAAATGCAGAAGAAGAAAGACTGAAATGTCTTTATAACACTTGGGGAGGAAAACAAAACTCGCATAAGTTCCACCCTATAGATGGTTTTCGTATGACGTCACGACAGTCTGTGCACACCGTGTGTCGGCCATCTTGGAGTAATCGAAGTAATTCATGATACAGTAGTACAGCGTGCAGTTTAAAAGGGCAGGGTACATAGGGAGAAAATGGTTAATTTCTGTGCTATTGTTGGTTGTAGCAGCACCGGTGGAAGGGACCAAGTGTCATTTTACCGTTTACCGGCGGTAATTCGTCATCAAGATGAAAAAACAAGAGATGTCGACAAGAAGACGACCAACTTGGCTGTCAAGGACCCCATGTTATGCTATCCTGATGTTGTATCTGTTCTTCAGATCAGATCTCAATTAAAGCTTGTGTCACTTCATTTGTCCATACCCATGCATGTATACTGGGACAAGGACAGTAGTCCGATTCAATGCACAAGCTTGCACTAGCTCGACTTAGCTGTGCATGTAAACGTACCGACTTACTAGCGAACCAAAACTAGCAAATCTCCACCATTCACATCATACAGTCATACCACCAGGAACAGAAATATCTGACTTCCAAATGGTTTAAGGAAAGTGTCTATTCTTCATTGGATTGTTGTCAGTCTCAACTCCCAGCCTCTTGCCCGAGACCATCACAAAGGCTAAGGTGATCAGTAGATTTTTTCAGTAGATCTCAAATTCATCACAAATGTGTAAATGGTTGTAAATAATGGAAATACTGCTGATCTGATATTATTCCACCATATTTTCTGCTAACTTTTGCACAGTAATTTATTTCTAAATCCTTTATTTTATTATGCTAATACTACAGATTTTACCTCTCTGATGGTGCCTATTCAGTTCTTTCTGACTGCGGTAACCCTCATTTCCCTGTCTGGTATTACACTGACACCTAAAATGTAACAGATGACTTTCATATCCCATCTGTTATTTGACAGAAACACCATTTTGGTGGTATCATTAATAATAGCGGGGGATTTGTCTCTGATTTACTGAATAAGTAAATGCTACACTTTAAATATTGTTCAAAATCAACAGTACTTTACTCATTTAATATTTAGCCTTACTGTTCACAGTTGTGTTTGATCAAAAACATAACCATCATACCCAAAACAAGTGAAACGTGCTCCCTGCTCTTTGCCCTGCCAGTTAAGAGATATAACTAACTTAACTCAAATGCATCATTTTTGCAGAAATTACTGAATGTTATTCCCATCATGGTAGCAGGCAGCCAATAAGCTTCTTCATCTGTTACTGTTTGGGAGTCACGCACTTTCACTGTAGCTTCTATAAAGAATAACACTGCAGCAATGTGTGTACCGCATTATCCCAAGCCTGCCATGCAGTTGCAGTGGACCGATAAAATCTTGCCATCTTTCTGAATTATAATCCAGGGAGCTAGCGGTGGCTCATTAAGCTTCTGCGAATGGAGCACCCTGCCGGTGTGTACGCAAAGGTCATTTACGATGCATACGCCTACATCACGAAGCCATCCGGATACAAACTGGTTGTACACATTAAGGCTTTTTAAAGATCTTAGTTCCTCCATTGTGTAGGGGCTGTTGGAGTACACCAAATAATTAACGATGTCATAATACGACACATCCGCCCACTTCGACACGTCGTCAGTCCAGGCTGATTTTTCAATCGTATAAGGATCAATTTCGCTTATCATTTTAAGTTTATCTTCATATCTTTGACGACTTTGTTTAATTTACTCCTGTAATCTAACAAAGATTTTGAAGACATTTCTGAATGAATGCAAAAAAAAATTCTAGACACAAAATACGCGCAGTTTGTTTATCTTGAGCACCTCCAACATGGCGGCGGTAAAGTCACGTGTTCGAAAACCATCTATAAGCCTGCTCTTCGCCATCATACTGTAAGGTGCTTTCCCATACTCTGACATGGACTTAAATACACTGAACTGAAATGACACAAAACGGCTGGTAAACAAGGGGAATCCACACGGGGTAGATGAGGGGCCGTGGCACACGAGAGGATCGGACGAGCGGAGCATGACAGAACCCCCCCAAAGGGCGAACTCCGGGCGTGCCAAAGGGGAGTGAGGAATGAGACCAGGGACACGACAAAATCTGGGGAAACAAAAGCAATTAATGCACAGTGGGGAGCAGCATGGACACCCAGAACAGGTACAAAGAGACCAACTCGGACAACAAACGACAAACCACAAAGAACGCAGACAGACACAGGGGCACCAAAAAAGGGAACACCGAACCCAAGGAGGGGAACAATAATGGGACAACACCAGGGGGCACAGACACTGGAGGCATGAAGGGATCCGGAAGGGAACAAAGGCACAGAGGGACCGGGAGCAAACACAGGGGGCACAAAGGCATAGGGCAAGGAGGCAAAGGGCAGGGGGAAACGGGGAGCCAGAGGGAACCGTGGCAGGCAAGAGGCAGATGCCGCAGGGGCAGCAGGCGACCGCAAGGCTGAGGCTGAAGGGACCCTCGGCGAGCGCGAGGGAGGAGCAGAAGGGAACGTCGAAGGGGTGAGGAGGAAGGCGGAGGGACCAACAGAGGAGGCAAGGAGGAAGATGAAGGGGCCACAGGCGGAGGGAAAGAGGAAACAGAAGCTGTGGCAGGCGAAGGCACAGCCGCCGCCAGCCAAGGTGTAGGCAAACGATGAGGCGGAGACGGGGGACCCACAGGCGACCGACGAGGCATCAGAGGCGGGACCGCAGCCGGCCGACGAGGCACCACAGGCGACCACCGAGCCGCAGCCAGTGGTCAGGGTAGGCGGGACCCGACCCCTGCACAGATGTCCCCTCCCTTTCCGGGAGACTGAGAGGCGGGGGCCTGGCTGGGATCTGCCATGCTGGGGAGATGGTGACGTGGGAGTCTCTGGGGATGACAGGGTAATTGGGGACCGGGACTGGGGCCATGGGAGCAGGGTCTGGGGGATCAGGAGCGGGAACCTCCGGGGGCGGAGCAGGAACCTCCGGGAGGCAGGAGGAACGGCGGAGCAGGAACCTCCGGGGGCGGAGCAGGAGGAACGGGCGGAGCAGGAAGGAAGAATTTCACTTTCATTGAGTTCTATGATGCATGTGAATAAGGTGATTGGGATTTAAGAGATTTCTCATTGACTCGTATTTAAAGGCACAATATGGAACAAACCTCCAACTGGGACCACGAATGAAGCCGTCATGAATCGGTTTGTCAGTACTGGCTGCTTAATTTTTCAAGTGCCAGAAAATTCCCACTCAAATGGAACAACGCTCTGACATTTACGGCACAGCATATTCTCGCTATTTTGTTTGCTTGAGCCTCTTTGTCTCCCTCTTTTATATTGAACATTTCCAAAGGTAAAGTACTATGAATTTTTTTTTATATTTCCTCCTGACCGACATGATCACTCTTTCTGATTGGATATGGAGATTTACAAGTTTTCTGCAGTGGGTTTCATCAGCTATGCATAAGTTCAGTCGTGGACGTAAATTGTCCCTACGTGCGATTTTGCGAACTAATAAACAATAATCGGGTTTCACCATGCAAAGTTTCAATGCAAATTCATGAGCCATTGTAGAGCCACGTTCCTGCAGAAAAAAGAAAAGAGGCAGTCACCACAAGTCGAGCACCAAAAAGCAGGTGTCTTTATTTCAGCGTGCCTCAAACACTGAAAAGCCCACGCCCAGCGAGTCCCCGCTTGGGCATGCATGATCACCACACCCTATGCGCATGAGCATAGGTAAGGGAGAATGTGAATCCTGCCTAAATTGTAGGAGCCCTTACACCATCGACCATCGTAACAAAAAAAAAAATGTTTTAAAGTGGTGAAAATGGCACAAATGTGAATAACCTAACAAAACATTTCTTTTTTTTTTGTTTTTAACATGTAATAGTATAATGTTATCAGAGATCATTCTAATAGCATGTTACCTTTACCACTGATTTAGGAGAAAACAAGGTCGCCAGCTTCATATATCAACCTAGTCAGCTAACGTTAGCTGGCAAGCTAGTAATATTCATTGCCCTGCCTTTTGGTCTGAGTGAACCCTGTTTGTATTATTTGAGCTCGAGCATCTCTTGTAGCAAAATGACTGTGAAGCACCTACAGTAAATGTCTGTCTAACTTTACCACTGCAAATTTGATAAACATACTAGTGGTGTAAGCAGACCGTGATTGATCTGTGTTCAGAACGGATCCCCTTCGGTTTGGCACAAATGATGTGAACCACGGATTTAACTAAAAAGTTTAACCATGATAGTGTGAAATACAGTTTTACTGCTGCTGTCACTTTTTAAAAGTTAATGTTGAAATCATTTCTCACAAGAAAGGAGAAATGCCCCCCTTACGTGTAGCACATGGGGGGAATTACTGATGTTATGGGAATGCAATAAAAAAAAAGCCTGCAGGGATTCAATAGCATTAGCTATGGCATTTTAGTGGAATCCACTTCACTCTTACTCTTTACAAATGCTGTTCGAATGTTTGATTAAAACTTTTGTTTTCACAAGATGTGATTGCGATTTTGAAAAAATAACTTTGGGTATGTTGAGACCACAAGAAAAATAAGTCATGATGCAGTGAAAAGATACAGAAAAAACAGGGCAAGTTAAAAGTTCCTAAAAATGTACCTTTAGATTAACTATAGTTACAACTGTCGGCTGATTGACAGGCTCCCTGTCCAATCAGTAACTAGCACGTGATTATCAGTAGGTATATACCCTTTCCTTTTTCAGTGCTGCTAATGTTCTAGTGTTTTCATATTTTCTGGTATTTTTTCCCATTTGTTTTCTCATTAATTGTTAGTATGTTTTCAAATTTGCTAGCCTGTTTTGCCCTTCAGGGCTTCCATATGTTAATGTCTTAATCATCAGCAACTAGTGAATGTCAAGCTTAAAGTGTTATTGACAGAGCTGATTAGTCGGTGCAGTCCCTAGGGTCTGCTGAATAAATGCAACATAAAGCTTAGTGAGATCTTTGGAGGGTTTGGCCATGTCTATTTTGAGCAATCACAGTAAATTGCCTCTTACTTTGTGGGCTGCATGGTCATATAAAATCCCACAGGGACTGCCAAGGCCAGAAAGGTAAGGGTATTCTGTATGTTTGCCCATTAAAGTGCTGGGCCTCCTAAATTTGCCAGGGTGCCCATGCCCCTACTGCACCTTGGTACCACTTCACATTTTTCACGGATCAGGATGGGAGCCTCTCCAGTTATACCCCCCTTCTGGAATTTTATTCAAATAAGAAATTAGTGTTGGCAGACAATATATCAAAAGTTCTGAGATGTCACACTTTCCTTCCACAAATCCCCATGCAAAAGTATGTGGTAAAAACAGCAGTCTGGGAAGTTATTCTGTAATGCGTAACTTAGTTGTCTTAATACCTTTCAGCATATAATTAAAGAGTAACACCAGTCACATAGAGGATTACACCATATGCCAGACTCCTTATTGTCAACCTTAATGAGAGCAATTCAAAAGCTTCACAATCTCCTGTAATTGTGGCTGGGATGTTACAGTAATTTATGCCACAAAGGAGCCCAATATACTGTGTTCCTTGCCGCGATATAAAATACTGAAACCTAATAATAATAATTAAAAGAAATAACATAGCAATTAATCTTTTTTTGTTCATTCATTAATTTACAGGGTTATAACCATTTGCCTTCAGCTGCGAAGTGTTAAACTTGGCCCGCTAAGTCAGGGCGATTAGGACATTAGCATGACATTCAAAAGATTTTGGAATAACCCACAAGTCTGAACATAGTCTGTGGTATGTGTTCTTTACATAGAGTGTCAATTTAAATGCATAAACATTTCCCATCTTTCAGAATCTGATTGCATATGTATGGAGGCCTCCTTCAGCCCTTGGAAAATAAATTAAGACCAGAACACATACAGGAAATGTACATTTTCATGCTTTCAATTTAAATTTTAAGCCAGAGTAGTCTGGGTATTCCAGTTTCCCCCCGTAGATTAAAGACACAACGCACAAGTCAGTGAGTGACTCTTAGTCGACCTTGGTTTGTGACTAAATGATGAATGCAGTTCCTAACAGGCTCTGGCTCACCATGGGTCTGTCTCACTGACGACGGAGAGGTGAGCTGAAAGATTCAAGCTGTAAAACGTGTGAGAACAGCCTGTGGATGTGTATGCGTGTGTAGGGGGCGACTAACTCTTTGTGTTGACACCCACAGGTTCTAAGCAGAAGCCAGCACTTTTGCAAAGATCTGCTCTGCCAAACATTTTAATTCCTCCTTCACTGAACAAAGCACCTTTAAGGCCAAGATAGTGACTCATCAACTCAGAATGTATTTACAACTACATCTACCAAAAGGTGAGAGATTGAATACAAACACTTTATCTAATGCTGTAACGGCTCAAACTTTTTGTTCAGCATCACAGTGCTGTTGTTCTTCCTCTTTCTTTTGGAAAAGTGGAACCATCAAATTTTTTTCATGATCCTAAAGATGTAACTACTCCAGTAGGACCTCTTAGAGATTCAGTTTGAGGAATGACTGGGGTAGATATGCTCAATAA
>JABJVO010000078.1:19998116-20011460 GCA_026770805.1 Boulengeromyrus knoepffleri | reverse complement strand
ATCTCGACGTGAGCGTGGAAACGGACGTACGCAACATTTTCGTGCGTACGCACCGTTTATACATGAGGCCCCAGGTCTGTGCTACCGAGGTCTGTCGTCGATGTCATTGCGTGATGTGCTCACTGTCATCCCTTATTACCTCAAACAGGATTGCAAGGAATCCAAACATGTTTAATGTTTCCTTGTTGCTTTAATAAACCCCCTTTGTTTTGAAAACTCACCTGCTGCTGCTCCCTCCATTCCTGCAGTTCATGACACTTAAGGTCAATCTGGTAGTGTTTTCAAATTTTTACGTACTGTGTTTGTGTGCATATGAATTTCTTTCTTAATCATAATGCGACAATGACTTCAATGAAAAATGTTTGCACATTTTTGTTTCCCTTTAGTATAATTCTTAAAAGATGTTGCATGTGCTGCAGAAGAAGGAGCAGGATGGAAGGCAGAAACACCTCACTCATTAAAAACGTAAGGAAATGCAGAATGAGAATAATTCTGGCAACAACGAGCAGGATGGGAATCTGACATCATTATGGAAGAATAAAGGTCAGTGGAATCTTTATAAATTAATTTCCATGTCCTGCCAGGGCTGTTGCATCATTGGCCATCAGACCAAGACCCCAGAATATTCTGTGAGCTTATGCATAGCCTGACATTTACGCCGTTTCATGTCTTGTGTCCAGAATGCTGCTCCATTCCAGAGGCTGAGAGTCAGCAGTCCTTTGTCTGCAGCCTGGGGGTGTCGCCCCCATCAGGCACCTGGGAATTGTGGGCGTCAGTAGTCTGTAACTGGTTTTGTGCATTATTCATTATCCAAATAAACGTGCCTAATTCCAGGAATCCCAGGAATCCCAGGAAGCATCATGTGGATCCCCAGTTAGGAATGTAGAGGACAGGAATGTGACAGGATGGGATCTTAGATTTGGACTTTGGGGCAGACCCTGTGAGGTAATAATCTGAACTTTTTCTTGACAGGCAGTAGGTATGGAAAACTTACTGGGCTGAGGAAGGACACTGATGAGTAAATAATTCAGCATTGTTTCAGGGCAGGAAAGAAAAAAAGCAAACAAGCCAGAATTAAAAAAAACACAGATCCAGTTCAAATAGATTCAGACCAATCCATTTACTCTAAAAAAAAAAAGCGAAGCCGTTTTACTGTGGATGTCGAGAGGCTCTTATCTTTAAAGTGATGGTCCTGGGGTGGTCACGGCAGCATACAGCACATAATTAAGATGTCAGTGGGGGACCATCATCTTGATGTCCTATGCTGCCACTTCATGGCACCATGTGGCAGCCTCGTCGGCAGAAGAGAGAAACAAAATAAAACAGAGGAGCGTGGCCTGTACCCCCAGTCAGTGTTTTTACAAAGAACGTGGATGAAACGTGGGTCCCGCTTTCAAGCAGAAGGGTGGCACTGCGACTGTGTTTGTACCGTGTATCAAAAGGCACGTTAATGCTGATCCGCACTTTCCTTTTGTTTCTGAGGACTTCTGTGATTAAGAACAGCATTTATGGGTCCTGCTCGCTTTGATTGGGTCAGAACCTTCTCCCGCCCACAAATCCCTTTCATTCCGGCACAGACCTGCACAGAAAAAGGTCACTGAAGCAAATTAGTTGGCTGTTTAAAGCTAGTTTTGAGCTGTGAATATTAATATTGAGAGGAAAAGAGGGAAAAATCTGGTGATTTTGATCTGAAAGGCTCGGCGGGTGCTCTCAGGCTGCAGGTGCGAGGCCTTGCTTCAATCAGGACAAGGCTGGCCCCCATCAGCTGCCTCTGCCTTCCTATTAGAGGCCTATGAGGGATAATTACTTCCATTTCTTATGCCGGGTGGCATGGACACACACCTTTGTTTTCTCCACCTTTATCTGCTTTGTGGTGAGAGGAAAAAGACAGGAGGCAGTTGCTTAGCCCGTGAAAGGGATGACACTTTTTATTAGCCACAAGAAAAAGAACGAGATCCGGTTGCCGCCGAGATACCAAAAGACTCTGACCAGAAGTCAAACAAGCCTTCAGAATAAAAGCACATCTGCCCTGAGAATTCTGATCGCTAAGAACCCGCTACAGCTTCATTTATTTATGAGGCTTTTGTGTTCACGATGCTCCTGATGTAGGATAAAGTTTGTGGGATGCTATTTCTGGGGGGAAATTTGAGAATGTTGGGAGGCCACCAGTCTCTGAACTGTGCCAAAGGCCCCCAGATGGGGGGAGGGGGAGTGGCAGGATTGTAGGGTAGGGTCCCAGGATGATTCTCTTACTGTAAATCATTAAAATTGTTCTCTCTATTTGTGGGCATAAGACACTGCCCACCCTTAGCCACGCCCATGGACCCCACATTGGATAAGCAATGATGGATGGATGGATGGATGGATAAAAGATCAGTGCTGGAAATTACATGTTGTATGGCAATTTCTTCTCTGTCAACTGACTATTACATCTGGCAGCTTCTCACTAACCGCCATGTGCGCTAGCTTGACAAAATGACAATAGATTTCAGCTGTGGCAAAACAAACAAACAAAAGGAGCTCCGTTTGCCAGTATTCGCTTCCAGGGGGGCCTCCTTTGCTGGCAAAGCGTTTGGCTGCAAAAGCAGACAGCAGAATGGCTCTGCCACAATTATCAGTTACTCAAACATAGTCGTGATGGGTTTTAATTTACTAATGGTGCCACACAAACAAATATTTATTCAAAGGGAGGATGCAGATATATCGTTTGGACGGAGAAGATAATTTTTTAAGTTTAGGCCTCAGTAATTATGTACATTTGTATCATAACACATTTATCAGCTGAGCATGTGGGGGGAAAATAGCATGCTAACTTATTCATCATGAAATAATTCTGGCTGTTCCTTCCCACCCTACTTCCTGTTTTCCATTCTCCCCCATAAGATCGCAGGATTGGTGTTTGAAAAACATTACTAGAGCCCTCTCTCTGTCCCAGGGACAGCTTAACAGAATCTGCTTCATAATGCCACACCAAGTCCCAATTGGTGCATTTCTGACTATGTGCTATACCCCAAGCCTTAGTTCCTCCCACAACCCCATCCAACTGTGTGCCCAAGTCATGTCCATAGTGTTGCCAGAGACCTGTTCTGGTTTTGCAGTGGGAATTCTACCGGTAACATCCCATAAATGAGGTCTCAAATACAGTGTTCCTAGAATTCATTGGAACTAAACAAACTCTTAGAATCACAGACACACACAAGCACACTAATTTTATGTTAAGTACAGTGCAGACTCACAGCTGAGTGATTTAATCTGCATATATAATTCATTGTGCCTTCAAACCCAGTCCTCACTGTCCATCCATCGATCCATCCATTCCTCACCATCCACCTTATCCTGATCACGGTCACGGGGTTTATCCTATTTGTAAATCACACAAGTGCTTTAAACAAATGCGAATCAGCATTTTGCTCCATGGCCAGCATGATTTTCTGCATTAGAAAACTTTTGAAATACACCAAATATAATGAGGAAAACTAAATTCATTTTATAATGTGCGGTAATCCTACCGGAAATGTCTGTTATCTAATACGATTTCGCTTGATTGGACAAAATACAGTAATTGCCAAGCAACAGGTAACAGAAGCAGTGCTAATATTTCATTATAAATGCTTATTTATTAATAATTCATTAAGGAATAATGTGTTTTGTAAATGCTACTCGGGAAATCCTTGAAGGGGCGAAAGAATGGAAAAATAATTAAAGGCACAAACGACTGGTTGGCGGGCACCTAATCACGGCGTTACAGCACCCCGGTTCCTAAGCAACTGGTACAAGGCCAAATAAAAAAGGAATGTAGCGTTGGTGCCATTTACATACGCCATTAACACGGCGCTGAAAGACAGATCGCATCCCCATGTGCGTGGAATGCTAAGCCCGTGCTCGACGTTCTTTACCCGCTCGCTGTCTGACTGATGCCACCTTAATGGCATCCCCGAGCATCACGGATGTATATCATGCTCGTTTGGGGCCTCTTTCGGGGCCACGCTCCCCTCACACACAGATGTTCTGATCCGGTATCGGGGATTCATTATGAGCTTTTCTGGGAATCTACAATGGAGGCCAAGGGCAGAGTAGTGGCTGCTGACTCTGGGTTTAGAAAGGAAAAGCAGAGAACATCTTTATTGTCATTGGACATGAACAACAAAACTCTTTGTGATTTCCTTCTCCTCCATCGCCACATATTATGTAAAGTAAATTAAACATGGTGATTATAATTAATGACAATAATAATATTATTGTTGTTGTGAATGATATAGGTATATGTTTCTGATGGTGCATGAGGGTGTTCTGTTTATATACACTTGTGCATGATCTCATCAGGTCTGTGGAGTCTGCATGTTGCCTGATACTTTAGTTCACAGAAAGCATGCAGTTGCACGAATAGGCCTGTCTAAATCGCCTTTATTGTGGGATCCTGCAACTAGTCCTGCAACTATTTACCTTTTGGGGACATTTTTTCAGTCCCCTCAATTTTATAAAAATCGGTGATTGTATGCAAAATCTAAAAATGCCAAAAGTCTTGTGTTTTATTTGGTTATTTATGATGAATATTAAAGCAGGGTAGGGGTTCAGGTTGCCGTTGTTTGGATTAGCGTTTTCCCCAAAGAATTGAATAGAGGACAAAGATATGGCTACAAATGTGTGTGTGTGTGTGTGTGTGTGTGCCTGTGGTTGTGATGTGTCTTTTTCTCATCTTAATTCCAACCAATTGACTGTCATGTCTAGAGGTTGCATTCTGTCCTTATGAGGGTAATTTTTCAGCTGAGGGACTGTAAGGGATGGATTTAGAGGTACCTCATTCATGTTGTCTGTGGTCACATCCTTCCATCCTTCTGATTGGTTATCCTGATCAGAGTCATATGGTCACAGGTCACATGCTGTTTTAAGGGGAGGGGGGTGTAGGGAACTATCCACTGGCCCAATAACAGAATCCAATTGGACAGCCTAAGGCTTGGAATGTGTGTAGGTAGTTCCAAGTGCTCCTGTAAAGTTACTTACCCTTTTACAGTAGGTAAAACTGAAATATGTCTGACTCCAATTTAATTATAGACTTTTTATGATGTTTTAGTCATAATATTTCTGTTCTTCAGATTACTCCTGGGCTTTTCTTTCTATTGCTGAACACCCATTAATCCCGGACAGTGGAGTACACGATCCGCGGATCTGCTACATAGGACTCGGTTCAGAGGTTGGGAAATCACTACAACTAAACACAATGTCAGCCTAGACAACTGTTCGGGTCTGGCAAATCATATAACTCATATAACTCCTCAGAGGCTCAGCCAACACTTGCCGTATCTGAGCTTGTGAGTGCCTCAGAGGCTGAGCAGGTCTTTGCCGTAACTCAGCGTGTTCACGCCTCAGAGGCTGAGCCGGTCTTTGCCATTATTCAGCATGTGCACGCCTCAGAGGCTGAGCCGGCGTTTGCTGTAACTCAGCGTGTGCACGCCTCAGAGGCCGAGGCAGCATTTGCCATAACTCAGTATGTGCGTGTCTCAGAGGCTGAGCTGATGTTTGACGTAACTCAGCGTATGCGCGCCTCAGAGGCTTAACCAGTATTCAGCGTATCTAACCTTGTGTGCACCTCAGAGGCTGAGCCAGTATTCACTGTAACTCAGCTTGGGCAGTTGCATCGGGTCCCGGAGAAATGGGGTTGAGTCAGAGGCTGAAAGAGAGTGTTAGATGTAATGAAGCTAATATAGACAAATGGCAGTTTAACTCTGACTGGGGAAATAAACCCAATCTACCGGAAACATACTGAGGTTAGCAAAGTCAGACAGCCAAGAAGTAATCAAAACACAGTTTATTCACAATTAATTCAAGACACTTCAATTTCACCAAATATAACACAAATCTAATTCTAACATATGGCCACAAATTACTACCTATACCATCAAGTCAGAAACTATACAAAAATTAAACAATTATATACCTCAGCTGAGTAGGCACAGAATGCAGAGAATATCTGATTACAGATGTAAATTCACACAGCAATATGTGGGAGCTCTGATTACAGAGTGTCTCTCCGTGCTACACTGGAGCTCTTCCTTAAGTATTCCAAACCAAGTGACAGAATGTCTTAGAACCCTAAATTTCCTGACCAAATATTGCAATTGATTATTTTAGGGACTGTTTTGATCATGTATGTTTGTCCTGGAGAACTGCAGATCTTATCAATTGTCAGACCCTCAGCTCCCCTTTTGGAGGAACGTGAGAATTCCTTTGTTCCGCCAGGTGATAAGGTTCTCCACTTTGGTGGGTTTAGTCTTACTTTCTGTATTTCTCTTATGTGAGAACATACTGCTTTAAGGTTGAGAGTATAGTGTTCTATAGAGCCGGTGGACCTTTGCTTTAGGACACTGGGTGGAACATTGCAGGCTTGTCAGAGCTCAGACTGACGGGGCCTGCAAGGCCTGTGGCCTTATAGTTGCCATCTTTTTCAGGTACGGACAGATCCGGCTGCATATAAAAATAAAGTCAATTGAGCTGAACTGATAAGCAAGTAAATGAAAAAAGCTTCATAGAAACAGCTGGGTTAAGCAGTTTGTCATATTTAAGTTATAGCCACGCCGTGTCTATGCCCTGCCCCTCTGCCGTCCAGCTGGCTCTTGTCCTCTTGTGTGGGAAAATGACAGGCTGTTAAATCGGCCTCAATAATTAAATAAGCGGACACACAATTGTACATAGCAGATACACAACCACCTATTGCATATTCTACTTTGATTCAGCCTCATTTGAATATAACCTGAGTTCTGGACCTCGCTGGAGGAAATTTGGCGTGATTTAATAAAGCTCTGCTGTTTGTATTTATTGATTTTTAGGCCCAGGTTTCCACATTTGGTTCAAGACCAAATAGATTTTCACATTTTGAAAGTCAAGAGAGGAGAAAAAGGGAGACTATTACGATATTTCCCATTTATACATTTTTTAGTATGCAGATTATTGATGGCGAGATGTATAATAGGTCTGTGTTTCCAATAGCATTTCCAGAATTATTTTCCCTCAGGCTGAGTTACGACGGTTCTCAAACCGACTTTGAGAAATGTGTGAGAAATGAATAAGAAATGTTATATTAATGTTATATTAGTGTATGACAGGTAAAGATTACGCGAGTATCCCATGTGATGATTGATGTATAGGAGTCAGTTATCGATTTGGTTCTTCCAGGCCACCGGAGGGGTGTCAATATGATTTACGTACTTAGAACTTCAATGTAACCTAATTTCATTTCTGAATATTTTAGGCATCTTGGTGCTGGGGCAAGGCGCAAAATTACTTTATAAAATTAGTTTAACTTAAAATAATATAATCTATTCACTGTTATAATGTGCAATCTCTCCAGATGGGCATAAATTCAATACAGAGCAAGCTTGCATGGACTGGATGTCACATATCAATCGCTTATCGTTATTAGTCTGTGAAAATCAAATTATAAATTATAAAAAAACCTCCATACACTGTGTATTGTTAGCTTCCGCTGTTTCATCCTTAGAGTACTTAACTAAACTAAGGAGCCATCTATCAAACTAGGAGCTTGTGATTGTAAAATCTATTTAAATGATACTAAGTCGGTGGAATGACTCCTTAATTACAGTGGAAACCTTTTAATCACAGAGTGGGGAGAGGTTGTGTGGCCAGGGGGTGGAGTCTGATGTGTTTTCACTACAAATGCAAAGCAAACAAGAGGAGGGGGGAGAGAAAACATGGGATGTGGGGGGCTTTTTAATCCGTGGAACCTCTTGGTGTCCTACCCCGCTCGTCCAATCATCTTGTGGGCCACGCCCCCTCGTTAATCTCGTGTGGAATCCCCGTGTTCATCAGTTGTTTCCTGTTGTTGTCATTAGCCCTCTGTATTTAGTCCGCGTTTCAGTTTGTTTCCCCAGTCCGGTCATTGTATTGTCAGTCTGCGTTTGCTTGCCTTCCTGTTCATTAAACCCCGTATTTTCCCGATTCCTGGCATCCTGCTCTTTCTTCTGCGCTCTGTGTGCTACACGACACTTGGGACTCAGGACATGATTTTAAATCCAATTAGAGGGTGATTGTGATACAAGTGTGACACAAGGGGACACAAATGACCTAAGGGGTGGGCATGAAGTGAGAGGGGGCAGTCATAGCTCAACTGGCAGAATGGAAACCTCAGTGGGAAAAATTCACCATTAATTGAGTATGTGTCCCACAAATATAGCACTGCTCTCACAATGCCTGTGCGTGCGACATAACCCCCTTATTTAGACAGCTGTTAGAGGGACCATCAAGGACCAAATAATAGGGAGCGCTCCTGACCACAATCACCTGACCTACAGTCACATGACTGGGGTTTGACACCTTGATCAGTCCCACCCATCGCATTAAACTGATGCGATCTGCCCCATCATGCGCCACACCAAGCATCAGATGCAGTGTCCAGAGCCCACAGATGTATTACTGTTCCTGATTGTACGTTTAGGTTTCATGACTTTTTATTAAGAAGGTTATTAAGAAAACAACTGAACACATTACTGTGCCGAAATATGTCTGTTTTACCATCTGTAATAATTCCTCTTCTTTAATACAACCTCTGATGACACAAATATGTTGGAACAATAACAATTGCTTTGAAACACAGATGTGTTAGTTTAAACAATGGAGAACAGAGGAGATCCGGAACACAGGAGACTCTCTGCTGTTTGCGTGGCTCCTTTATGACATCACAGGGAGAGATTCCTCCTTTTGAGGAGAATGAAGCCGTCTAAGAAAACATGCAGTGAGTGTCACGTCCAGCTCCGTCCGATCCTTGTGTGTGCCACACTCACCTCGTTACCCAGTGTTTATTCCCAATTGTATTCACCTGTTACCTGTTACGTTCAACTTGTTCTGTGTCTTTAGTCCGCGTCTGAGTTAGTTTCCCTAGATCCGTCATTGTATTGTTATGCTTGTTCGTGGATGTCTGCCTTCTCGTTGCCATTAAAACCCCGTTTACCCATCAGTCCGGCTCCTCTCGCCTGCTTACTGCTCGCCCGCTCCACGCGTTGTAACAGAGAGCACAATGAGCTTAATATCATCTGCAGGGTGGTTGTTACCGTGGCTTTCGTTCTCTGCTCTGCCGGCTGACAATGATACATGTATAAAAAATGTTCGTATAAAAGTGCAGGCTGTCAGGACACGGCTCTGAGAGATATTTCCTCGTCACTGCCAAAGGATCACACGGGAAGTAAATAGATACAAAAATTTAGACATCAGACAGAAATGAGCGCCGTTTCAGCACAGGCAAACATCTTGTTCCCAGTTGCTTTTAAGCAGTACTTGTTCTGGCTTTTGAGATGTTCATTTCTCAGAGGTACAGCCCCACCAGGACCCGTTCAATGAATATTTCTGGAAAAATTGAAAATTTTTGGGAAATTTAAGGCTCTTAGTCAAGGGCCCAACAGTGAAATCACTCTGAAATCATTTGAACCAATAACCATCAAGTTAGTTTCTACAGGTTGAATTTCAATGTATTACTTCTGGGTGAAGCTCTCCGCAGAGCCCCTGTTCTAAGGTGTAATATACCTCTACGCCAACCTGGGAATGAAATCATTGATTAAAACACCTTGAAGATAGAGATGAAAGGTGGGATTGAGATGACGGAGAGGGCAAGTGATGTTCCACATGTCCTAATTACAGAACAGCGCATGCAATGCGGCCCTGCCCGCCGTTGCCCTCCTGTTGCATCAGTTGTGATGAGCCGCTTTGTTTTGTTCCGTTTACTTATTCACCTGTTTATGTGTTTTCTCAGATAACACATCAGAATGGGGTGCGACAGCGCCTCCTGTCAGCTGGCACTGGACATAGCGGCATTCTCAGTGCCCTGATCACGTCGACTCTTCCCTGCTATAGCCTTATCCCTTAATATTTCACATCAAATGGGGGGAAAAAAAGAAAAATGGGTGGGCTGCCCTCAAAGGCAAGAAAACAGATGACTTCTGGGGATGGACGATATGAAGATGAGAGCAGAGCCAATGGCTTAACAAAAAACTAATAAAGGATGTTACCTGTTTATAGGAAACCTGAAATATTCTATAGTAGTCAGCTGGCAAAAGTTGAACAGGTTTCTGGGGCCCCACTCAAAAAGCCACTTCGCCTCACCCCTAAGTGTAGTGACTGCTAGTGGCCAACAGGGGGCCTCACGCGAATGCATGGTTTGAGTGGTGCTGATCTTATTATTGTAGCTCAACTATATAACTTAGTCGCCTAAGTATTGAGGTGTCAAATTAAACAAGAGCAGTGTGCTTTAATAAAAACAGATCGTGTTATAAATATTGCACAATTTTTTTTTTGAGATCAAATGGCATCAATATTGAATTATTTCCCCTTGTGTATTTATCTTCAAATGCTCTGTATTCCACAGGAAAGGGCCGGCGATCTATATGAATGATTCATACGAGCTTGTTCTTACCTGTGGACAGGCATGAGAGAGACGCCTCATGTGGGTCCTGATGAAAAATGTAACAAGACGCAGGCAGATCAGACCCGGGTGCGGAGCACCAAAGTTGATGCATTAGAGAGGAGCTGCTGCTCGTCAATCACCTCCTTACGATGGTCAGACATGCCATGCGTGCTAAATCTTCCTGCTGTGGCTGTCCATAAGTGGCAGCGCTGCACTCGAATTTCTAGGTTTACGTAGCTGAACTCATTGAGTGGGCGTGGTATTTGAATGGAAGTCATTAATTAAGCAAACAAACAGTGTTTTTATTCAACATTTTGGTATTTCAGTATTTGTTCTGTGTTTGTTGTGTGGAGGTCACTTAGTTTGCTTTATTAGAGTGCTTGCTTTTTTGTGCCATTGTAAACTGAACTCTCGGCCCTATTTTTATTTTCAGTTTCTTTTGTTGCAATCCACAGACAAAAATGAAACTTCAGGAAAGTAAAGGGGCAATGAGTGACAACAATAGAGCGTCAGAGAGGGAGAGAGTGAGAGAGCTGTGAATCACAGACAGCTACGGTTAAAAACAAGTTAACTAAATAATGCTCCGCTTTTTTTGTTCAAGTGATGTGTTATTCTTGAAGAAGTGTGTATGAGAAGCAGAAAGATGTTACCTGTGTCCCTCTGCTTTGTGATTTTTTTTTTGTTTCTTTGTTCTGATTAGACTATTAAACTTCTTGCGTGACTTGTATGTTATCATGCCTATATGAAAGGATAGTGATGGGATTAACCACCTGCAGTAGCAATAGTAGAATGTTTTTCACAGTAACCCTGTGATTGACCTCGCTGCCACGTACTTATATGCATGTCTGTGTCTGTGTGATTTGGGAAGCCATGGTGCACACCAGGAAACAGCCCCCCCCCCCCCATTGGCCACTGTGTAATTCAAACCCTGCTTTTGGATAAACTACGTCAAGCACCTGCAACTAAACATTCTGGGTTTCAATCTAAAAACAATTTATTGTTTTGCTTTCACCCGTGTGCCATGGGAAGGTGAACCCCCCCCCTCTCCCTTGCATTCCAAATGGCACACAGGCATGGGGAGCTGTTAATTTAATAAAAAATGAAGGCGGGGCACATGCCACTGAGATGGATGACCGTAGAGGAGATATTGACAGGTAGCTTAATTGTCCCCTCCCCAGAAATATTCGAAAAAGAGCAAAAAATGCCCCCCTTCCCTTACCTGGTGCTCCTGATGACCCTGACCCCCCTGCACAGTTGTTAAGGACCCTGGCATCTGCAGACATGACAAGGACTCATTCATTAGACCTTGACTGGTGTGGGCCCCCACATCATAAATCGCCATCTCGAAAGGAGAGGGGTCACGTCCTCTTTGGGAAGATTACCACTGGTGGATTAACAGGGACCCTATGAGGGTCCTTATAGAGTTATAATTTTATTTGAGTAATATTTTACCAAATGTTATTAATGAGCAACAGAATTCACTTCCAATATGGTTTAAATCAAATCACTGAGATGGTCATTGATGTTACAGCCGGAGACAACTGATGATCAGAGACTCGGACGATCATCGACGGAAGCAACTGAAGGTCAGCCTCAGAAACTGTGGGATCGTTATGTCCCAGAATGTTCCAAAGAAGGTTCCAGGATATGGGTGCTCATTTCCGAAAGGATGCTTCCCAAACTGTCTTCCTGGAAATGGGTCTTCCGTCTCGATGTGCTTTTTGGTGGCTGAAGCGGTAATGATTGCAATGCATCTGTCTTTAAAGACCCCCAATGCTGTCGCTCCAGCTGTGGTGGTTTCTGAGCTGTTTCTCAGAAGAAATTGAAACAAAAGCATATTTATGGGGTTTTTTTGAGAAATGAGAATGGCACACACAAACAAAACATGCATCTGTTAGCATCATGTTAAAGCAACTCTCTTAGGAGGTTTTCCTGGAGATTTTTACTTAATTCCTTATTATACTGTGGTCTTGACCGACATGCGCACTCACAGAGTATATTCTATCACCACGGTATTACAGCAATCTCCATTATTATTAACCTTTTTGTTCCTTTGAAAAAAGAGATCTAACACAAGACATGATATTGCACCTTCTGTTCACGCTGGCATTTAATTTAAAGGTGGTGTTTAACAGTAGTACAAAGTCATGGTCCAGGTTATGTAATTACAGTGAAGGTGAAAGGTGTAGAAAGGTCCGGAATGCTAAAAAAGAAAGATCACTGCTGCAAACATTACACCGCTGTGAGATTGTACAAATCTCCCAATGTCTGTCAATATGGGAAAAATGTACAGTGCTTATGGAATCAATATCATTTCCTCTATCTATGGGTTGGAGGAATGAGGCAGGACAGGTATGAGTCAGGAGACACATACATCTCACCTTCACATTAAGTTTTTTCCGAGTGCATTCACGGTGATAACCTGATTCTATCCCTTAAGATAAGCCTGGTCTTACCTTTTATTCCCGTGGTGAAAAAGCAAAAGGTTTCTGTCAGCAAGTTAAGACAGATTGGAGAATAACATATTTTTAGAACAACGATATGATCTCTGCTGCTCATCATTTTTTACACAGACACACACATATCCTGCTACATTCTAGAGTCTCACAAAGCCTTGGCCCCTTTCTCAGGCAAACCTATATAAAAACCTATGTCATGCCCTGCTCGTCCGAACTTTCCTGTGTGCCGCGCCCCAAATTTATATAAGTGTTTAAGTGTGAGGGGTAAAATAGGTGATACTCCATGAATATGGTTATAAGGGTGGCACACAAAACACTAAGATTGTCTAAGGACACCTATTTGTGTATTGAGACTAGCAATCATAAGCAAAGAAATATACAGGGTATACAAAAGTTGAACTTAAAAGAAACTTTCTTTAGGGTGTTGGCCTGTTGGGTGAGTGGTATGTAAGGCAGGATGTCTGGGGAGGGGGTTGT
>JABJVO010000078.1:19977451-19997878 GCA_026770805.1 Boulengeromyrus knoepffleri | reverse complement strand
TGTTGTGCCCTTGCGTTGTGGTGGGGGGGGGGGGGTGGGGGGGGGGGGGGGGGGGGGGGCGTCATTAACCCCCCTTTTGTGCCTAGGCCAGCGAGTACCTCTCGTACCAGGGTAGGTCTTGTCTCAGGCCACCTTGAATCTAAGCTCTGTCGTATGTTCATGTGTTATCCTACAACAAGATATGAAATTATATAACTTAGACAGGGACAATTCTAGGATTTTTTTTAAGGTGGGGGGGCATAAGTGGGGCAACAATTAGCATTAGCCAATGATATGTTTTGAACTGGTGAGAGACAGGGGTGAGGGCACTCTGGTGGCCAATCAGCTTCCAGCGAGGGCCCTGCTTTCTGAGCCCCTGTGGCCCCACCCCTATATACAGCCCTGAACTGCTCAGCTTATTATAATTCTCCATAGGTTCCTAATCTGACTTCACAAGAGTCCTCAAAGGTATGGAAGGTAATTCTCCCTTAAGGTCATATGTGCCTCATAGCCCGATCATGCTAATTTTTCTGTATGCTGTCAGGAACCAATTGCAAGTCTTTAACCCCTGACCTGATGATGGATCTGAATCGTAATCCTCCCCAGGGGAAACCTCAGTTCCATCTTCATAGCCGTTATTAAACCACCTTGCTCTTCCCTACCCAATCCCAAATTAAATTAGCACGGGGATGATAACTGACAGGCCATACAAATGAGGCCTCCTTCATATTCACACTGCCGCTTTTCGCCTTGAAACAAAGCTTGTTCTCTGAGGGGCGTAGGCAGTTTTTAAACATTATTCATCACATCACCCAGCTGCCTAAGCAGCACCTTTACTCAAGGCTATTTCACAGTGTGGAATGTTTACATGAACTTCTAAAATCTCAGTCCTTTTAGCCAACCATTGGGACGTAGCCAAATATGTTCAATTTAGCTCATGGGGACTTTAGAAAGTGAAAGATTTTAATACAATAAAGCTAAGAGCCAAGTCCTGTAGACAAACCAGCTACCATTTTGTCACATTGAACTTTGACCTTTGCACACTCTGCATTACTAGTTTGAATGCCATCTAAGATGTCCAAATAAAGTGTTATTCTTAGCTACTGCAAGGATAACCTTTTTCTGTAAATGTCAGATGGGAGAGACGCAATTGCAGCTCTGATGTTTACAGAATATACACAGTAGATTCTATTTTTTAGTAGTTAATATAGTAAGAGCTGGGTCACATAATATAATTTAATTTCACATAAAACTACTTCCAGCTTCCTTTCAGCATATTAATTGATACAGCAGGAAGATCCTACATTATATAAGGATTAAGTGGGTATGTGTACACTATAGGCCAGAAGTTTGGGCCCACCCTCGGATTAAAAAATAAACAATACACTGCTTTGTCAAAGTTTTACCAGCAGAAAATATTAGAAATACTTAAAATAAATGTAACTGACTGGTTTTTAGTATTTTATAGTTTGTAGTAACACATTATTTAGCCACAAAGGCTGAAACTATTGGTTTTGAAGAAGACATATCAGGTCTGTTTTCAGTGCATTAACATTCACTTTATGTTGGAATTATATTTCATCATGTCAGAGCTTCATTTGCTCTTGGCTTCCCTTGATAGTGTCTTAACAAACTAAACGACAGCCACTTGTCTGTCTTGTCCCAGATCAGTTTGGAGAGGTTTAACGCACTGTCTGCTCCTCATTTCAATCTTCTGCTGTACTGTACTGGAACAACCGAACAGAGGGCTCAGCATATTAATTGATACAGCAGGAAGAGTGGGTAAGTGTACTTTGAGTGAAGGTGGCCTGAAGCCTGATCAATTACCAGATACTGAGGGACTTGCGGATGGACTAATAATAAATAAGTAATGCTGGTGGCTTTGAGGTGTCCATGCTGCTACCCCGGCAGGCGCTTGAGTGTTTAAAGACATAAGGTAGGAGGTGGGGGTGCAGCTGGCAGCTTTGAGCTGTCTGTGATGCTGCCCCAGTGGGGGCATAGCCATTTAAAGACACAAGTTACAAGCCAGCAGTGCAGTTGTAAGCCTGTTAGAGCGCTTACCACTCAGAATGACGGCCCTGCCGGTTCCTTGGATCTCAATAATAATCCCCCCCACTGATGATGCAGGATGCCCGGAGCATGTACGCTGTATGCCGATCTGATCCTGCCAAATTATCGCATGGACATGCACCAGATGCATTCTGCATCAGAAGCATTCTGCAAGGCTGAAATATTGAAACCAAGTTCCCCTCCCCCAAATCTCTTACACTGGCAGGAGATGAACAGCAGCAGTGCCTGTCTTTCTAACACACAGCCACTGGTGTTCTCCAGCTTAATGATCGCATCAGCACATTGGGGTTCAAATATCGGGGCTCCTGTCAGATAAGCTCTGTCCCTCAATCACTATCGTCTGAATTCCCCAAAAGGGGGAGGAACGATCTGACGATCTGTATAATAACAGTAATTATACAAATGAGAAATATTTAAATACCGACCCATCCATTTTCTCTAACCACTTGTCCAATTTAGGGTCACAGGGGGTCCGGAGCCTATCCCAGAGGCTATGGGTGCACAACCCAGGATGGGGTGCCAACCCATCGCAGGGCACACACACACCAATCACTCACACATGCACACCTATGAGAAATTTGGAGACTCTAATCAAACCCAAAGTTCATCATTGAGTCAGTTCTCCATGCCAGCCTGTGTAGGGTGGCAGATTTAAGTCTCCACCCAGAATGTCATGGTTCGTAAGTCACATCCCAGGCACATTCCAGACATGTGAGAAGAAAGGCAATGATTATGGATGGTCTGAACTGACACATTAATGGACAAGCATAGTAGATAAAAATCTATGTACAGCAGCACCGGCAGCCATAGCTACAGTCTGTTATGTGTCAAGTTGAGGGTAAGTTAAATTGAAATAATAGGTCTTCAGTCAAGATTTAAAGACTGAAACCGATTTGGCATCCCAAACATATGCTGGCAAACCAATCCACAATATCCTCCTGAGACCCAAGGAAAAAAAGTGTCCTTCAGTTTTGGGTTAATTGTGATTTTCTATGTCTTTGGAGGAAATAAGCCATCTTTTTAGTGAACAACAGGAATAAATATGTTTCCTTACATTAGTGGAAAGATATATGCAAAAACAAAATGTCCACTGCAATGGACATAAACGAATGGGTGGGGTCTCAGGAGGATATAGGGGTCCTGTAGCAGAATGCTTTACCGCCAACTGTCACTTTATTTATATGTGGAACGACAAGGAAACCTGTGTTCTGTGATCTGAGCGGACGATGCTAGACTATTAAGTGCCTTACCTGTAAGGAAAACTTCAGTCCTGAACCTAACAGGAAGCTAGTGCGGAGAACCAAAGGCAGGGATTATGTCTTCAAAGAACCACATATGCTGGTGTGTTTCGAGTGCTCGGGCTCTAACTTGAGTTAACCATCCCCATCAGCATTGTGACAACCTCTCATTAGTCCTGTATTAGAGTGCTTTCCAGTTCTGTGCTTCACAGTCCTGTATTCCCCAATCTGGCCATTGATGTCAGTTCTCAGTTGCCTGTGCCCTTAAACATACGTCGTGGTCTGGTTTGTTTCAATGCTCCTGTTTTGTTCAATAAAGCCCCTTTTGTTTTACTGATGCCTACCCTCGAGTTCTTCGGTATTTTAGTCACAACTTCCAAAACTGTTTTCTGCTGAAACTGTAAAAACTTAGGTAAGAGAAAAACTTCTGCTTTTAGGAAGTACAATGCACCCAGTTCAGTTCACATATCAAAAGTCAACACACTATTTACAGCACTTTATAGCCAAATGTAGCAGCAATTTTTGTTTGACCTAATTACAGCACATTGCAGCTAAATCTTGCAGCTCATTTGATTTTATTCAGTGTACTTTTAATTCAAGTTTGAATTTAAGTTATTTGAAGTTTTGCACTTTGCAGTTTATATTTGCAAAAGTTTTTATTTTTGTATTGATTTTACCATTTATCTCCGGGCTGCCTTTCATATGGGAGGGACTGAAAGAAAATAAGTCTTACTAAACGTTCACATTGAATAGTAGTAAACTGCATTTGATTCAGTGTGTTTTTTTTCTTCTTTGACACCTATTAAAGTGAAATGGGGAAAAAACTCAAAACAGTAATCTAGAATCAAATTTATGCATGTATTGAATCAAGAATAATTTTTTAATCAAGAATCCATTTTGAATCAAATCCTGAGCCCAAGAATCAAAATAGAATTGAATTATGAGATGTGCTTCATTGTGTACCCCTAATTTTTAATGCCATTAGTACCTAATGGAAATGATCAATAAAAATAAGTCTGCGACTAATTTGCTCATTTTATTATTTTTGCCAGGGATTTCCTGCAGGATATTGGCTCTGTATGCTTACCTGTTGCCACTAAGATCGATGGGATGCCCCCAACATCATCTCCACCAAGTGGCTTGAGGTAGAGAGCACACAAAAAAAAGAGGTAGATCACACAGTGGCTACTCGTTTGGCTAGTGTTACCAAAACAGTACATCATGTCCTCCTGGCAGTTTCCCAATGCGGCCTTGTCATCCATTCCATGTCAGAACACCAACATTACATTTACTGCAATCACATTCCAGAGTCCACTGTGAGTGATCCGCTACAAGCGCGGACTGCAGACAAGAGATCGAAGAACCCATCACAAGGAGACTTATAGAAGGCGTAAACAGGGCAGACTCCACAAAGGTTATGTTGAAAGTTTAGCTGTGTGTGCTGATGGAGCAAACAAATGTAAACTATATTTCAGTTGCTTAGCGACATGGTATGGCATCTCAAAAAGAGACGTGACCAAACTCCTAGCTTCACTAAGCTCCTTCCAGCCAATCAGACGTGCTTAACATTTATACAGAAAACAGTGCCAGGTAGTGGCGAAAAAAATTGAGAAGGTAAGCTAAGAAGACAATACATTTTACAATATCATAAGAGTAATTTTTATCAAACAATAATTATTTCAAAAAGTTACTTGTTTCATAATTTTTTTTTAACCAAACAAATTAAATGAGACAATTAACATTGATGTTCATCTTGTTAAATTAGTAAATTTTATTGGAGAACATACAGCACTCAGTGAACTATGCCTTTACTATGTACCAATGATAGTAGCGAACGCATAATAATGGAGAACAACTTACTCAAGTGTAAATATGCGCGTTACTCTAAGACATTTTACAGGCCTAATCAGCTGAACCATTTTTTCTTTGCCAATTTTTGTTGTGTGATTTCACCGCGTAGTGCAAATGCTAGGACACACAGGAGTATTGGGTACATACATCGTCCTTGTGTACGGTCATTAAGATGTCGAACTAATAGCTCTATGAGAGCCATTTGTTGATTGAGAGTCACGTCTGCTATCCAAGTACAGTACGATCATCAAAATTCCAGCAATGTAAGATCACAATGTCATCATCATGTAACTGGGCCTGTCTTGCTCGCAGATCAGCTAGTGTATCCGTGAACCATAATTGGTCATTTAAAGAATGTGTATTCCCAAGGAGATCAGCTAGAAGGGCTTGGTATTCGGCAAGTGGTAATGCCAGATCCAGAGGTAAGAATGGAGCTGACATTTCAGCCACCAGTTGTTGCCGTCGAGCTTCACGTGAAGCAATCCATAGAGAGCAAATACATGATGCAACTATGAACCCATCACGCGTTACTGCTTGTGCCATTACAACTGGACGTAGAAAGGGCGCTAGATCGATTTCCCTCAAGATACAAGGCTGTAGTCCCATATGGAATTGTGCAAATCCCATTACCTCTTCATTGTCAGCAGGTCCATATCCATAGTGTGGTGCACGGGGTGGACGAACAGGTAGTGGCGCCAATTCTCCCCACCATGCAAGCGACGAAGAAAGGCTGCTACAGAGACAGTGTCTACTCCAGCCACTAGACCATCAGGAGGTGGTTGTGGATTTTGTGCCATGTTTTAGTTGTTGTTATAACCAATGATATGTAAATTGACTATGAGATATCCGTAAGCCAGAAAGAACTTTTTAAAGGAATATAGATTATTATAGTAGGTTCTGCCTCTATGGACCTGCTACCTCTGATAGGAAACTCCAACCATGATCCCTACAGTCGTGGCCAAATGACACATGTATTGGTATTTGGTGCTGCCTCAGTTTTTATAATGGCAATTTGCATTTACTCCAGAATGTTATGAAGAGTGATGAGATGAATTGCAATTAATTGCAAACTCCCTCTTTGCCATGAAAATGAACTTAATCCCAAAAATCCCATTTCCACTGCATTTTAGCCCTGCCACAAAAGTACCTGCTGACATCATTTCAGTGATTCTCTCATTAACACAGGTGACAGTGTTGACAAGGACAAAGCTGGAGATCACTCTGACATGCTGATTGAGTAAGAATAGCAGACTCTGATGCTTTAAAAGGAGGGTGATGCTTGAAATCATTGTTCTTCCTCTGTTAAACATGTTTACCTGCAATGAAACACACACAGTCTTCATTGCTTTGCACAAAAAGGGCTTCACAGGCAAGGATATCGCTGCTAGTAAGATTTTACCTAAATTAACCATTTGTCAGATCATCAAGAACTTCAAGGAGAGAGGTTTGTGAAGAAGGCTTCAGGGTGCCCAAGAAAGTCCAGCAAGCACCAGGACCGTCTCCTTAAGTTGATTCAGCTGCGGGATTGGGGCACCACCAGTGCAGAGCTTGCTCAGGAATGGCAGCAGGCTGGTGTGAGTGCATTTGCACGCACAGTGAGGCGAAGACTTTTGGAGGATAGCCTGGTGTCAAGAAGGGCAGCAAAGATGTCACTTCTCTCCAAGAAAAACATCAAGGACAGACTGATAAAAGGTACAGGGATTGGACTGCTGAGGACTGGTGTCATTTTCTCTGATGAATCCCCTTTTCGATTCTTTGGGGCATCCGGATAAAAGATTGTCCAGAGAAGAAAATGTGAGAGCTGCCAAAAGTAAAGCATCCTGAGACCATTCATGTGTGGGGTTGCTTCTCAGCCAAGGGAGTGGGCTCACTCTCAATTTTTCCTAAGAACACACCCATGAATAAAGAATGGTACCAAAACATCCTCCAAGAGCAACTTCTCCCAATCATCCAAGAACAATGTGGTGATGAAAAATGCCTTTTCCAGGATTTCCATAAGGCAAAAGTGATAATTAAGTGGCTCTGGGAACAAAACATCAACATTATAATCCCATTGGGAACTTCTGGTCAATCCTCAAGAGGTGGGTAGACAAACAAAAACTCACAAATTCTGACAAACTCCAAGCATTGATTATGCAAGAATGGGCTGCCATCAGTCAGGATTTTGCCCAGAAGTTGATTGACAGCATGCCATGGTGAATTCCAGAGGTCTTGAGAAAGAAGGGTCAACACTGCAAATGCTTATTCTTTGCATAAACTTAATGTTATTGTCAATAAAAGCCTTTGATATTTATGACATTCTTGTAATTATACCTCAGTAAACCACAGAAACATCTGACAAAAAGATCTACAAACACTGAAGCGGCAAACTTTATGAAAACCATTATGAAAACTTTTGGCCATGACTGGACATCCACCTTCCCCTTGTTAATATTCCAGAAGTTTCCAAACCCTGAATAAATCTCAGATTAATCACCGCAATTCTTCGTACTGGACAACAACCACCACTTCTGTGCAGACAAGCCCAGTAAAGAAATATTACAAAATAAGAATAGATGCTTTAGATGAAGCAATTTTTCCCATAAATAGCAGGCAATGATGCTTCATCTTAAATCCAAATACAGAATAACAGATTAGAAACCTTGGGGCACCTTGGATATGTACTTATTGACAATGAGGAGCAGAATACACCAAGGGTGTGTGATGCAAGAGGTGCACGGCTTTATCTAAAGCTCTTCATTTGCATTTCATATTCGAAAATTCAAATTATACGGCGGTGAAATTAACATGAGAATCAGAATTTGAAATTTTCTTATTAAGAAGTTTAAAATTTGCATTTGTATAATGTCTGATTTTGAAATAATGCAAGTGAATGAGAAAATAAAGTTTTAAATCTTTTCTGGGATTAACAAAACAAATTCTAAATTCCTAAATATGGATTTAGCTATGTTTGCCATTAATCTCACTGATGGATACATTTCCACAAAGCAGACATGAAGGACCATGTAGCAGGGATGATAAGGCGAATATTATAAAAGTGGAATCAGAAAGGGAGATTTTTTTTTTCCTGGTCTGGAAACAAATATATATGATCCTGTAAATGAGGATTTTTTTTTACTGAGTCCATATTTAAGCAGTCAAGAAAAGCACTTTGATTTTTAGTAAAAGAGTACTTTATCCCACAGACAAAATATGTAGTTTTTGTATATCCCATTATGCACTGCATGACACACACAGATATGTACATACAGGTGAGGTGTTGGGGTCAGAGGGCAGGGTCAACGGGCATGTCAGCCAGCATCCAGCACAACAGTTGGGGTTAAGGGCCTTGCTCAGTGGCCCAAAAGTGATATAACTACTCAAAAATGGATTCAAATCCATTACCTACTGAACTACACACTGCCCATTCTTAATGTGACTGCTTATCCCTCAGGACAATTTCTTGAATGAATGAAAGTTCCATTTATACAGCGCTTTTCAATACATCCAAAGTGCTTTAGAGAGCCAATAGGGAGCCACTTCAACCACTACCACTGTGTAGAACCCACCCCGATAATTCAAAGGCAGCCATTCTG
The DNA here is from genome assembly GCA_026770805.1 of Boulengeromyrus knoepffleri. NCBI lineage: Eukaryota > Metazoa > Chordata > Actinopteri > Osteoglossiformes > Mormyridae > Boulengeromyrus > Boulengeromyrus knoepffleri. The sequence continues at coordinate 19,989,165 of JABJVO010000078.1, read as the reverse complement.
CACCAGTACACTCACCATACAGTAGCTAAGGTGGTGAAGGGGCAGGAGAAAATTCAACAATTAGATATAGGGAATAATCAGGAGGCCAGATTTTATAGGGCCACAGAGGGCAATTTCAGGCAGGATGTTGGGGTACTACTCCTACTCTTTCAAAAGATGCACAGGGATCTTTTATGACCATAGAGAGTCAGGACCTCGGTTTTACATAATTTTTACAGCACATTGTCACTATTACTGCACTTGCAATCCACAGAGACCACAGGATGGGCTAACCTGTTGGCCATACCAACATCTCTTCCACCAGGAACCCAGCTTCCTTAGTTGGTTCTCCCCTGCAAGTACTGGCCAATGCCGAACCTGCTTAGCCTCAGATGTGGCATGACTTTCACATCCTATACAGGGTCCTTCATAACCTTGGTTACCACTCATTTACATGAATGTAGCCCTCTCTGTTTTATTCCCCAGTTGATATTTTCATTTATTTATTTTTCTGTCTTTGAATAGTATGTAAACACAAGGCTTCTCCTGTTGAAGAAGTCTCAACAAAGGCTTTGTGGTTCAGGGCTATTGATAGGGCTTGATTTTGTGCGCCATGCTTTGTTGTAATAGTAATGTGATTTGAAGTCAGCTTTGAACCAGGAGAGAGTGAAGACCTGAATGGCATGATGTTTCATTCGAAAGAATCAATCAAGCATCCAATCTACATACACATCCATACGCTACACTGGTCCAAGTCTGATAATACAATCATATCCGCTCTCATGTATCGCATGAGAGATGGAAACCAGAAATGTCATAATTACAATCGCATTATATATTATGACATCCATTAGATACACTTCCAGACTGGAAACTCTGAGATGCGTGTACTTCTTACGATAAAACTTCTGTGAATAGATTAAATGTGCTGTATGTTGGGTTTTAAATTTCACATCAGAATCAATGAACAGGCATATTAGATAATATACAATGACTTGTGCAATGCTAAGGGACCTCCGGAAGGGCTGTCACATCAGACTGTTTATAATTCAGGACAAAATTCCACATTAAGATTGTACTAACAAAACAGTAACTCACTCCCCCTGCATTGGCAGGGTTTATCAAGCCCTGGAAAGAGTTTTTATAATGAGCAAATGCAAACGGCAGTACGCCTGAGGTTCGCGTGGAGGGGAGTTGGCTAACATCAGCCCTGATTGGCCGGCTGTGGGCCGTCTAGCTGCAGTTAAACAAATGCCAGGCTGGCTCAGCAGATAAATGCAGAATGACAGGAAATGAGACGCATCTTGGTGGCACGAATGAGACAGAGTGCTTGCGATACAATGGGCCATTCCTCTCTGGCAACAGTCGCTGTCGGCAGTAGTGAGCATTTCCTTTACCCTACAGTCCTTCTTTTTGTTGTCATTCAGGGCCCACATCACTTCTGACACACATTGTACCCGCCCCTCACCCAATTGAATATGGAAACATGCAAACCAGATGAGACAGAGTGGGATGTGGTTGGGGGGGTGGGGGGTTCCTCCACATCACTGGGCTGCCCCTACTCTAAGAGCCAGCAGACGAGTTTAATTAAATTTAACGGTTGAGCTGCTTCCGGGTGATTTTACAAGGACCCGGTGCCAGAAGTACAGAACAGGTGTGTGAAGGTCGGCGCTTTTTACCCTGGCACAGAAAATATGGCCACTTTCAGAGCAAACAGTGGGGATTTATGTTCCTGCTGTACATCGCAACAGGAGTGCCCCCTTACTATTCTTCCAGCCTTTTCACCGATAAGTTGGAGATTTGTTTCCAGTGGTTTCTTACATGGGCATATTATGTCAGCATGTTTGATTCATCATGAGTGAGTCACTCGGTCACATGACACTTAAGCACACAGCCCCCCTGCCCTCTGACCATATACCTAAAGACCACTGTCAATCCATCTTACTACATATCTATGATTTTTATTTCTTAGTAGTTGTCCTCAAACATCAGCATACATAACTAAAATAGCACATAAGTAATACATTCAAGCAAACAGAACTTCCTTTTCAGTATAACATTCCTTCCTTTAATTTGCTTGAATATGAAATTTTCCCATAATTTCCAAAAAAAAAAAGAGAAAAAGTTCAGTAGCCTCAATTTCTTCCATTCTTACAGCTCATATTTGAGATTTTGTTGTTTCTGTTTTTGAACCCTGGGAGCGTGACCAACACCCTTAAATAGTCTATCGTTGGATAAGTTTGGAATAATGTGATTTTAAAACCTGAATTTAGCAATTTGATGGTTGCCGTAAGGATGACCTTTTAGCAATAGCAGGCTTCTTCAATGTCGCAGTCCCCAGCGATGCCTCCAAACGTACTATGAAACAGGTCCTACAGGTGAAGTTGGTCCAGCAAGGAATCCTACCTGACCCAGGGGATTCCCCAGATGTTGCACCTTACCCAACCTAGATGACTGCGGCAGCGGAGGCCAGCGATTGCCCAGAGCAAGGATCTCATAGATCCCAGTGGTCCCAGCTCACCCTCCATAATATTCAGCTGTGGGAGCTGTAAAGCTGAAGCAGGCCTTCAGGGCTTCGTTAGCTTGTGGGACACCGGAAACAGCGGACAGGTACTGGCAGGTCAAGCGGGAAGTGGCTCTGGCAGTTACTAAAACAAAAAACTCGGGTGTAGAAGTAGTTTGGTTAGGCTATGCAGAAGGACTTTTGGTCGGCCTCAAAAAGGTTCTGGCAAACCGTCAGATGACTCAGGAAGGGGAAGCAGGGCTTCACCAATGCCATTTACAGCGGGGATGGAGAACTGTTGACCTCAACTGGGGATATAGTCGGGCAGTGGAAGGAATATTTCGAGGATCTCTTAAATCCCATTGATACGCCTTACTCAGAGGAAGTAGAGCTGGAAGACTTAGAGGTGGACTTTCACTGAAGTAGTCAAACAAGTACTCGGTGGTAGGGTTCTGGGGCTGGATGAGATTCTCCCTGAGTTCTTGAAAGCTCTGGATGTTGGGGGGCTGTCCTGGCTGACCCTCCTCTTCAACACTGCATGAATGTCGGGGACAGTGTCTTTGGACTGGCAGACTGGGGTGGTGGTGCCAATCTTTAAGAAAGGGGACTGGAGGATGTGTTCCAACTTTAGGGGGATCCTACTCCTCAGTCTCCCTGGGAAGGTCTATGCCGGGGTACTGGAAAAAAGGGTCCACTTGTTGGTCGAACCTCGGATCCAGGAAAAACAATGCGGATTCCGTCCTGTCATGGAACACTGGACCATCTCTTCACCCTCACAAGGATCCTGGGTTCATAGGAGTTTTCCCAACCAATCTAAATGTGTTTTGTGGATTTGGAAAGGGCATAATACCGTGTCCCTTGGGTGGTCCTTTGCAGAGTGCTTCAGGAGCATGGGGTACGGAATCTGTTGTTGGATTATATATAAATAATCCATCCAACCATTTTATATACATCCTGTTTAATGCCCTCATTAATTATGTTCTGTAAAACAGGACGTTACATGATTTGGATGTTGACAGAATATTACCATAGTCACTTTGAAAGTTAGAAAGTTAGGCTACTCTGCCCTGCTGTAGTGTAGGATGCCTTTAATTATTGTGCTGAATCATTTAGATACCTTGAAGATAGTGCTGTATTTTAAACTTTATTATGAATTATTAAAGCACAATATGAAAATATTTATTACAGTACAATGCAGTACTGTACAATTACTGTGCATAGTAAAATGAAACCCTTACCATGCATAGTAAATACGTATTGTGCGTAGTAGTATTTCAATTTTGACGTTTTGCATTCAAAGATTCTTTTTTATAAAATAAATTCTTCATTTTGTGTAACAGAGAACACTTTACCTTTTTGTAAATTTTTTGTTTAAATTCCATGTTTTTAACACTTAACGGAGACAGGGATTATTGAAACACAATATGAAAAATGTAGTCATTTAATGATATTAACTAGAAAGACACACAAAATTACACAGACATGTTACTTTTTAAAAAATCACTTAAACCATTATTCAAACATGAAAAAATTTCACACATGAAACCCATTGTGCATAACAGCATGTCAGTTTTAAGAAGCTGCATACATACTATATTCAAAGTTTTTCTGGAAAAAAAAAAAACAACATTCTTGATTCATTTAGTACTGTATAACACTAACCTACAGAGAACACATTTTTTATTCACTGTTATTTCACTGACCTATAGAGAACATTACATTTTTTTAACTTTAAAATTTCACTGAATCAAGGAAGATCACCCACATACATGTCCTCACTGTCAAGGGTAGTGGCACCTGAATGACTGCCACCTGTAGCCTCCTCGTACAGTTTTACCTGCATATCGGAACTGTCTCCAACAAGCACAGCTTCATCTGTGAATCCTGATGGACTTGGTTGAGGGTTTTCTTGGGGAGGTCTTGGCTGTTTTAGAAAAATATCCAAAGCGGTTTGTTTTGTCTGTCTTTTTTGTTCATATTTCTTACAATAGGGAGCAAGCACTTCATTCATTCCTCTCAATCAGTGAAAACCATTCACTGTTTGGGTCCATATCCTCAGCATCCTTCAGTAGCTGATGGAGGTGTGCAAAGAATTTTGCTAACTATGAACTTCAGGTAAACTGGGAAGGTTCCTCTGTTTCCTTTTCACTAACCTCTTCTTCAGCCATTATTTATTCCTCCGCCTTTATCAAATCTTCATTTTTCAGTTACTCAGGAGTCACCTCCAGGAGTTCTTCAATGTCTTCCCCATCAATGTCGAGCTTCAAGTTGCTTGCCATCTCAACAAGACTTCTGTTTATACTTGGAATTGCATCGTCCTCCATGAACCCTTTGAAGTCATCAACCTACCTCTTCATCAACCTCCTCCAGATTCCATTCATGCATTCTTCTGTGAACCATGCAAGGATTTTTATGTTATGATTAATGTTGTATTCATTTCCAGATTTCAATCAATGTCTTGCCAGTGTTGTCAGTTAGCTTGGGGAAAATGTATGACTCAGGTAGTAGGCTTTAAAAGCTGTAATGAACCCTTTATCCATTGGCTGGATCAATGACGTTGTGTTTGTAGGAAGAAACAATTGTGGCACTTGGATGAAGGTCACCAATGAAAGAAGGATGCCCCGAAGCATTATCAACAATAAGTAAAACGTTAAATGGAATGTCTTCTTCCAGGCAATATTTCTCTATCTCAGGAATATAATTCATGAGGGCATCATGAAACTGCTTGTGTCATCCAAGATTTCTTGTTAGAACTATAACAAACAGGAAGTGTGTATTTGTTGATATTTTTAAAACCCTTGAGGTTTTCACCATGCCAGATAATAAAAGGCTTCTATTTGTATCTTACCTCCTAAAAGCACTGTCATTCTGTTTTTGAATGCTTTAAAACCTGGCATTAACTTGAACTCCTGACGAACTAAATTTCTTTCACTTCCAGAACAAGGAATGTTGAAAATTTGTTCAGGCAAATAACCTCCTTCACCCACAAATTTATGAAAAGTTTCAACAATTTCTATGGCTGCCTTTTCATCAGCATTAGCACCCTCACCACTCACATTCAGATTATGCAAAGAGTAACATTTTTTGAAACGCACAAACCACCTGACGCTGGCCCTGAACTCTGTTATAATCCGATCCTGCTTTTTCCATTAACGTTTCAAACAGACTGAAAGCTTTGGCCGTGATCGTTAAGGTGCTTAGAGGGATTTTTTTCTGAGTTTGGTCCTCTTTCCACGTGGAAAGCAATTTCTCCATTTCCCATATACTGTAGGCCCCTCTAGTTTCTTGTGTAACCTGGAAACAGCCCCTTTCACAGTTCGCAGGATTCTCAATTTACTTTGCAGTGTCGTCGTGATCATCGAATGAGACATGCTGAGATCACATGCGATGGCGTTCACATTTCATGCTCCTTCATACATTCTTATTATCTTCTCTTTTGCATCAAGAGCGACGCATTTTCTTCATTTCTTGTTGCTAGTATCACTGACATTAGTTTGGGTGCATTTCGGAGCCATTATCTGAGAAAATTAAATGAAAACAATGTACATACCTGTTTCAGATGAGCTGTGAGACGAAGTAGACCACTAACATCTCTGCAGCATCCCTGATACCACGAAGTCCAAAGCCGAATCTGTTACACACATGATAAGCCTTTTCTTAATTTATGGCAATTCACAATAATTATACAAAATACAGTAATGTATACATAAGTGAGCCATTAGCATAAAAATCCATAACAATTAATGAATAAAATGTTAACTGGAGTTCACTACAGTACTGTAACATTATATGTCAGACAGCACTGTACAGTACAGTGTCTTTGTTGGCTGACAATGCTGCCTACAGCCCACTCGAGTTTTTAAAAAAACAGCGGCTGCTACATCTGGCAACAAAGATTTTATTTTTTATGGTGATTTTCAGACCTCAGCTGTTAGCGCGAAATGACATTGATCGAATGGACATTAAACAGGGCATACCTGTAACCCTATTATAGGTATTTAGCCTAATCAGGAAAAATAACACTAGGCTAAATGTCGCATAGTGATCTCTTTAACTGTCACGCCCACGGGGGCGGGACGCACCACCAAAGGGGATCACCGCTAATTGCCCCGGTTTATTTAAGCAGATGGCACGCAACAGACATTGCGAAGTATTGTTGCCATAGTTATGTGCCATACTGAGCATTTCTATGTCTATTGTCTTTCCTCTTATCCCTGCCTCCTGCGTCTCGCCTGCTTGTTCTACCCGCCTGCCCGCTCCTGTCTGCCCTGCCTGCCCGCCTGCTCCTGCGATCCCAACCCGTCTCCACTGCTTGTCTTCCCCTCTTGTTGTCCTGTCCTGTGCCTGCTCGTTGGACTGATCCCCCCGGCTTACGACTCCCCGCTTCCGACCCGACCACGATATTGGCTTGTGTACCTGACTTCTGTAATACCTGGTTATAGAAGTAAACAGCCTGTCTCCTGCACTACGGGGTCTGCCTCTTGTCTGCTCTCTCGACGTCACATTAACATTGTGTTGCAGTTGAAATACATCGCACAGACATCGGGGGATATATCATATCAATATTTGGTAACAATGTCTCTACAATGTTGTGCCAGTGAGCAAATAACCTAGAGATGCTTTTCTTATGGATTTTAAAGCGTCGCGGAGACATTGTGCATATGTATGTGTGCTGTTTGGGTAGTTATATTATTTTAGTGTTGCTACTGTCACAGTATGAGACAATACAGGTGTCAAATTTTATCTATCACTGTCCCTCATATTACCCATTCATTGCACCACCGTAAGGTCAGATGATCTTAGATCATAAACAGGGAATTAGGGGAATGGGCTGCATTTGCTCATTAATTTTTTCACGCAAGACAAAAGTACAGTAATGAGCCCATTTAAGTTTCAGTACTTTTAATTTAATTTAATTTGAAAAGATAATTAGTTACATTACTCATTACTGCCAAAAGTAGTGAAATTATAGTGATGTGTCACTACCAACACTGGATATGAATATTTTATGTGTTTCTGTTCTTTAATGTTGCACTAGAATAGAATTATTCATAATTGTGACAGGGAGACACACTCCCTAAGCCTTAATGAATTGAATTCCGTGTTTTGTAAGATGACTACATTTTTCTAAAAACTGGGAAATTTTCTGTGTGGAGAGGAAAAGCACATATTTGCTCCCTTACATCTTGCCTCAAGGCAAACCACAGGACAATTGATTTGTTAATTGAATTACAAAGAGGTAATCGAATACTCATGCGATGTTTGTTCCTAAAGCGAAAAAACATAATGTGCTTCAAAATTCCTAACTTAAATAGGGTTCTCTTTAAAGTCCGGTTTTTACCTTTACTGCCCCCTCTACACCTCCCTTTTCCCTGATTGGGATTAAAGATAAAAGGACATGAAAATGGACATCGCATGGAAGAAAGTTTTGTTGGAAAACTAGCAAGCTAACCACCTGAAAGGCATTCAAAAACAACTTATGAAAGCTTACTGGCATATGAATTGGTGTCTTAAGTCTGTTGTGAAATCTTTTCTAGGTCCACAGAACTAGTGGTCTTTCTTTGGTCTTTGCTCTTCTGTCTCATTTGCTCTTGTATTTTTACACTGCTCAGCTGGCCTCGGCCCTCGAATCCTTTCTTCTTCACCTGCGTGGCTGTAGAACTGCCAATTCACTTGCCCAGGCCAGACCTGTGTTACGAAAGACTTTATTAATGAACAAACTGCTCCATCTCACAGTGCTAATTAATGAAGCCATCACACTATCCAAAGAACTCTCAATGCCTTAAGATTTAGTTTTGGTAGCTGTTCAGACCAATTACTCTAGTTTAACCAGATTGGATTTAGTGTATTATGAGACTGATTGAGGCTGATTAAATTACCAAATTATCTCCCAGCAGCAAAATGTGTGATGTTAAACATGAATACAAAGTTATTATAATAATCCCAAGTTAGCTGCAAAATTGTAACTGAGACAATTACTTTAGGAAGCTAATGACCACTCATAAACCGATTTTTGGAACAGAACTTTCGTTAAATGTATCTGAAAGTGTCAAAATCTGGTGATGTGCAACATAACTGCATGTAGTAAGCACCAATGCAAATAACTAACATGTTTGGTGTCATTTAAATAATGAATTAATTAATGCAGATCATACAATGTGTGAACCTCTAGGTTGCGATGTCATATTTGGCATCAAAATTACAGAAATTCTCCTAAACCCAAATCCGATCACTGATAGTCACAAAAATGTATTTATTTTAAGTTAAATGCATTTAAGGAAAGTCAGCTTTACAGTGGCACCAGTATGGTCGTAAATCCAATAGGACTGCTACAGACAACCCTTGACCAGCTCGCCAGTCAGATGGCCCAGGCCATTGGTCCAACTGTCGAATTCTTGATGATCAGTATTCATGGTCCTTGGACCTTAAAATCCCACACCTTGGATACACATGGTGGAGGACCGAACTGAAAGACTGAAGATACCCACGTGTAGACCAGCTGCTGCAAAGCGGGGACAAAAGCCACAAAATTGAAAGCCAGCTCCATCACCAAAAAGAAGCCTTACCACCTTAAAGCTTCACACAAATAACTACTCCAGACCTGGCCCCCCCGCCCCAAACTCCATCTCTCGATAATCTCCTCTGCAACAAACTATCAGAGACTCCATCCGCAACCACATAAACTCCCTTTCATTCATTTGATGATCTAACCTGCCCTGTTCATCTGTTTTCTAATTTTTATTGTACAAAATCGATTTAACAAGAAATAGTAGCTCTTTTTACAGGCTGCCGAAAACTAAATAAGTGTCATGCCCCGCACATCCGATCCTCCTGTGTGCCCCACCCCCTCATCTACCCCATGTGGATTCCCCGTGTTTATGAACATGGGATGAGCTTGAAGAGAGATCCCTGTCTGAAGACTCGCACCTTGCGGCGATGGTGCATGAAAACCTGCAGCGGCTGAGAAGAAAAGTAGCGCAGACTAACATGCGACAGGTGGCCACTGACTTTGGCTTGCCTTTTGGACCCCTGTCGGAGCTACCAGAGGTGCTCTCGACTCCGCCGAAAGCCGCAGATGGGAAAACGCACCTGAGCTCTTCCTAGGGGCTGTCTCGGGTTCCGCTGCCTACCCTGCTGCTTGTCGGGAGGATCCCCTCCCAATTCTGAACCTGTTGGTGTTCGCTCATTACATCACCACCGCCACTTCACAGCAACTGCCTGCCAATTAGCTGCCGGTGTCAGCCGCTTGCCCCTTTTTCAGACCGTGCCTGGCCTTTAAAGGGGCCAGGTCAACGGAGAATGCCATCCCGCGGGTCCCCAAAATCCCGAAAAAGGCGGCGGCCAAGGCACAATCTCCTGCTCTGCCTGTCCCTGAGGCTCTTGCTCCGCCACCCATTCCTGCTTCGCCCCCGGAGGTTCCTGCACCTGTGGTTCCTGCATCGCCCTCCGTGGTCCCTGTGCTGGTGACTCCAGCTCTTCCAGCCGAGGTTCCAGTTCCTGCTCTGCCCCCTGAGGTTCCAGTTCCTGTTCCCCTGGATCCCATCCCCGAGGATATCCCTGATTCCCCAGACCCTGCTCCCATGCCCCCGGTCCCAGTCCCCATCCCCGAGGAGGTCCCTGTCTGTTGAACCATCGTTCTGCCTCCCTTAGTGGAGATGGAGGAGGAGCTCGAATGAGACCCCTCGGGTATAACCCTGACTTCCCCAGTGACTCCTGCAACACCACCACAGCGTGGCAGATCCTGGCCAGGTCCCTGCCTCTTGGAAAGGGAGGGGACACCTGCGCTGGGGTCTGTTCACGCCCACCCTGCCCCCTGGCTCGCTTTCGGGCCCCCTGGCTCGCTTTCGGACCCCCTGGTGGTCACCTGCGGGTCCTCCGGCTTCAGCTTGGCAGTCGCCTGTGATCCCCCTGGCTTTGGCTCAGGGGTCGCCTTTGGTCCCGCCGGCAGCACCTCGTCGGTCAGCTGCGGTCCCACCTCTGACGACTCGTCGGTCGACTGCTGCAGCTTCTGTTCCCTCCTCCCCTCCGCCAGTGTCCCCTCCGCCTTCGCCAGTTCCTCCGCCTTCCTCCTCATCCCCTCTGATGTTCCCTTCTCGCTTTCGCTGAGGGTCCCTCCTGCTCCAGCCTCGCGGTCGTCTGCTGCCCCTGCGGCTTCCGCCCCTTGCCTGCCAGGGTTCACGCCAGCTCCCCGTTTCCCCCCGCCCTCTGCCTCCTTGCCCTCTACCGTTGTGCCCCTGTGTTTGTTCCTTGTTCCTCGGTGCCTTTGTTCCCTACTGGTCCCTTTGTGCTTCCTGTGGGTGTGCTCCCTGGTGTGGTCCCTCCATTGTCCCCTTTCGCGTTCCCTGGTCCTGTGCTTCCATCGTTGGTGCTCCTGTGTCTGTCAGTGTTCCCTGTCCTGTGTCGGTTGTTCTTCGAGTTGTCCTCCTTGTGCCTGTTTTGTGTGCCATGCGCACCCCCATCTATCCTATGTGGAATCCCCATGTTTACCTGCTGTTTAGCTGTTTCTTGTTGCTTTCATTAGTCCTATGTATTTCAGTCCGCGTTCGAGTGTGTTTCCCCAGTGCTGTGATTAACATTGCATTGTTGTTTCATGTGCCGTGTTGCTATCTCCTAATTAAACCCTGTATTTCCTGATCCTCCATCTCATGCTTCCCCAGTTCGTTGTGACAATAAGTAAGTATTAGACGTGGACCGGTCACATATGCCTGATACCTGATCCGTCTAATAGGTCTGCATCGGTGCCAGTACCGATCTGAATATTTGATTGGTGCATCTGTATCTTTTATACACTTTAATTCTCCATCTGAATGATTGCCTTATATGTCACTTCACTGGTACAAATCGGTCTAAGCTTTTGAAGTCCCATGCATGTCTTAAAGTATCATAATACTTTCTTAAAAGCTGTGAGAAGGGTCTTGTCACAGAATTCCTACTTTACAGTACTTGCTGAGAGTTATGTTCACGTGATGAACATTCTAACCCAGGTTAAGAAGTGATACTTTAATTAATGAATTACATTCTTATCTTGGAACTAATTCTTCCAGTATCTGAGTAATTTGGACTTCCATACACTCTGTATGAGAAACAGACTAGTTGAGCATAATAATTAATAAAAATTTATAAATAAATATTTTTCCTACTGTTATGACACGGCGAACTTCGGGAGTGACCCAGGCCAAAACAACAATCAAAACAGCTAACGAACACGTCCCAAACTAAGCTAACTCTAAAG
>JABJVO010000078.1:19941890-19961070 GCA_026770805.1 Boulengeromyrus knoepffleri | reverse complement strand
CACGCCGTCACCTCGGAGTCTCGCTGGAGACGTCTCGTACCGGTGCCGTCTCTACCATGGATCTCCTCATGAAGCACGGCGTCAAGCTCCTCCTCCTTCCCTGCCCGTGAGCCGCAAACCACCCGGGGGGAAGTTCATTCCCAGTGTGATGTTAATGGCACAGGCATACGGAAGAGATTTTAGTGTTGGGGGGTGGAGGCCTGGAATGTCACATTTCTGTTAGACAAAGGAATGGAGGAGAAGGTGGGGGACAAGAGAAAAGTCACCAGGGGGGCGCTGTTTCTTCTGCTAAACCCATCCTCATTTCCTGGTTTTCAGTGTGGAAATCCTCTCTGTCCATCAAATCGACGTATCTTAATCGTAAGCCTCCCAGGACTGAATCTAGGATTTTTTAAGGGAGAGGGCATAATAGGGGCCATAATTGTTATAAAAGGGGCCAACCATATCATTATCCAATGATATGTTTTGAACTGGGGAGGGACCACTCCGAGGGCCAATTAGCTTTCAGCTGGGGCCAGTGTCCCTATGACCCTTCCCCTGTACACCTCCCCTGCCGTCTCCTCCACTTTCCACAGCCTCATGATGCATTAGCAGATGTAATGTATCATGCTGTCGGTATGCCAGGTGGGTGGCGTTTGTTTCATTAAAGCTACAGATGAATTATCAGACCTTCAGAGGCGCTTTGGACTCTCCCTTCATCCTCTAGTATGTTCAGAAGGATAATCCCTACAGCTCAAAGGGGAAAATGAAACTCGCTGGAACTTCAGACAAATAAACACAAAAGCTTAGGGCTGAATCCAGTGATCATCTCGCCAGTAAACCTTGGCTTCCAGCTGGGGGTGTAGTAATGCACCCCCGTGTTTATTACCACGTCTACACGTTGAACCCCCAGATGAGTCTTTTATTACCCTACTAGGAGTTCCTGCACAGACACCAACTCCCACCAGCACTAAACATAGACATCAGCCACTTCAGAGATCACTTCAATGTCACTCCTAAGGTATGTCCACAGAAGGTGGCTTTAGGGTCTGTATAACAGTAAAACAATGGGAGACAGAGGTATTGTATCCCGATAATTTGTCTGTATGTGTCTCATGGAGAGCAAGGTGGGATAAACGAAAAGAGAACTTTGCCATGGGGATTAATGAAATATCTCTATTCAGTAGTGTTTGCAGACAGGTATGCACATAAGTGATATCATTAGTGAGTGTGATCTCTTCTGGACTAAAGTTGGACATCCTGGTGTTCAGGACGAAATGTGATGATGGTAAAAATGGCTGAACATCCTGATCTGGAACATGACCAAAAGCCCATTGGATCGCCCCTAAAAACACTCTTCCTCACCATGCTTTGTTATTTGCATAAGGTCGGCTAATTGACCATCTATGTCTGTCCCGAGCATCACACTGGGAAAGGTGCTATATAAGCGTAACAGATTTGAACAGAAAGACAGATTTATGCATAGGTTACCATTTTATACTGCTGAAACAGTTTAGGTTGCCCACCACCCTAAGGTACAACAGCAGCCCCCCTACTGAGATTATTCATATTTCTGACCCCATGCCCTGGTTCCAGTGGCACCTCTATGGGATCCAGGTCTGCTGCAGCCCATTTAGCCTTGTCCTCTTCCTCCCCACAAGCTGCAGTAGTGTCTCCCTTGACACAGCAATTTGGCCAGTTCACACAGCTGGGAACATTGCTGCAGCGGCTCTCTCGGGGGGAGGGGGGGGGTGGTACAACAGCCAGGCTCCTCCTGGGAGTTCCTGTCCTGGAGCCACCATCCCAACCCAGGTAAGCGTTCAGAAAAGCATACAGCAGCGATAAAAGTGGATCGTGGCTCATGTAGGAAAGTGCATCGCCCTGTAATGTATTTAAAGTACATGAGCATAGCTCTGCGGGGGCGGGAACAGGGGTGGGGGGTATTGACAGTGGGGACAGGCAGGAGTACAGACGTGCCTTGGATACAACCACCGTCCTTTCTGCCCTCTCATACTTCGGCTTGGTAGTCACTGTAAAATCCCATCCCCACCATCACCTGCACAGAATTCCTTACCACTGGTGGAAGACTCCAGCTCATTATAGAGTCCAAGAACACAAGCTGATATCAGCGTGGGGGTGCCAAAAAGCACCGGGAAGCCCAAACAGCATGGTGGACGACATGACACACCCTTGGGAAGACCCCAGGGCACTGGTACCCTGCTCTCTGGCATTTCAATGCAGCCCTTCCAGCTTGGTTTGGGAGGAAATGTCTTATCTCCCCATCTCCTGCCTCCCATTACATGTTTCAGCTGAGTTGTTGGCGTTTTTCATCTCTCCGGCTGCGTCGGATAAGATGCCTGTACTTACATGGAATAATTCAGCGGCATCTGACAGCAGGGACCGGGGGGAACCGGTCTCACTTCACACAGCACTGCCGCATGCCCCGACGGCACTCCCTCCTACCATGGTGATGGCCTGGCGCCAATTTACAAAGGGCCATCGAATCGTACAGTTTTTTTTTTAACATGCTAGAACCAGGCAAAACTTAAAATCGGTACAGACTCAGGACAGGAGACCTGCTTCTACCTCACAGCATGCCAAGTGCCTACCTTACACCCCTACTGAGCATCATGGGATTGTTCTAGAACATGACTATTCGATATTTCTTAAATCAGGGACCTCAGATTTAAAAAAAAAAAAAAGTGCCGAACAAGATGGCCCCTCCTACTAAAGTATGATTACATTAGTAACCAAGTACGAAGGACCAGCATGGAGGGGGCATTGATATTTGTCACACTGCTTAAATCAACATTTGATCAATTTACGACACTTCTATGAACCCCTTGAAATTACTCTATGACTCCCAGGCGACCCTCAGACCCCTAATTTAAGAGACTGGGCAGTTTAAGGAATGGCAGATCAGTAAGGGGCATGGTTAATGTTCTATTTCCAGTTTACTCTGCTGGCCATCAGTCCAAAGCAGTCTCTTGAAGGGAATCATGGCCTCCAATTGTGTCTGATCCCAGTCACATTAATTAATAACCATCTTAGAGCCCCATGGGTGTGGCGGAGCAGGAGTATGCCCCCTTCAGGATGGGTTGGAACTGCGATGGTACTGTTGACTGTGGTCCTCAAGACGTTGGTATTAGTCTAGCACTGTGTTCCCATGGGAGGAGTCAGGAAACAGCATGGATGTAGTTTAATTTTTTTTTTGTAAAATAGATGCTTTTATCCAAAGTAATGTACAATTGAGACAACGAGGTCAGGCGGTCTATGGAGCAATTGGGGGTTAAGGGCTGTCCTCACTGGCCCAATGATGGCATCACTCTGCCACCCACAGGATTTGAACCAACATCCGGTGCACTAACCTGTGTGCCGACCCGCTAAGTCATTATTAGGCTGAAATCACAAAAGTGATTACACTTCACATGACATGATGACATTTTTAATGAAATAGTCATGTCATATAGTCAACTGTAACGTCTGTACCTCATTCATCATCATAATCATCATGTCAGATTTTAGAGGGCTTTAAACCAAATAGCAACTGAGTGTGTAATCAAGATATCATTCCAGAATCAGATCAAAAAATACATCATCCCAGAGTACAAGCTGATAGAGTCTGTTAAGCAAACATGCTTTCTGCGTTATTTGTGAGTTACCAAGAAGTTTCTATTCTGATGTTCTGGATTTTTCATTTTTTGGATGCAGAAGATATGAAATGTTAACCAAAATCCTAAAGCAACAGTAAACAGATGAAAGTTAAATCTCTCCTGGTATAGAAGTAGGCAACCTCCATGCCACAGATGAGCATTCATTCAGCATTACAAGCCCAATCAGCGGCCTATTTGAGGCGTGTCAGTCACTGCTGAATCAGCGTCCAGGTCCTGTGATTTGACCTGGTCTATCTGACAGCTGAATGGATGTCTGCACTGACTCTATTTGGTGTAGTGCTTTTTCCCCCCTCCCTCAGGTGGTAAAAACTGAAATACATATTTAGCTACAGTACATTGGCATCGCACAAAAAACAAAGAGTTATTTATTCATCTTTTTTGTCCTGTACCTTTTGTTTTTTGTTTGGCCATTTTGTGGGTCTGCTTGCATTTTTTTGCGTCATCTGAATTATTATTTGTATATTTATTTAATTTGGGTAGGCCGATGCCCCGTAGGAGTTTGAAGTGCCCCACTGCAGGGGTGGGGGCCAGGCCGGGCAGGGGGAGCACCCGGCTGGTAGCCATTTTGGCGCCACGCCATCCTTCACCTTTTCACACACCAGTGGTAAAATGCCATGGCTTTATTTTTTGTTTCCTCAGGGGGCCGATCTGCTACCCTGCTTCGCGTTTCCAAAGTTATGTGTCGCCGTGTTTTTGCACGACTCTCATCTCACAACGTTTATCAGCAAGATGAAGGGAAATTCTCCCAGACAGCAGGGAGCATGACAGCCATGGGTGAGGATGAAGGGTAATGCTGCTGTTCCCTTGAAAAAAGTAGTTAACCTGAAATGACCTTCCGCAACAGGGGGACAGACCACAGGTCCCCTGTAAAGTGCGAGGCCCCCTGAATCTGCCAGGGTTTCCATATCCGGTGTGTGCCCCTGCTTCAGATAAAACCCTCTGCTAAATAAAATCATAAAAATGAAAAATTAAGTCGCTAATCACTTTGTTTTGTTTTATGTAAAATAACTAGACAGACCCAGCATATGTAAGAACAGATTCTTTCCCCAAAATCTGTGCTGGTAGCACCTGTGAATTCCGGGATGTAAAAGTTCGAGGTGCTGTTTTAACACCCGTGGTCTTATTTTTCGTAACTCGCCCCCGTCTGTCTCGCCATGAGTCCCCACCATACCTCATTACCCAAACGATGATTAATGTGAGATGCCGGCTCACCTGGATCGTGTCAATACCGCCTGTCAGAAGGAGTAATTCACCAAGGCGTGTGAGATGGAGCTCCTAGAGCAGGCGTATGTCAGCAGAGAAAATTTGAAAAAGTCTGCCGTCATACCTGTCCACTCCAACGCCTTGCCTGTTTATTTCTTTACCCGAGATAAAAAAAAAAATACAGGTAGAATAAATAACTAAAATGTTAAAAGAAGCACATTAATATTGAATGACAGCTGACAGCAGAAGACAGGGTGTCCCACATACAGAGGTGTCCCTTATTGGGGTCTTGTGCTTTATTCATGTATCACTCTGTATGTTCTTCTGTCTGGTGATAACTGACACATCATTCACTGATTTGTGTTTAGATTTAAATCATTTTTAATGTTTCCTTCTAGATAGATACTTTACTAATCCAAGAAAATTGCAGGTTTACAGTAGCACAGCATACACATTTTGACAGTAAGAAAGACGTTTATTCATTCAGAGACAGAATCTTTAAATAACAAAATGACAACTAATGGTAACCGTGTAAGGAATGTCAGAGATTAATGCTGTGACGTGAATCCTGCGTCATTCGCATGAGTTTTTATGTTATTAAGGAAACTTCCCAGGGGACGCCGACAGTGATCTCCACGGGTGACCAGGATGTGTAGCTGTGGCGTTTCGAAGCTTCTAGCATTACTTTTTAAGACTCTGACCTATTCCAGATCGCACACTCAGTGCTTAATTGTCAGCAGCAGCCTCAGAAGGAGGTGGATAACAAACATGAGATGGAGCAAATGAATAAAAAGAGAAGCAGTCATAAATATAACAGGAGCCCAAGCGTCACGGGGCTTGGAATCCGGGGGGTTTGAGGTTGGAATTATGGCTACGGCCTGTAATTGAGAGGTGTTGATCTGAATCTGCATCCGACACGCGGGGAATGTTTTGTCTCCTCTTGGATCCAAAAATTAACCAAACGATATAAAAAAGCACCCTTTTGTTGGAAAGAGAGGTCAGTTAGGGCTGTCAAAATCATTAAATGTTAGTTGATTAATTTTCATACAAATAATTGCAATTTCTGTTAATTTTAAAACACTGTTACACTGTTAAACCTAATCATAGTTTAATAATACACGTACACCTTATGAAGGGAAATTATAAATAAAAACTGCATTTCTGTTTGCCTTTATAGCTTTGTAAACAAAAATTCTACAGGGCAGATATGACATACATAACAAATAAATTAAATGCCTCAAGATAATCAGCTGGTGTTGTCACCACCTGATCCATACCACCAACCTGATTTGTACCTCGCATGTCTGTCCATGTGCTGCCTTTGCAAGCATAAATACACTGCACCTGATCTGTCCATCCTTTTAAGGCAAACCATATTGTCTACATTTAGTGCAAACTAAACTGGATATCTTGTAGGAATTAAGGTAGTCTGGGCTAAATCCAAGTAAACAAAGTCCATTTAAAATGGGGTAAATCCGACAAGTTATCTGGCTAAGCAAGAAATCTGGTTTTGTGAATCGTGACACAGGATCCTAGTGTTAATGATTCCAATGACTAAAAAAAAATCTGTTTTCTTTGCTTGGCATTTTAAGTGTTCACTCTGGTTGTCTGTTTCCATTCTTTGGATCAACACTATTACCTACATATCCCATATCTGAAATGTTACTTTATATTTCCATCAGTTGAAATTGCTGCTACCGAGTAACATGGCATTTTGCTGAACTTATAGCTTTGGTTCACTCTGAACCGCAATTTGAAACCGCAAGTCTGGTGTATTTTACATTTGTTTCAGCCCTTTTTATATCACTGCAAATCAGTGGGATCAGAAAAAAACTAGACAAAATACATTGGCATAATCCACTGACTTTGCTATAGCATAAATCGTGGCAGCCATCAGGAAATGTACGGTCACCCCACCATCACTGAGGTACCTAATGAGACACCTAAACATGCATCGGCAGGATCCAGTTCATCTATACTGAACATGTGCCCATGTATGTGTTGCTTCCTGATTTATGGCAGCCCCAATAAATAAATACGCAGTGACCAAAAAAGTTAAGCACCCAGAAGTAATGTTCCGATTTGGATGTAATTTGGTACACATACAGAACAGCAATAGGTATGTCAATGATCTGATTGGCACGGAGCTGGCACATCTAGTCACCTGACACAGAGGATGCCTCGTGGACACATTAGACAGCATTACCAGCAATTGACAGAGTGTGATAGGATTTTGTTGGCTTTATCTCAACTTAAGAGGTCTAAAATTACCAGCCCATAAAATGTTTATAATTCGTTATGAAATATGGCCTGTAGATCTAGCTTTTGTTTTCCACAGAATAAAAGTCATTCCACTAATCTGTGGCAGCAAACAAGTTTTGCCGCTTTCTCTGAATAAAAAGAAAATAGCCACTTGTGCTCTTGTAACTCCTTTTCCTTACTGTGATGCACTGTAATTTGAAATGCTATATTAAAATCTGTCTTGAATTAATTTAAAAAGATAGGCTGCTTTTTGTAAGATCAATGGATTTGAACTTAACAGTCCTACTTTTTACTTTTATATTTAAGTATTTTTACATCCAGGTACTATTTACTTTAGTATGTTACTGGGTGATTTTAACTTTTACTAACATTTAGTGACTTTTTGAGGCGCTATCTGCACTTATACTTAAGTATGAAAATTAAGTGCTTTAAACACCACTGCTTCCAAACATTAACTGTTAAGCAGTAAAAAAAAGCATTGCTAAAAACACAATAACACTTCATTAATGAATCAACAATTAAATAATGGGTATAACAAATCAAATTATAAGTGTTCATACCTTAATCGATTCATAATTTTCATGTTCGCAATCAGGGAAATCGAGCATTGAAGTGCATAGATACCAGTTCGGGTGCGATCCAGATGACTCCAGTAAAACACACAAAGTAATACATTCATAATAGTAATAGTTTCATTCAGGACAGGAAAATGGGCTGGGTTAAGGAGTATGATGAATATGACTATGTATCATTCAGGTCACTGTTGCTATGAAGATGTGATTATGCCTCGTTGCTCAACTTTCATGTAAAGTTTGAGCCACCATGGTCAATGTATAGTGTTTCCTTCCTGTACACTTTGTTTTAGCAGCATGACTTGTAAATGACTATCTTGCCATGGGAACACATCAAGACATAAAAAATTCCTTCTCTATTTAGCATGGAGAACATCGTCAGATCAGAGGAACCATCTGGGAGGAATATTAAAAAGTTTGGTGCATGTTAAAACACAAAATCCAAAATATCTGACTTCCTGTGGGGAATACCTGATACTAAATTTCAGGCCATGCCTGGGTCCAGGCTATTGAAACAAACTAATTCCCACTATTTCTGACAGTTGTTGAACATGCCAAGCACCTGAAAACACATATTTGCCTGGAAGTCTTACTTCCTACTCTGATAACTTTAGCCCATTTTGACTAATTAGCAATTTACCTTACAGCCAGACAGGCATCCAGTTGGGTCGACACAGTGATACTCGCTCAGTACAGGATTTTGCAGTGATGTTGTTGTATTGATGCCTTTTTAGTATGTGATTTTTCTCTTTGAGTGTGCTATTTTATTGAATTGTCATTTCAGTAAAACTTGTTTCTGGACAGTTTACATGTGCCATCTTGCAATATTGAATCTGGTGTCTGTGACATAAATAGTATTCAGTTGGCTAAAAGAAAAAAAAAGCAATGTCAGTAAGAAACAACTTTGATTCAGACTTTTGGAGATGCCTGTAGGTGGATACCTACAGTGCCAATGGACATTCTCACAATATAACTAAGCACTTGGTTTAAATGACAGTGACTACTCTTCATTTTGGTGGAACAGCATTTTCATTGATGAGTTATTTGCTTGCAGAAATGCTTTGCTTTGATGAAGTTGTGTGAGGTGCCATTCTGCAAAGTGCTGTTTATGTAAACTACCTAGAGAAATGCACTTAGTAGGAAATGGTCAAACAGAAAAAAATTGAGCAAATGAGGAAAAACTAAAACAGCCAATAGTACAGGTTTTATGGTACACAATTTGCCCACTGTCCTGCCCCGATCGTCCGCTCCTTCCGTGTGCCACGCCCCCCTCGTTAACCTCGTGTGGAATCCCCGTGTTATAAGCTGTTTCTTGTTGCTGTCATTAGTCCTATGTATTTAAGTCTCCGTTAGGTATAGTTTCCCCAGTCCGGTCATTAACGTCAGTCCTGTTTGATGTGTCATTTTCCTTGCCGTTTTTCCTAATAAATCCCCGCTCCCCCAATTCTCCATCTCCCTGCTCTTGCTTCCCCGGTCCGCTGCACGACAGAATGACTGGACTCCACACTTAGATGCCTCGCCCGGGTCGCCAGCCTCCAGTTCCAGCAATCTGGCTCCCGAAGTGCCTGATCCTGCTGTGCCGGCTCCTGAGACACCTCTTCTCCTTATGCCTGTCCCAGAGGTGAACCTCCCGGTAGGCTCGCTTTCCCTCACCCCAGTCCCCGCAGCCCATGCCTTCGTGGGCACACGCCTGGCCCGCAAAGGTGCTGAGGACGCGATCCCCCGGATCCCCAAGTTCCAAGATCCCCAAGAAAGGGGTGTTGGCTCTCCCCCCGTGGTTCCCGTGCCTGGGGCTCGTCTGCCCGCAGCCTCCCCGGCGCCCAAGGCTCGGCTGCCCTCAGCCTCGCTGTCGTCTGCACCTGAGACCCTAGTCAGACGGTTCTTCGCCTCCCCATGGGCTGCCCAGCTCCTGAAACAGCTGCGGAGGCAGTTTGCTGCTATCACTCCAGCATCCCCACTCCAGCAGCTCGAGAAGGCAGAGGAGATCTTAAGGAGGCTGTTCCACTTGAGGATGGAGCAGGCTTCCTCAGTACCTGAGGCATCTTTCCCGGCCGCAGCTGCTTCCGCTGAGGCACATGTTCAGCCCCCCGTGGTTCCAGTTCCTACTCTGCCCCCCATGATTCAAGTTCAAGCAGTTCCTGCGGTGCCTGTTCTGGCTGCGCCCCCGGAGCTTCTTGCACCATTGCCTAAGGTTCCTGGCCCAGCGGTCCCTGCAGCGCCCTCCGTGGTTCCTGTGCCACCCAAGGTTCCTGGTCTGGCGGTCCCTGCAGTAGGTCGCCTGTGCCTGACGGTGAAAGTTACACACAGTTGTTTCACTTCTGAGCAGAGATGGTGTACTTCCACACACCACCTATACACATACACTATTTTGCCCAGTCAAACAGTGTGTGCGGTTTGTTACATGTTTATTTCTCAATGTATGTTTTTTATTATTTAGTGTTTTATACAGCACTTGAACTTAAACACTTGCTAAGACACTTCAATAAACACCTTAAATCCTGAACTTGGGATCCTCTGTGCTGCTCAGATATTTGGTCGGTTGTCCGAGAAACGGGAGCGCACATGTCGTCACTTCCAGCTTCAGCCCTCGGAAAACAACTCGGAAACCGAGCTCAAATGGCAAATGGAACGCACCATAACATGCAGATACATACCAAAAACCCTGGCAGCAACAACACCCTGAAGTACAATAGAATGCCTACCTTTCCAGTTAAAATACTCTGTGTGGTAGCCAGTAAGTGAAATTTGGATGTGTGATCCATCTATGACCCCAATACACTGGGGAAGTCAGAATTTCTGCTCGAAGAATGTGACCATCTATTAGTCCTCTATTCCACTGCATTGCCTCCGGCAACAGCGTGTTGTGGTATCAGGTGGCACCCTTGTGCCCTGACAACAGATTGTTCATGGGACAGCGGATTTTTCAAGTGACAGCGAAGAGCAACAGGTACGAGCATGTGGTGCAGAACAGAAGGAGATTAAAAAACAGAAAATCTTACACAGAAAAAAAAAGAAAAGAGCAAAACTTAGGTTCTTGGGATACAGCAGAAGTAAAGAATTGAGGCAAAATTTGTCCAATTTCACACATCACACCATCATTAAGGATCAGTGGACCATCACTGCAGACGGACCCCCTCATGTTTGTCTTAAAAGCCACCAGACTATTTATTGGTGGATTAAAATAATCTTGTATATGGGCACCCAGCCTTTGTACAGCTATATATTTGTCAAAAAAAGAAAAAATCTAACGTTTTTATTTATTTATTTTTAGTCTGTATTGGTTGGTTTCAGGTTTTATCTTATTTATTTGTCATCCTGCCTAAGTGTGCATTGAGTTCAAGCCCCCAGTATGACATGGTACAGTTTACTGTACAGGACACAGGTTAAAAACTCTAATGATCCTTTAAAAATAACTAAATTGTTTGTGACTAGGAGGCTACATAATGCATTCAAATAAGGTTCCAGGTCTTTCTGGAACCTGATCGCATCACAGAGCATTTTGCTTGACACCCAAACTGTGGCATTCATTATAATCATTATTAACTGGCTAATCAGCAGAAGCCCATAATCACTGTCCAGGACAAGTGCAAGCTGTAAATGTAGCACATTCATAGCATGCATAAATATGTAGCATAAAACAAAAACAAAGTTATGCATAACAGTTAGAGAAAAAGGAGAAGCATCTAGCTGAAATACTAGGAGAATAATCTTCTTTAAAAAAAAAAAAAAAAAAAAAACTTAAATCCCGCTTATCTTAAGCCCATGCAGGATTCACACTAGGCAAGCGGAGCATATTTAAAGCCCAACAAGGTCAACGTTGCCATCAGGATCAGCTGTGTTTAATTACCTGAGCAAAGGGCTAAATGAAAAATACCCATTTCTGCTCTGTTTAAATGTAAAATATATATGTACAAATTAATTCTGCATCCCCGTATTTGAAAAAATAGCACAAGAATTGAACCTTCCTGAAATAAAATCCTTAAAACACCCAAACAACTTGCATGAAATGCACAAACATGGTGTGGTTAAAGTTTTGACAGGTACGAGATGCTAACCAAACACAAAATAATTTCTAAAAGATTTAATTACAAGCACAAAACAAACTCATACTCACAGAAATGCTAATGTGTGTTTCCTTTGGCATTATACGCATTTTGAAGACTTCTGTTCCTAGTCAAACATTATATTGAAAGGTCTGCCCCCTTGGAAATAATAACTGAGTGGCCACCTATACCCACTGCAACAGCGACCAGTGCCATGAAGCTGTTGTGCAGCATAGTTTTAAAAAAAAGGTGGGACATGTAATATGTGATTGAACTAATCTTTTTGCTGACTATCATTTCTTCCTGTTTTGAGGAGCTGCAAATTATTGGGTGGCTGAGAGGTTTGTCATAATGGAGGATAGGTAGTGCCCGTATTATGAGGTGGGTAGCTGGAAACCCTTGCTGTTCAGCGAAATCTGCAAGTAATAATGGGTTAATTTTGGACAGTAGGCTGAGAGCTATGTGCTGAATGCTCTGCTGAAGTACACGGATCAAAATGGATGATGACACTATGGCATGTAAATAGGAGTTGTTTTTGCTGTGTTTGGCCATTTTTTGGCTTGTTTTTAGGTTAAAGGACTGTGACAGACATTGATCATGGGACCCGTGCGGAGATACAAACCATATACATCATACTTTGTGCAGTGAGTGTTATGTTATTCATATAAACAAACAGGAAGTGTAGAGTCTGACTGGCAGTTATATTGAAATGCTAACAAATTTTATTAATATTTTTATGTAAGTGGTTTTAACACCTGATGATGTTTTTTTAATGGTTGGAAATTTTTGTATTACTATAATTAAGTCATTATCTCCTGGAATTTTTTTTTTTTTTAATTTCTGATTTCTGGAAACTACATTCCTACATTTCAGGTTGACCTAAGGGTGGGGAAGACTATGAAGAATTCATCTGAGACACTAGACAAATGCAGGTTTTTTGGATCATAAAGGTGTACAATGATAATTTTGTTTGCACAATGCACAATATGCTTTAAATTCGTATGTCTGACAGCAAGCAACATGGAGCACAGACAGATTGACAGTGCCCCAGATTAGGCCTCTCCTGCTCCCCCTCCCCCGGGTCTCAAGACCGGGACCGGTTCTGGGGACAACGTGCTACTTTGTGGAATTATAATGCCAGGATCCTGTGTGCCGTCCATATGAACAGCACCTGTCCTCTTGGATGTGGGCCAGATGTCAGACGGGTGCTGAAATTTGCCATCACTTTGGGGGCAAAGGTGTGAGGTGTCAAGTTAGTGAGTAAGGGATGATCCAAATGTCATGTAGAGGTGTTTATTAAGAAGATCAGGAGTGCACAGATGTTGACAGGATTACAATGGTCGAACTGGGAGCACAGGACTAAGAGACGCTAATATACCTGACTAACAAAGGACCAAACACAATGCAGCTGTGAGTGATTCACAGGAGGGCAGGAATGAGAGGTCAGACTAACAAACCCCAGGCGTGGCCTGTTTAGAGCCACACCCAAGCGGAAACAAGGGGATCAGACAGGCCGAGCGAGTTAGATGTGACATGAGGGAGAGAATGACAAAATAGATACTTTTTAAAAAAGATCTACAGTAGGAAGTATATTTATATCCAATGGCAGTATTTACCACCCTTCAAACCATGCAACTGCATGAGGCCCCTGAGGACACTTTTGGTCACTACAATAAATATTATATAAATACTGCTTTCTCTATTTAGGAGGTGCTGAAGCAGTGTTCTGCTGACAAGCTAGCTAGCTACAGTCGGGCTAGTGTCACCATAGAGTCTTTACTATAAGGTTCTGATTTTAATTAAAAATAATGGGAACATAGTACTTAAACTAATCAGTTTGCATGTACTGCTCTACTTGTTAGCAGTTTATTCAGTTTTTGAAACATCTGGACCCCCCGAAACCACAGACACTCCTGCGTTTATCTGTACATGTTTTTTTTTTTTGGAGGGGGGGTATTCTCCATTCAAGGGGAAGCGGGTCATAGTGGTTTAATTTGGTTATAAGTGTAGTAAATATATATGATGTTAAGTATTGGTGGGCAATCTTCCCAAAAAAATCCATATCGTAATCTTTATAACACACAATCGTGATCCATGATCGGAACTGCGATCTTTCGTATAAATTTTGAAACGTATTGTTGAGAAATTTCAGAGCCTAAGGACTTATTACCTCCATTTAAAACACAATATTGTATTAAAGATACCGTGTTATGGCAGGGCATGGCACATGCAGGAAAACAGTCATTATCCACGGAGCAAACAGCATACAGAGGACATTACTACAGAACAGAAAGGGCGAACTACAAAAAA
Organism: Boulengeromyrus knoepffleri; assembly: GCA_026770805.1. Taxonomy (NCBI): domain Eukaryota; kingdom Metazoa; phylum Chordata; class Actinopteri; order Osteoglossiformes; family Mormyridae; genus Boulengeromyrus; species Boulengeromyrus knoepffleri. Next base: position 19,947,027 of record JABJVO010000078.1, on the reverse strand, counting down.
AAAAGGGACCTCGAGGGGTCAAAAACAAAACAGTAAAAATATGAACTAACTAAAAAGTAGCCATAAAATAACTACTAATAAGGCTAATAAGGGACAGGTGTGGATCATGTCCAAAAACAACCAATCAGCAAAGGCATAGGACAAGAAGCAACAGGTAACAGAAACTAGGATATCTTTACAAACGCAGGGTTAACAACACTAGGAAAGACTGGGAACATAAGTCTTTGCAGAAGAAAGGCACACTAAAACAAGGACACAAAGCAAGGACAAACACAGGCAGTAAGGAAAGCAGCAAACTAATAAATATTAAATAACTGGACTCGTGACCAGAGGGGTTCAGCCTCTGAACTGCTCACTCAAGCCATTGAGCTATGTGGTGGCCCGGGGGGCAGGGAAACACACTAGGGGCTGAAGGGCTACAAGACAGAGTGGGGAGGGATGACCAGCGACACCTATCTGCCAAATGGGGACAAGACATACTGTATAGGGTAGGATGGACACTGACCCTAACACTCTGTTTTCAAAATGGTAATTAAATCCTGAGTTAAACGTTATTCTAAATATTAAAACAAAGTTGTGTCGTATAATTTCTTGTAAAAAGACTTATCTGTTGACCTCCCAAAGTGCCGCCATGACCCGATAAAATTTACAACTTTTTCTTTTTTTATTGAACGAGTTTATGAGCCTGACAACAGTCGCATGCATCAACAGATAGTATTAGGGTGATACGGAAAAGCCACTAGGTGTTTGACAAAGTTTACAGATAATTTTGCTTTGTGAAATATCTGACTCTGCATGTCCAATTTGTACCTCACACGTTTCCGCATGTGCGGCATTACATGCTACTGCATATTTTACGATCGTACCGGGTGATGCTGACATTTTCCCTACCAAACCTGATCCCATTGATATATCTTTTCATCACATCAGATAGATGATGCGCAAGGTGATGTGCAAGAAAGATAAATTACTGCATACTGTAAATCCTGTAAAATAGTAATATTATAGATCCAACTATAAATACTATGTACTATGATAACATATATAGTATAATACTATAATTACTATAAACTGTATATACTTACTATAAAATATACACTTGAAAATACAGATGTTGTCTGGGGCTGATATAATCAGCAGAGTGAATTGCTAGTTAAACCATGAAATTAGGTTAATTTTACAGATTGCTTGTGAGCAGCAACCCAGAATAGGATTTTAAGCCAGGCATTCCAATTTTGGACTCTTTGTGCTCTCTGTTAAAAAAAAGTTCTGCGTAACACCTGCGTTTGTGTCCGAGTGTATGTTTGTGAGTCTCGTTAGGTACCCCAGTCATGGTGGAGTGATCATGTGTTCCTGATGGCTGCCACCATTTATGCTGCAGGAAAGTCAGTAGATTATGCCAATAGGACAAACACGTGAAAAATGTATCTTATTTTGTCCATATTTTTTCTGGTCCCACTGATTTGGACTGATATGAATACAGCTCAAACAAATGCAAAATGTGCCAAACTTCATATTTCAGTTCAGAGCAAACCAAAGCTGTAAGTACAGTCAAACCTCCCTTATCCGGACCTCCAATATACGGGCACCTCCCTCTACTGGGCACCTCTAGCTACACGCATGTGCAAATTAATTTTACAGGACCAGCAGCTGTTGTTAGGAGCCCCAGTCTAGGGTTGGGGCGTAACAGAGTGAAAGGGAAAGGGGACATGGAGTAGGGGAAGGACCGGGTGCGACGGACAAGGGAGTATTTTTAAATATTTTTCTGTTTTTATTGATACACCACAGACACAGGACAAATAAACCTGGTGCAAAAGGACTCAGGAGTGACTATAGGGAAAACAATAAACAAAACCCAGCTTCCGAACGCAACCCAAAACTAACTTACCTAAGTGCAGAGAAAACAAAAACACAACGACAAATTCTACACCTTACTCCCTATCCAAACAACAGCATACAACATAAGCTCGCAAAACAAAATGGCAGTCATTCCCTATGCACCTGACACACACAGAGCATACACAGAGATCAAAGTGTCAAAGTCCGAGGGCCGCGCGAAGACGTTAACCAAAACCCGTGCGAGATTTTGAAACCAAATAGTAAGTAAACCAAAGCGAAAATCAGAAATTCACTAAACCAAACAAATCACACACAGTAATATCCATCAAAGAAAAGCAAACCAACAACAATAATCAATAAGTGAAGAGCGCTCCTGAGACGTCTTGTGGTCGGCTTTTCACTTAGGAAGACGGAAGTGACGAATGCCGCATAGAGAGAGTTGTGGGCGGAGTCTGCACGTGGAGGCTGAGCGAACGTCGAATGGAGGGCAAGCTGGACTACGAGGCTGTGGGCGGAGCTGAACTTACAGCGGCGTGTAACACTGTGCGAAATCAATGGCTTCAAAAAGGAAGTGTAGTGTCATGTCACTCCAAAAGAAGCTCAATATCATTACAGAGATAGGAAAAGGAAAATCGCACAGAGTTGTTGCAGACCATTTTGGAGTGGCCAAGTCTCCGGTAAGTGATATTTGGAAGAGTAAAGAAAAAAATCATCCAGCTCACTTGATGCTGGTTAAAAACTGGATGACCACTGCAAGAATAAAAACGGGGTGAATCGCTAGCGCAGACTAAAATAACATCCTATTATACGCCTTGCACCTCATAAATATCATGTACTGTAATGCGGTGCAAATGTGCAAAGTAGGGGCAGGTGCTATGGTTTGGTAGTTCTGTGTGAGCTACCAGCATGGCAAACGGTATCGGGTAGTGATACACGATGAGGGCGGGGGCCAGGGGTTTTGGCCAAGCACTGAGCGCTGAGCTGGCCAATGGCTGAGACAGGCTTCCCGGCTTTTTATCTCCATTAGCAGCCCCGTTCATGCTGAACCAGTTTTCACAGATCTGCGGAGGGGGAGAACGACTGCATATCCAAAACAGCCAAAGCGCTGCTCTTGTCAGATAAAAACAAATTACAAAAGAGATTTGGGACCTGCTTATGCATGGCTTACTGGGGAGCAGGCCCCCTGGGTCGCAGGCACAAATCCTCCTGGCTGTGTGTTCATGGAGTTTGCAAGTTCCCCTGTGGTTCTTTTGGTTTTTGTCACGTTCCAGTTTGCTTCTGCAGAGGTTCAGCCAGGCAGATGTCTCACACAGGGGTTGAGTGTGTCCTCTGAAATTGGCTGGCATCTCTTCCAGGTGTACCCTGTGCTCTGTGATTAGCTGGAACCTCCTCTAGGTATACTCCGTGCTCTGTGATTTGCTGGAATCTACTCCAGGTGTACCCTGGGCTCTATGATTGGCTGGCATCTCCTCCAGGTATACCCCGTGCTCTGTAATTAGTGGCCATCTCTACCAGATGTACCCTATGCTCTATGTTTAGTTGGCATGTCCTTCAGATATGCCCCATGCTCTGCAATTGGTTGGCGCCCAATCCAGATGTTCTCTGTGCTCTGGGATTGGCTGGTATCTCCACCAAATGTGTCCCAAGCTCTGTGATTGGCTGGCATCTCCTCCAGATGTGCACTGTTTTTCCCTGGACTGACACCAGGTTCCAGACACTCTGCAACCCTGCTCTGGATAAGAGCCTACAGAAAACTAATGGGATTTAGGGTCCATGTGAAGCAAATCGGCTTTTTGACTTTCCCCACTGAAGACTTTAAAACAAATCTTTTACTCTCATTATGTAACTGCAATTCTCACTAAAAACCTAATTATTTAAAATTACTTAAGTGATACAGCAAAACATCCCCACTTTTTTTATCATAATTAGGACTGTATAAGGGATGGACAGGAGGGGAGTCAGAATCCTGAATTGACAGACAGACAAAAAGATTTTAAAAAACCACGCAAATGAAGACAAACAGACCCAAAATGTGATTCGAATCTGTAGTCCAAACATAGGCAGGAAATCAGAAAGCCGACACAGAAACAATGAACAAACCTAAAATGCAAAACAAAGATCAAGAAAAACAGGAGAGCAAGAAAGGGTCAGACACGGAGCAGATTATGGGACAGACAGTCAAGATGGTGAAACAATCAGTGCTACACAAGGAGATCACAGACATCATGTGCTTCTAATCTGAGCCTGACTGATCCAGCTGATGAGGTATAGATGTGGTTTAGTATTCAGGGGGCAGAGCTGGAACTGAGTTGGTGTGGCTGAATGGGAGCCTGGCTGTGAATTTTCAAAACTCCATTTTAGCAGGACAATCCTCATTAATCTTAAAAGAAATGCTACCTGATTGGCCTTTAAGTCGGATGGCAGAGGCAGGGTTATTGATATTCATAAGGGAAATTATACATGATTGGCCAATGAGTAAAATGACAGGAGAAGGCTCATTAATATCCATAAAGAAAGTGCTACATGATTGGCTGGTGAAATGCTGTGGTTGTTCCTCTATGAATATTATAGCCTTAATTACCCTGGCTAGATTTAGCCGTGACTCCGGACTCCGCAAGTTACGGAGGGTCCCCTGGGTCCTGACCGCTGATTGCAGCCTGTTATTTCTGGCTTATCTCGCAACGCTTGCGTAGGTAACAGTGCTTCTTTCCCAAGAGGGAATGACCCATCTCCGAGAGGTGCAGGGTGGATAGAAGCGTTCTTCCTGGAGTCAGAAGCCAAGGAGGTGATGGTGAAGAGGTCATCTGGACACTTTGGGGAAAAGGAGAACACACCGCTGCCTGAAGAGGTGAAGCCCACCACAAGACAGAGCCCCTTGGCTCCCCGCCGCTCTGCGCCATACAGCTTGCCTCCACATTGAAGCCTGAAGCAGGATCTCACGCCACTTCTCTGGAGCCCACCGTGGTCCTGCTGCCTGTACCTGTCCCCACTGTCTTCGTGCAGCCTGCCGTGGAGGTGTCTGCTAGCTTCCCCCATCCAGCAGCCAGCCCCAGAGACTTCCATGGGCTGCAAGCAGCTCTCTGTCAGCTCCTGCCACAGAAAACGGAGACGGAAGATGAGGGCTGAGCCAATGATAGAGTTTGGCCCTGAGCCCTGCCCCGCTGCCACCACGTCTGGGAGTTTTCAATACGTGTTTAACATTGTCATTACTGTCAGAAAGAAGCCTTGAGGTCCGGCTCCTGATGGACCTGTAGCTAACACGCACAAAGCCAGCACGCTCTCAGGGATCTTGTCCGGC
>JABJVO010000078.1:19930992-19941790 GCA_026770805.1 Boulengeromyrus knoepffleri | reverse complement strand
ACTGGGAGGACATTCATGTTTGCCTGTGTGTGCATCTGCGATACACAGATAAAAAAGCTGTAGAGCACCATGAAGCTGCAGAGCACCATGAAGCTATAGAGCACCATGAAGCTATAGAGCACCTTAAAGCAGCGAGGCACCATGACACTGCAGGGCACTATTCTGATTATTTCAACAGAATAATGATGAACACCTTGACCATGTGCCAAATTAGCAGCAAGGTGCTACTGTTAAGGGTCTTATTTCACACCTGTAACCTTCACATCCATCTGAAATCATGATCTAAATCCATCAATTGTTCCTTTATTTATCCTTTCACCTGGAGTTTTGCCTCAGTGTGTCTCATTAGCTAGTGACACTGAGTATTTTATAATGTGTCCTTTTTGTTTTTGAGTTATATGCTACATTGGAAGTTCTACTGACAGTCTATGGCTTACGAAGTGTACAGTAATGCAGAGTAATGTCTTAATATTGTGTAGAGAAGCCAGCACTACACTCACACGTTGCTTGATTGTGTCATAAATCTCTGTCACCTAACGCACTGATTATTTATACACTTAATAGTTATCGGCTTCACATGAATGTACATAACATCTCCACCACTGAAATACAGGCAACATTGCCCCCTAAATATTACCCACATTTTTTGCATGTGTCTATGAGGTAGCGGTAATAGAGGGATTATGGATGGCTGTTGGCGCAGCTGTCTTTCTCTTCACATGTCCCTTATAAGTCATTTTAACTGATTATGTAATAATATATATGATATTATATATGATTCCTGGCCCCAGTGTCTTCCTGTTACCACCCACATAAGCTTTTAGTTTACTTTGAGAACAATAAAACTGCACCCAGACTCAGACCACAGGTTCTTACCCCCAGGTCGATCACTCATTTTTAAATCAAAACATGCTGATAGATTAACAACATTAAATAATAATTAATATATAGTATAAATGGTGAATCCATTGATAATTTAGAACAGGACAGGGGTCATAGGCAGCCAGCGGACCACATGCCAAGGTCACATGACCACACATGTCATGGCTACTAAGTAGACCATGTGACTCTGCCTCTAGTGATTGATGCACCAACGGTAGAGATTCAGCAGGAGGGAGGTCACAGGGTGGTGATGGGGTGGAGCTGATGTGTGCTTTCAGTTCAGAATGCTGTTGTTGGGGCACGACATGAGGAATCTTTGACCTTTGACCCTGCAAGGTAATTGAGTGGCACATGTCAAATGTCATAATCGAGGGCAGTGACATAGGATTTCAAAGCAGGTGAGCCAATCATCATTCAGCTATCGGAAGTATAAATGGGTTCATAAGTTTACTAAATTCTAGTTAAAATTTATTAATCAAACCTGTTTGTTTTTTATCATTTAAATGCACAAGAAGAACTAATACTGAACATCTGAGTGAAATATTTATATACTCACAACCTACCCCCGTTTCTCAGCATTCAAGTTGACAGCTGATATCAGTTCAAATTAGAGCACATTAGAGCATTTCATCAGTTCTGTATGAGCTCCTGAATTAACCCCTATAATCTCAGACAGGCTGCAAAGGAATATGGGCATGAGCGGAGACAAGTATAATATTGTAGCACTTAGTGTAGGCACACCCAGGCATTGCAGCGATAGAGAAGCAAGACAGCTCTTTTAATGTAGCCCCCATTGATTGGCTATTTGCTTTGGTAGAAGATGGAGATAACTTGTCACTGACCGCGATTAAGTTAGCCTCATATTCGATATTCAGATTATTTTTGTCTGTAATAGTTATGTATTATTATATTACATCCACTTAATCAATCGCAGTCAATATTTAAAAAAAAAACAATCAAAGGAGCGGAGATATTAGCCACTGTTCCCGCCTCCAAAGTGTCAAAATTCATCCTGTCGAACGAGCGAACGAGTGCTGTGCAAACGCGAGCGTGGATTTTCTGCTCGCGAGCGCGGTTTTTATGCGCGCGAGTTTTGGCGCTAATTTAACTCTCTGCGCCCTTCTATTACCAGGCAATGAAGATAACTAGAGGAGGAGACTAGTCTGTTAGCAAGTCCTATTTCGATTGGCTGAGAGACACCAAGCTTGGGGCCTGGCTGCTCTTCTTGCTGACTCAGAGAGATTCACACCTCTGTCGCCTCAGACTGGTTGTTGTTGCTGAGGTTGTGTTGCTCTTGTCGTTCTTGTTACTTTTGTTGCTCGGGTTGAAGTAGGATGTGCCGTAATCCTACAGCATAAAGGCATCATTGAATATTGCACATTTTGCTTCTCACTTCCTGCAGCTTTCCTTCTTAAACTTCTGTTTGCTCACGGCCCCAAAGCATATGCTAATTAGGAGCAATGGGCACACGCTTCCCAGTTATGAGGATAACAGGATTCATCAATTTAAAAACACATTTGGAAACAATTCAGCAGTTTAGGAACATGTTGCGAATCTGTCCGAGATTTCTCTTAAGATCTTTATAGGATGAATGAGGTCCATTGTTCTTTGTCATTTTATAAAACTCCATTTTTAGCAGCGTAATAGCATAATAATAATAATAATAACAATAATAATAACAATAATAAGTGCCTTTTTCTCCCTTGGGAAAGGTGCTGCAAACGAATGAAAGCCTTCCAGTTCTGAAGACAGGGGAAATGGTGTTTTCAGAATCAGAATCATCCCAGAATTTTTTTCTGGGATTGGGGATATATTTTCTGCTTTGATGGTAGATTGCATCAAATGTGTTTCTGGATGCTTTATCAAAACGATAGGGGAGCACTTGCTTCTAAGGACTAAGGGACTAAGGAATTTCCCATCACTTGGACTGAAAAGTTATCTTATCTTATTCTCATAGTTGCATTGGCGATGCTGGAATTCTGGCATATATAAGTAGATTCAGTACCACATTCACACAAACATACATCATTGTATGTACTCTGCAATGGATTGGCATCCCGTCTATGGTGGCTCCTGCCCCGTGATCATGTCCAGAATAAGTGGTTGGAACAGAAAAAAATGACTTTTAACAACAAACAGCAAATTATCAATAAATCTGTGTAACACTGCTAACACTTAAACAACAACCTCTATGGTTTATCATTCCCCGGTTATAAGCAATACAAACGCATTAGCTTTGATTAAAAATTGTTTGCCTTTCAATGAGCCGTGACAGGACTTCTGGGCAATATTCTCAGATCGTTTGCATATCATTAATATAACGAGAGCCAAAATTCATAACTCGGCATGTAAGTGATTCATTACAATATATAACATTTCATATGCATCTAAGGAAAAAATCACAAGGTAGTTGTAATTTCTAACCATGCAGGCTTTTTAAGATAAGATGAGCCAGAGGGAAATTCTATGGACTTTGTAAGACTATTTATTGCATTATGAAAATCCATGCATGCACTCATCCATGTTGTCATGCATCCATCCATCCATACATCAATCCAACCGTCTATTCTTACGGAGCAGGTAGAAAAAGGCAGGAAAAAGATAATCCACTGATGGCTCCAAGACAGAAGGGGTTTATTAAGGAAATTAACAACAATGCGGAAGACAGAAAATAAAGGACCATGAGGCATCAGTAAAAACAATAGGAAAAAAAACAAACTACAAGAACCATATGGTAACGCAACAAGGGAACAGGACAACAGGGCTAGGCAATGGAACAGCATAAGAAACACGCAGTAACTAAACACAATGACTGACTAACAAACAGAGTGAGGGCAAGCAAATACACATAGAAAATCAGGGCAAACAAGGGACAGGTGTAAATCATAATCAAATTAACCAATCGAAAGGACTCATGTCAACCAGGAACAGGTGGAGTGGATTACCATTAACAAGCACTAGAACTGGGAAACATTAACAGACACAAAGGTAAATTATAACAGACACTAGGAAGCATAAAACCAAAAAATGTTAAATAGCAGGTTGGGCTGTCCTCTGTCCAGCCTTGAACACATGACCAGAGGATATAGCCTCTGAATTGCACAGTCAACCCATTGAACTACACAGCAGGCTGGGAAACAGGGAGACACACTAGGGCTAAGAAGCTACAAGACCGAGGCAGGAACCGAATGGCTAGCAACACCTGCTGGCCAAGCAGGGATAAAACACATTGGACAGGGATGTACAAGGGCCAACCCTGACATCCATTTTCTATACCTGCTTGTCCTGCACATGTTCACAGGGGTCCACGGAAACCACAGGCGCAAGGCAGGGAATAACCCATCGTGAGGCTTTAATATGTTTTAAATGGTGTCCCCACCTTGTGAGATTGGGGACTACATCATGAAAGTAAGCTGTGTGTTAGTCTGTTGGGCTTAAATGAGCAGTGGGAGTTCCTGGTCCATTGAGGGCCCCAATGTGTGCAGTGCCCCAGTCTACCTATAATTCTCTAGTGGAGCTGGTATTGGGTCTGGCTGTACTGGCTCTTAACAGTTTGGCAATGCAAAGCCCTGAAGACACTGTGGCCTTCTACTGTACCCCCCCCCCCCCCACACACACACACACACACACACCAATGCCCTGAATACACTGAAAAAAAAGCCCCCCACCAGCTTGTTGTCACATTTCTAGGTGCTGAGTCATTTGCAAACTCAAACACACAGACAAGCAAACAAACAGGAATCCCAACAGCCACTGCATGTCCTAGCTACATGACCACCTCCCCTTCTTCATATAGAGCCATGCTGCTTTGTTGTTCATCGTACCTAGTTGTACATGTTCTACCTAGTTTATACAGTAGCAAAGGACAGGAACAGAAATGTTTCATACAGAAGGGAAGCAGGTGTGCACTAAACTGATTTGTAACTGGTAGGGGATTAGTTTAGGTCTTGTTTTAGGATATGGAGTAATAGTAGGGAACACAGCAGGCAGCTGCACCATGTAGTATGAAACAATCTTACATTTGTGGATGAAACTCAACCAGGAAACATCACTGGGGCTGCAGCTTCATGGTCCTAGACTGGTGCAATATTTCACCCAAAAGATTGACACTATGGCAAGAAAACAATGGTGATAGATAGATAAATAGATAGATACTGTAGATAGATACTGTAGATAGATAGATAGATAGATAGATAGATTAGTGTAGTTGGATCCTCATACCTTGGGCTTCTCACTGACAGAGGGTTGGACTACAGCGCCCCCTGTCTACAACATCAAGTCCAGCACCAATCCAGTCCAGTTGAACGGTAACCCTTAAAGATGTGTAATCCCACAAGAGAACGGCTATGTGTTATGGTGGCTCCGGGGCTGTGAGCAGAGACCCAGTCACTGTCACTAATACATCTCCTGTTAATTCATCTCCCATTAACTGCCGGCATTGTAAACGAGCTATCATCCTCGTTTCAGTTTCATCCCAAGCCAGCTCGTGCCGGGCACCCCTCCCACTTCCCCTCCTTGACCCCCCCCCCCCCCACAACCTTTTTTCATTTTCCGGGGAGGGCACCGGGTCCCCAGCCCAAAATTTGGTGGCAAAGTGGGTGGCTGTGGGCTTACCGCCGTTGGGGGGGGGGATTGGAACCCCCCCCAGCCGTTGGACTCCAAACCCATCACCCTGACAGGTGTCTGTTGAACTGCACCGCTCTGTTCTTCTCCTTTAATCTCCTATTGAGCCTCCGCTCTTGTATCGCATTTCTATGCTACCCAACCTGGCATTGAATGGTCGCTTTTTGTAGAGGCGCCATTAAACAGCACCGTCACTTTAAATCAATCAGCAGGCCTCCCAATGAGGGAATTTTAAATAAAAGTGGCATGATGTTCCAAGATAATGGGGAGTGAGGAATCACATGTTATCTCCGGCTGACGCGTTACACACTAAAAGCCTGGCTGAAAAGGCTCTTTCTGTACAAATGGTGGTAAGATATAGATTTGTTCAGCAACACATGCTGTGTCACAGTAACTCATTTGATCTGCCCATTAATCTGTCTGTAATGTATGTAATGTGCGTATACTGTGCCTGTTATTTTTTTACAGCATTCATAATGCCTGAGGTGCCAGTACAGCATGGGGTCTAAAGCCAGGAAGGCTGCCTTTATCTGATTCAAACATCCTTACTGATTCTGGAAAGCTGGATTTAAGTTCCAGAATGCCAGAGGCAAGTCCACCAAAGGAAAATACATACCACACTTCACCGTGAAAATAAATAGACTTTTCCTGACTCTGTTGTTCTGACTCAGCAGGCCCAAGATGTTTAGGATCTAAGTCTAACGAGCTCTTAAGTTCCCAGATGAACTTATTATCAGACCAATATATCCCTCTCTCTGAGTGCTGAGGTTGTCAGCAGTTTACCCAGCATGCACCGCGGCCTGAACTCTGTTGGTTCTAATCTGAGAGTGTTTATGCACTTTGATCAGTCACAGAGAGCTGTTGGCTGGTGGTCCCCCACCCTCCCTGGAGGGTAAATGCAGGAGCCAGCGATGGCATTATCCTATAAACTCCTTCTCACTAGATTTGGAGCCCCCACTCCCTGAAATGATCCCCCTGCTCTATGAAATACCCTCTGATCTGCAAGATGTTGCCATCTCCTGCGTGCTGTGCCCAAGAGAGTGATGAGGAGCTTTGCTGCTCTGCTGATAAATGCCCCCCTATGTCTAGCTGAAGATGACAATAAAGATACTTTGACTTGACTTTTTTAAGGTTTTATAGTCTTCGAATGTGTGATTTTCTCCATTAATTTATTCAATTATTAAATGCAGAACTAATAATATTTTTGCTATACTGGCTTTACCCCACTCTCTCATTTCGTCAGTCACATGGCCTGAATGGTACCCAGTCCGAGTCTGCAGCAGGGCAGTCAGCATCATGACACAGACGTTTTATTCTCCATATCTCAGCTCATGGATATTATAAGAATTTAACTCCCCAGTCAAACAAAAGCGCCCTGGAAGTGAACGCTTGGACATCGGAAATGGGGAAACTGGGCGGGTGCGTTGCAATAAAAGTAAGTAAACTCTGGTGACCGGCACATTAAGTGGAAACCTTCGCTGATAATTCGACCCCACAGCACCAGCAAAAGAAAATCCTGAAAATCCTGCCCCTGGGGGACAGGAGTGGGAGTGGGGGTTACTGCCCCTCTTCTGGGACCCAGGCTTTTAATAACACTCGTTAGTTATGTTGGCCACAGGCAATATAGCGGGAGGGAGCGGACGCCCCTAAGGGCAATGGGTAGCCCATAATGTCGTTACCAGCTGCGTAGTAAATATCTTAATTGACTAGTCGGATGACATATAGGCATCTTTCTGGTGCCACGTTGTTTGTCACTGACTTTCCCAAGTCTCAGTGGCTGACAGCCAGATGTTGAAAAGTTATCATTGTGAGCCAGTGTGTGCTCATGTGTGTGTGCATATCATGTAAACAGGCATTTTTTTTTTACATAAGGGGGGGGGGGGGTTGGTGACATCACAGTCCCCATATCAGCACGGGGACAGGGTTTTGGCTAGGCTGAGTCTCCTACTCATTTGGCAAACAGGAAGTCACTGCAGGCTCCCTTCTGAGTCATCTTAACCAAAAATAAGCATGTCTCATATGCTTTCAAGCAACATAGATTCATTTCCAAATGTATGAATTGTACTCATCCAGTTCTATGGCATAATAAGTAAGCTGAAGATGTGTCGACCGACCTCAAGGTGAGCTTGAGAGTTCATTAAAGCCGAAATAGTGGGAGGGGGGACTCGAACAAAACTGTTCCGTGACCTGACACTCATTACTGACATGAACCAGTGTTAATCACATTAAGCAGGATAACTTATCCGCTCAAAGCACACTTTTCCTCATATGAAGATCTCTATAAGTGTGAACCAGACCCTTCCTCCATAAGAGGGGGCAGTGTCTGGCTCAGCGGGTTTGGACACACTGTGACTGGAAATCCCGGGGTCACTGGAGTGATGTCACCAGAGTTAATGTCAAAGCTTGGACACTGGAAGCCAGAAAAAGTACAGAATGGTCCCCAATGAGAAATTATGCCGAATCCGTATTAGAAACGTTTCATCTTGTGAATAGCAGTGCGTTTATTTGCTATGTGTACTTGACCCATAAAACTGGCACACACAAAGCTACCAGGCGTGGAAAAAGCACTTCCAGCAGAAAAAAATCTGCATCGCATGTTGGTTATGATGCGACTTCACTTATTCATGAGGGAACACGGTGGAAGCTGTGGAGATAAAATTGTACCAAATCTAAGCTCCAGAAATTCCCCTATGAATATAATTCAGGCATAAAATATACAAAGACTGGCAGGGGCTGGAAAATAGAAGAAGGTCCAGGAAAAGTTGCGATATGCGAAAGCAGGAGAGAAGCCGCTTGAAACATCGACCAGAAACAAGGATGAGTATCAGATAATTGGCCATAAATAAATAAATAAATAAATAGAATTCAGCAGTAGAAACTGCAAATCTCTCCTGATGATATAAGATCACAGCGTATACTGCTGCATCACTGTCATGTCAGATCTGCCAAAAGCCTGATTTTATTAAAGGACAACGAAAAAAGAGCAGAAATTTTAAGACCATAAAAAATATTATAAAAAATAACAGATTAATTACAGTAGGTGGGATAAAGATCAGCGTTGAAGTTACCTGGGTAGACACCCCACTCAGAAACCCCAGCACATCTGTTACACCAACCACAAACTCTTGCCAGTGATCCTCCCCGCCAAAATATTAAATGGACTATTCTGCTTCCTGATTGCATACATCTGTGAACAATTAGCTATCATGTCCTTAAACCTGTGCGAAGTCCCTCAAGTTATGGACCGAGTATTTGACTCGATTTTTGACTGTCTCATTTACGAGCCTTTGGCTTGCTTACCATTTCATGATTTGACATTGTCCTCATTACCCGCTCTGCTCGTGATTTACCTTTGCCTGATCCTCCATTCTGATTTCAGCAATTTGGCTTCTGGAAAATGCCTATCTGTGAGTTTCTTGTGTCAGTGAAAGCATCCCTCACTGCAAGGTATGTGCTGATTTCTGATGTAGGCCTCAATCTCACCTCTCTGTTTTCACATCAAATATCACCCCTTATTTTATTCGTACATGATAATAGTTATAGAAATTCATAGTTCATAAAGTTCCCCAGGTTAATTACCTTAGATAAGTGTTTCATAACACAGTCCTCAGGGACCCCCAGCAGTCCATATATTTGCTCAATCGCAAACAATCAGAAACAATCAAACAATCAAGGACAAACCAAAAATTGAGGACAAGCCAAACAATCAAGAACAAACTAATCAATCATGAATGAACCAGACAATGAAGAACTAACCAGGCACTCAAGAACATGAACACCTGCTACAGGTGTGTTGGGAGCTGGGAGGGAGCAATTAGGTAGAGTGTCTGGAGGCCCCAAAGACCAGCTTGAGAAATACTGCCTTAGACAATTTTTTTGGCACTGAACAAAAATGATATAATCCCATTTTTCGTTCAATTTTTCCTTTTTCGTCCACTTCAGTTGCTCTTTTGTATGATTAGTAATCATTCAAGTAATTATCCCAGGTCCTGGTTTTTCTGTGGTTCTGGGCTGGTGCCCATGATGAGTTCACCAAACAGCAATTTTGATCTCCATTCATTACTTTGGGATTATCTGGCAGTCATAAAATATTACAATATTGACATCTGCTAATGTATATAATTACAATTTTGCCTGACTCAAAATAAATTGCCATAAAACGTGCTTGGTAAATGATTCATTACCACTCTCCAGTTTAATTCCTCAATTATGATTTTTATTAAATATCGTAATTAAGTATACTCAAGATGAATAGATGTAGTGAAATACCACTCATTACCTCATTATTTTGAATAACAAACAGTTCATAATTGAAACGTTACCAGACACTCAGGATTCAGTATAAATTACCCGCTAACTTTAGCGACAGTAGAGGGCTATTAATTAGGCAGATGCTGAGATGTCTTTGATTTGCACAAACGAGTGTACGAGGGGCTGCCTCGTGTGTTCATTTGCTTTTAAATGTCACTTTTTTTTTTCCAGTCCAGGTTTGATACTTGGCATCAGCCCATGCAATTAGAGCTCTTTTTCCAGAAATGATTGCATCTTTTTTTGTTTTGTTTTTAGTCCTTCTGGTGCATTTAATCCAACTGTCGTGGAACCTGCTTCGGACTGGAGTATCCCAGCATGTGTAATCTCACTTCTCTTAATGGAAAAAGTCACATGCAAATGGTTAATTAAGACCGTCAACTGTGTCTGCTGCAGGTTCCTGTGTGATACACATACGTTATGTTTGATAAGTACCACTGAGGTGTGGATCACATTAAACAGAAGTCATGTTTAGAAATTCTGAGAAAAAGTTTTGACATGGCTGATGGCTCAGCATTTCCTTATTGTCTCACATCAAGGCTGGCACGCGCACACACACACACACATGCATTTTTCATCACTATACTGATGTACTGTATGGTAACATGCATTCATCATTTATAGCACACTTCATCTGTTCCATAATAAACTCTTAATTTATAACCTAGTTAGAAAAATCACTCTGGTGAAGGAACCTGGGTGTATGAATAAATAATACCAGCACCTTTCTCGAAGGTATGACACGTCTGTGCTAGAAACTTACCCCATCAAGATGCTCACTGTCGCCTCCCACTGGCCCATGTATGCCACTACTTCACCTTCTAAGAATCATGTTTCCAGGTGTCTTTTACTCCGCCCATGTAAAGACCTGCTGCATTTTCCTGGGCCCGAATTTCAAACTCATTTCGAGTCTGGCTTTTAATTTTGTCCACTGGCAGACAGAGGAAAAAAAGACATGCATAAAGAGAGGAAAAAATGGAAAGAA
>JABJVO010000078.1:19868848-19884676 GCA_026770805.1 Boulengeromyrus knoepffleri | reverse complement strand
CTGGCGCGTACAATTTATATTAGGTCAGCGTTCACGGTTTGACTTCTGATATTCAGATCGAGTTCTAGGTCAAACTGCTTTGTTCGACTTTCAGGAAATTCGAGTTCTAGTGAGTTCGAGAACCGAGGTACCACTGTATAGCTGAAGCTACATAATGTTTTCATGAGCATCACAAAGTATTGCATGTGTTTGTTATTACAAACCATTGTATGCAGCTTAAATTTTTTATATAACAGTTACAAGACAGCATTCGATTTGGATAAATTAGAGATGAATAAAAATTAAGCTAACACTGAGAAGCAAAGAGCATGGGCTTTGAACTGGTTTCAGACGGCTAAGATTTTAAAAAATAAACATTGACTTTCATTCTGTCAACAAAACTGAGTTAAATGCAGTGTTAAGGCACTTTTATGGATCAATCTGGACAACTAAAGGTGAGCTCTGTAGTATCAGTAGCTGTCATGGCCTTCGGAATGGTTTAAATCATTATATCAACAAGCCTCCAGTCAGCCCTTCATGGAATTTAACGCATCATACAGAATTTATATCGGTTAATGTTTTCAAAGGTGTTGGTAAAGAGATTAGACGGTCAGGGAAAGACAAATCCACACACCACCCACCAATTTCACATGAAGACTAGGACATCTTAAAATATTCTGCAGCTTCGAGTCTAGACTATCCTGAAGATTTACTAAACAAGGTGTGGTACAATATTCACTTACGCTTTGGACACAGGGGCAAAGAGGGGAATCAGCATCTCAAACCTGACTCATCCATCCTAAAACATGATGAGAATGGAACAAAGTATTTCAGAATGACATTCAATGAAGAAGCATAAAATTATAAAGATCCTCTAGAGAGAGACAGAGAAAATCAGAGGGCCGCTACATTTAAGGAGCCTGGTAATCGCTTCAGCCCAGTAGTGTCACTCAAATAAAATACCGGAGCAAAATTCCACCTGCTGCGAAAGATTTTTATCTTCAACTGAAAGAGGTAACAACTCCGACAGACAACTTTTGATATACCGTCATCCTACTGGGAGTAAACCAGCTGTCACAGATGTTATTGAGGATGTGCAAAGACGCTAGGACATGTATGTTGTTTTGTTGGATATAAAGCCATAAAACAGGATAGCAGTGCACTATATTTATTGAAATACACGGGGAATAACTTTCACTCAGTAGAGGTTGGAAGAGCGGCTCCGACTGACTCACTGTATGAACAAAACAGATCACGTGTACATCGACCAATCAAAATCAAGCGTCTAGCAAACGTACAACATCATTTAAATGATCAGTTCTGTGTATATCAAATTATGAAATATATTCTACACAAATATTACATATGTGTTACATCAACTATAGCCTGAGAGCCTCTGCTATACAGAAACTTTCTGATGGTGGATTCGGGGTCTGGGAAATAATGTCAGTGAGTATGCATAGGTGAGCTGCTTTAATGGACATACAGGGATTTAAAATTTGTGGTGTGAATTATTATGTCATGATGTACTATGTCATGGAATATGTCTTGCCGGTCCAAAAGCTCACTAAAGAGTTACTGAAGACAAGAGCAGCAAACGATGGAGCAGCTAATCATCTGTCTAATCATGCTATTAACTCCTCAATCATGATGCCAAATTGGCCATCAACAGACTAGTTTTTTTGGCGGTTGCACAATTAATGGAAACGTACAAATAAATTTAAATGATGCAAAGTAATTAGGAGTGAGTGAGCGGTGTTGCATTGGAATGTTTTTGTTGCTTGGCAACAGTCAAAAGTTGGCTGGTGGAAACTTTTTATTTTTTTTTTGTGGAGGACCATAAATGTTCAAATAAATAATCAAACTAAGTATCTGTTATGGCTTATTACAGTTAACCTGTAAATGCTACCCTGTGGACTGTCGTATAGAGGCAATAACATACTCGAACTTATGCGGTTGTACTCCAATATATCACAGCTGTGATAATCTTCAGCACTCGACCTGCAGCCTTGCACCTACGACCAAACTACAGCCATGATATATTGCAGTACAACCACACTCCCTCTCCTTTGCTGTTACTTAAATATGGCAGTCTGCTAGTAAGTACAAGTTGTCTGTTGTCCTCTATGTCCTGTTTTTAGCCAGCATGTGCTGCTGGTCATTCTGTTTACCCCCTTCCTCTAGTACAGGGTTTCTCAACCCAGTCCTCGGGGAACACCAGACGGTCCACGTTTTTGCTCTCTCCTAATTCCCTGGCAATTAGGAGGGAGCAAAAATGTGGACCGGCTGGTGGTCCCCGAGGACTGGGTTGAGAAACCCTGCTCTAGTAGACCTCAGCCCTCTTGTGTTACCCTGCTACATCGTGGCTGTTCTGTGTTTATTAGGTGTTTTGTTTCTTAGTGATTATTACGTGGTGAATTTTCCTATTTTTAGGTTTTCCCCACTTCAACGATGTTTTATAATTTCTGTGTATTACTGTCATAGTCTCTCTGGTGGTGTTACCCTAGTGTTTGCTATGTATTCTTAGTCTTTAGCATATGGCATGTTTCTTAGTTTTGTGTTCATTTAATATTACTGCTTCTACCAGTTTCTCGTTGTTCCTGCTCCTTGATTGGTTAATTGATTATAAGTTTCACCATCAGACAAAAATGTTTGAGCTCAAAAAATTTAAGACATAGTAAACTTAAATTTCAGACTTGTTGGCTCAACTCAAATAAGACTTTTTTATACCCTGCAGACAGACTGCATTTGGCAACATGGACAGCTGCCTTGGCTGCAGTCTTCTGAGAGAGTACCGTCTTAACAAGCCAATGTCACTTTCAGATGGGGCACAGGTGGTGAAGCTTGCCTTGGGCACCACATGGGCTTTTACTAGCACTGCCCCAAATGATTGCCAGTTCCCTGCCCAATTTCCCAGAAGTGGCCCCTGGCTTGCCTGTCGGGATCCGTGGCCGGGGCTGTAACAACACACTATAATGACCACACATTATGTAATAAAGTATAACAAATTTTCACCACATAATGTAATGTAACACATGCTTTCAATTTATATTTATATTTACATTATGACTTTTATTGCTACATTATGACTTTTATTGCAACATTACCTTATTATTATTTCAAATACGATATGCGTGTTCCATTTTGAGTGATTTCTGTTTCTCTGACAGAATAGAAGGCAAAAATTCAAATAAAGGATGACACAGAAAACAAGTGGGTTGGATAACATCAATTGAGAAATTAAGTTATGAAATACTTTTGTTACAAAGGGTTTTCAGAAACGCTCATTAATCAACAAATAATCTTAAGAGGTAATGAGCTACTTAGCAGTACAATGTGCTGTGCTCTGTGTGACAGCACATTGTGTAATAACATTGCATTATGGAATGAAAATTTGTTTGATTTTTGTGGTGGGCAGTGTTTGAATTCTGTGATGGATGCCTCCCCCGTGTGAGGCTTATCTCCCCTTTCCCGGCAGTGACAGCTTCAGCATCGGGATCTTGTCATGGAGAAACTGTAATCGGACTCACCTGGATGTTACGGTTGTCAACAACTGTACTGGAACGATCTTTCAAGTTGGCTGCATTTATTTTTACCTCTGAATGACTTGTTACACAACCCAGTTTGATTAGATAAGAAGCAGAAGGGAGGACCAAAATACACCCTTTGTAATATCCTTAACTTTCTATGACAGATTATAGGCATCTCTCTGTTCTGTAGTCAAGCATAACCAAATGCATACTTAATAAAAATGTGATAAATATGTGGGGTTTAATAGATGGCAAATTTTTTTTTGTATAAATGTTGTAAACACTTTACTTGACGGGGCACAAATACTTATGCCTCAGTTACTCCTGAAGTACAAATTATGAACAAATATATTGGCTACTTGAGATAATAGATGCACAAAGATTTACAGAATTAACAGATATACTATAATAACAAATATAGTAACTGCTTCACAAACATGAGATACAGTACAGTCAACCATTAAACATAATTACTGCTTTGACAGACAATGACAAATAACACCATGGTTACCACTTAATCCATCTCAGAAGGACGCTTGGAGCTACTTCAAAAGGACTTCGTAGAGCATGATATATTGTTAAAGTTACATAAACCAACATTGTGGTTCCCACAATGTCAAAATAACATGCTTTTATCACATTGTGGGGTTGACCTAATACACTGGAAAAAAAATTCACCATTTTATCAAGTACAAAAATGTTCACATTAAATATTTCACATTGTGTCACACCCCGCCCACTGCGTCATTACTTTACGGTAATTTATTGTTCAGTAACATAATAAAAATATGATGTAATACTTCAAAAAAATCATTGAGCTCACAATGATCTGGAAATGTCACTTGAAGTTACAAATTACATACACTGAAATGAACTGTTCTAAACAATCAAAAAAGGTAATAACTATACAGTGTAATATTGTAGAAGCCATGTTTCAGTGTGCGCTGCTGTGACACAGACTGCTTTTGAGTGTTTGCCATCCTAAACGTTTTTTGTTATATTTTTGTTTTTTATTTTTAATAAATTGCCTCCCTTTCAAACAAACTTTTTTCACTTTGTTATTATGGGGTATTGCATGTAGGATTTCGAGGTGAAAATTAATTAACTAATTGAATCCATTGTGGAATAAGGCTGTAACATAAAAAAATGTGGAAAAAGTGAAGCGCTGTGAATACTTTCTGGATCCACCATAGGTGTTCTAAATTGTGTGACTGGTAGTATTATATGCACAAAGAAACGCACTATTCAGCCATGGATCTTATTGATACAGAAATCATTCAAAAATACGTTATCTAAAACCTACAATATCCTGGTGGTCTACTCGTTTACCACTTGCTCCTGATGACCTCCAACAGTTTGGAGGAGTACTTGGTCAACAGTACCAAAAACTTTATCTCCAAGGGAACTGTTGTCATTCATTTTAATTCGGTATTTATCTATTAAAAATAATAATAATAAAACAGCAAAGCATACAGAAAAATGTTTGGGAATTTATAATTAATAACCTATCTTTGAAGAGACTATCAAGAAGAGCCAAAAGTTTGATCAGCTTTTATGAATGTCATTAATGATAAACAATCCATCATCATGAGGGTTCTTAACTACTGTAAAAGGCCAACCTCAGATGAGAACAAAGATGTAAAGCATTCATTGAGACATTAAAGGTGAACATCAACAGCTTAATAATTGAATTGCCTTACCTTTTCTTTAGAGATGCACCAATCAATCAGCCAGGACCGGAATTGGCTGATTTTCACCATGCTCAGTCCGTACCGGAGACCGGCCAGTCACATGTATTTCCTATACCGAACCGGTCCATCTCACAGCTGCGTGCACGCCACAGCCGTATACAGTACCAATATACCTGCAGAACTCCCGTCATAAGATAAATTTCAGAGACTACATTGAACAGTAGTGAAGCTTGAAGACATGGTCAGTGAGCAATTGTGCTGACTTCTTCACGGAGGCAAAGTTTGGGAACTAAAACAAGTTGAAGAGTTTTTGAGAAGCAGTCAATGACTGTGAGTACATCGGTGAATCCCCTGGATGACAAAAGGCCAGTAACAAAATCTAAAGTCACATGGGACTAGTGATGATAGGTTGTAACAGCCCGGCTGGAGCACAAGTTACAAAAACATGGATGTCCTGAAGCATAGAGGACCAGCAGAAATGCTGTGCGAGCAGAGCTCGGGTATGATGAACCCTGGGGTGGCCAGCTAAAAGAGTGGGGTGTCCCCACTGGAGGACCTGCGAAGTTCAGAAGAAATAGCTAGTTATAAGCATTATACTGCCTGTATAACTTCCTCTATACCCCACAAAACTGCCCCAATTAAACATAGTGGGCATGGTAGGATTGGGGTTCTTTTTATCTTTTTCCTCCCCAATCAAGTGTGATAGGACATCGGGCTTATGATTCTTGGAGCCTGCCTTGAAAGAAATCTGAAAAATAAATTGGTCAAAAAATAACAAACACCTAGCCTGGCATGCATTAAAGTGCTTTTCAGACTGCCACCACTCTTCTAAGGCTTGTCTGACCACCAGCAATTCATGATTACCAATAGTTTCTCTCAGCCAGCATCAATTTATGAGAAAAAAAAGGAGCAGGGTTATAATTTATTTTCTGCTGGTAGAGAATATCTCAAAGGATGTCAGTAGTCAAATCTTGGAATACTGGTGGAGCATTAGTCAAGCCAAAAGGTATGACTAAATACTCATAGTGACCAAGGGGCATGTAAAATCTGTATTCCATTCGTCCCCTTCTCAGATCCTAACCAATTGGTCAGCACTCCGTAGGTCTAGCTTAGTAAACCACTCAGCTCCCTGAAGCAGATCAAAGACTAAAGACAATGGGAGTATGGGGTATTGGTTCTTAATGGTGATCTGGTTTAATCCACCATAGTCAATGTGGGACCCAGCATTGTTCTCAACAAAGAAGAAACTGGCACCTGGTGGAGACAAGGAAGGCTGAATAACACTGGGCGACAATCCACTTGCTAATGTACTCATCCATCGGCACTAGGTGGAGAGATTGCTGGCAGCAGATTGATTGGCAGAATCAATAGGGGCCACTAAAGGTTACCTGACAGTGCCATCGAAAAGCAGCATGGGTAAGTAGGTCCGAGCTGAGGAGGGAATAATCTGAGCTACACCCACCACTGTCCTCCTCAGTGGTGGGTGCATCCTTTTACTGGACAGGTAGCAATGTAGTGCCCCACCTGTCCACAGTACAGTTATGCACTGGTGAACCTTTACTGCTCCTGTTCCAGGGGGGATAAAAAAGTCTGTTCTACCTGCATCGGTTTGGCAGGGGGCATCGAGGGGTTAACAAGGACCGCATCAACAGAACCTGGAAGTTCAAATCCCTTCAATACTCCCTATGGCGCTGAAAAATTTGGGTATCCACCTTGATGGCCAGGTTCACCAGCTCTTCAAATGAGAACAGAAGCTCGTGACAGCTCATCCTTAATTTCCTCGGCCAGCCCATTGCAAAATGTGTCATATTGTGCCTATCGGCTGAAGCCAGTTGAAAACGTCAGAGTCTGAAATGCATTGGCGAAATCTGATATGGACTGGCTGCCCTAACAAAGCTGGAGGAACTAGTGTGCTGCCTGTCTACCATGCTTAGAGCAGTCAAAAACTCGCTTCATCTCCTCAAAATTGGGGATATCTACACAAAATGATGCCCTCTAGGTAATTAAGCAGACAATTAATTAAGTTTTTTTGTTTCAATTTAGATTACTAATCAGAATTATCAGAACTGATTAGGTCTGATATTTTTGCCCTGCACAAATAGGTGTGGGGGGGGACTACTTATCATAAATGCCCTTGTGATATTCTAAGCAAGACCCACCACAAGCGGGAACTTTCAAATACACTGCACAGCAGAAAGAAACAGATTGGCAGCTTCTCCCCTGAAGCTGAAAGTAAAAACATTCTTTCATGTTTAATTAGCCATAAAATTGTTCAGTACAGTTCAGTTTCTTTTTTTTTCCATATGTATGTTAACATTACAATGAGATGCATTGGACAACAGGATTAACAGGAAAACAATTCTCTCAGCACAGCAGGATAAAAAGTTGCAATAAAATTAAGAATTAAAAAAAGTGTCAGCTATATCATCATGCAGAAGTTAAGTATGCCCAATATTAAAATAAATTGATTACCCTTAGACTTATACACTATTTTATAATTTCAGGGCAGAGTATGCATGCTAGAATTAGCTGCGCTTCGTAACATAAATCATCTTGGGAAAAAAAAGTACCAATGTTTCAAATCATAGTGTTGCCTGGAGTAATTTTCTCTAGGTTACTAAAAATTATTTTTGTTTTCTCCGGGAGCTTTGGCGTTAGCTCAGGAGGTTATGGTGTTGGTTCAAGAAGCTACCGTGACAACTCGAGGTAAACTCAGATGAATGCAGTAAAAAAATATTTACAGCAATCCACTAATTCAGAAGCTTTAAATACACAGTAAATTACTGGCAAAGCTGCAGTGGGTGTAAACAGGCTATTTAGATAAGCATGAGCACTTAAATTACGGCTTGAGTGAGAACAAAGACAATTTAGCATGCAAAGTTTGGATGACTCTTGGATGACTCTTTTTTTTCCTTACCAGTATCAACTTGCTATTTCCAAGGCTCACTCCAGGCATGAAAACTCCCTGCCAGATCTGACTTCTTCTTT
This sequence comes from Boulengeromyrus knoepffleri, assembly GCA_026770805.1. Lineage (NCBI taxonomy): Eukaryota > Metazoa > Chordata > Actinopteri > Osteoglossiformes > Mormyridae > Boulengeromyrus > Boulengeromyrus knoepffleri. The sequence continues at coordinate 19,876,488 of JABJVO010000078.1, read as the reverse complement.
TGTCTTTGTGAATGCGAGTAGAAACTAGCGATGAAGTGCATTACTGCCACCTAAATGTTAAAGTGCTCTTTTCTTACTTAATCTAACAAAAAAATGTCTTGATCAAAGGAATAATTTGTTTGATGTTCTGCTTCCAGTTTATATTGTGTCAATTTAAAAAATATTCAACCATGAACATAAATTAGAAAAGGTGGTGCAACGTTTCCATTACAAAAATGAAGAGGCAAGTGTATCACGTCAGGCAAGCAAAGTACGACCCTGAGGCAGACTAGTTTAGATTTCCCCGAGCTGGGGCGTTTATTGAGACATACAATTCAATTCAATTAAATTCTTTTATTGTCATGTGTACAAGTACGAGTACCGTGTACAATGAAATGCTTGCATTTACAAGGCAGGTACACTAATGTGGACAGATAACAATAACCAAGTAGGGAGCACAGGACCAAGAGAGGCTAATATACAGGCCTTACCAATGGGGCAAACACAAGGCAACTGTGGCTGGTTAACAAGAGGGCTCAAGAGTGTACAAGGCTCAAAACCTTTCACTAACATGTTTATGTTATTAGCAGACAGCTTACAAGCCAAATTCACAATCAGAATCTAGCGATCGCATAAAATAAGATAAAATGACTTTGTCGTATTATACAGCCTTGTATGCAAGGACAACGTAAGCCCCTAGTGGTTGTGATGTTGTCGACAGATAAGCCCGTATAAAGGATAGACATGTTTAATGAGGAAACTAACTGCGCAAAGTTGTGCACTTTTTATCTAGATGTCTGACAAATTGTTCGAATCTCCACTTTCAAATGCAAACAAGCTGCACAGAAGGACCATTGTCAGCATCAGCTCAAGTGAATGGTAACAACACTTTCGAACAAACAGTTTTCTCCTCCATGCATTGTTCTTCGCAGCTCTGTGTCTCCAAGGACGGTGCTGTCTGTGTTTTTTGTACTTCAGGAACGGGGCCTTGGTTAGCCCCACCCCTCCACTTAGCCGACGGCACTGCCTGCAACCCATTAGGGGTGACCTGGCTGGGGATTGGACTTCAAGGAGAGAGTTTTTACCATCGGTTTGTGGTATACCACTGTTGTCCTCCCCTCTGATCCTTGGCTTGGACTTTATGCAACGTGCCTCAATTATCATCCACATCCCATCCAGAACTGTAATGATTAACGACAACAGACCGCTGTCCATGGATGTGGATGACCTGGATGGATCTTCGGAATCAGGATTGATGGACCTGAGTATTTCGTGCCTCCAGGCTGCCAGTGCCCTTCACGAGAGAATGTAGGAAGCCTCCCTGAGTATGCAGCAAAAACCATCACTGCTGGACATCCTGCAGGAATTTAATGATCTTTTTGACGGACATCGAGGTTAGCAGAGCACTCTATCGACACGGGTGATGCTAGACCTATCCACCTTCCCCCATACTAAAAAGGCCATTATGGAGCACCAGATCCATAAAATACTTAACAAAGGGATAACTGAGCCAGCCTCGGGACTGTGGGTTGCCCCGGTTGTCATTATAAAGAAGCCGGGGGGAGAGCACAGATTTTGCATCGATTATCACCGACTGAACCAGCTCACAGTGAGGGACTATTATCCCCTCCCCAGGTCCACATTGATCCTGACATTCCCCTTGTATTGAGCTGTGATGGTGGTGATGTAGGTGATGACATTTGTGACTGTAAGTCTGTTATGGGGGAGGGTTATCACTTGAGACCTAGGCTGGTCCCCCGGATTATAGCTGAGTGGTCCACACGTAGGTGGACGAACCTGTATCACACTGATAAACTTGACCTCCTGTAGGGAGTGGTCTGTAGGTCATTGACTGATATATATATATATATATATATATATATATATATATATTGTACATATGTTTTGTGCTTCAGCTTCTGTATATGTTTTGAATGCATTTTTTTTTTTAATTGTTGAAAATTTATGTCGGGAATTCCCAGGGGTTGGTTGTGGCCTGTGCCGCCTTTGTGTGTACAGTGTTTTTTTTTTTCTTCTTATGTGCCCTTATTTTATTTCATTGGGGTGGTGTATGTGTCTTCTGACCTGTTCACTGGTGTGTTGGTTACTGTTTCCCCCTACAGCGTGTTGCCACTGTATGACTTATCCATGTGTGGGGGTCTACTGTGTTGTGGGTTGTCCTCAAGGTTCCGTGTGTGGCTGGTAGCAGCCACGTTTTTTTGCTCGGGGGGGGGGATCTGTAACAGTCCTTTTGTGCAGGTGCCTTTAAGGCACTCCCCTTTTACCCTGAGCAGTATATAAGCGAGAGAGAGAGAGAGAGAGAGAGAGAGAGTCGTCGGTCAGAGCTACGAGTGTGAAGAAGCAGGACTCAAGAAGGCTGGTTGTAGCCCCCTTCTCCTCTACGTCCCTCCCAGAACGAGCTACCATCTGACCCTCCAAGTAATGCTGTGTGTGTGTAGGATTCTTGTATCTATATGTAAGAGTGTTTGGTTTGTGTTAAATAAATGTGCCCGCCTCTGGGAAGTGACCGACTCCCATGTGCGTTAGCCTTATTTAGCTGCAACACCACCCCGGCTCAAGAAGTGCACCACACGCTCCGGGTAGGAAGAAGCGTTACAAGTTGATTGAAGGCTCATTATCATTACGCCAGTTCCCGACAGCGTAATTTGCGTTCTCTTTCAAAATCAACATTTCATAGCAAACCACTTAAATAAGAATTTAAGCCTTACCGTTTTCTCCCAGGACTCTTACAAAACTTCTGGCTGGGGTCCTGCACAAGGCAGCATGGGTAACGTGTTCCACAGCAACAGTAACACTGGGCTGCCAGCAGACGTGCCTGTCTGTAAATCGGCGTTCTACACTCGGATGTCGGCCGATGCCAATGCATTAAAAAATGCCAAATATCAGCCCGATGTATTGGCTGGTCGATATATCGGTCCAACAACTAGAAATAATCCCCATCAAACATCTGTAATAGCAATTCCCAAATGTGCTGCATTGCCCCCCTCTTACTTAAGTCAGGACGAAGTCTCTGAACCTGACAGGGGCCTACTCCCTCTCCTTGGATGCGTCCTGGGAGGCATGTCATCTGGAAGAACCCTGGGTGTCACGGGGGCAGACGTCACCACTGGCCACTTGGTCCGTACAGGCTGGTATACTCAGCCCAGCTGAAGATGGTGTGGCCTATCCCCCTAAGGCGTTACAGTGCCCTTGTAGGCCTCCAGCCAGTCAATAGTGGAGCACTACTTTACACCCCAGGGAAGGTTGCACCCTATATACAACTTTCTCCACCTGCTCCAGGACCAGACACAAACCATTTAGGACATCTACTTTTCTTCCTGGTTGGGCTGTAGACCCAAACTAGTTTACCTGCTAAGAAGTGATGCCCCCAGGTATGGAGGTCGTAATTCCAATTCTGCTGTAACCCAGCACTCAGCCGCTGTCCCCTGGTATACTTGTGAGCTGCATCTAAACTGGAGTGGTCCAGCAGGGGTAGATGGGGCATCTTGTGGTTGTCCAAAAGCTAGCTCCGCAGGGGACCTGTGGCCTGTACTACGAAGCAGGGCACTGGCTTATCGGGGTAACTTTGCGAGTAACTTGATGACGTGTGGTGTAACTTTGTGATTAATCCATACTACGTAAGGTGAGTAGGTTTTACTCGAGGCATGCTGCTATGGCAATTTACGCTAAGTCTCAAACCTGCTCTGAGCAGTTTTTGTTCTTGGTAAGCCGGCCCTGTATAAGCACTGCCCCTCCAACTACAATTTCTCCGAAGACAAGGCATGCCCGGATGATATTCTCCATGAAAGGTATAGGTTCTCATCTGACGGAATTCGTTACCTTTGCCAGTTGCTTGGTCCAGAAGTCTTTAATTCCACTCGCCGTAGCAATGCCCTCATGCTTGAGCAGACATTATGCCTTGCACTGCGATATCTTGCCAGTGGCCAGTTTATGTATTCCATCTGTGATGCTGAACATCTGAACAAGAATACTGTTTGCCGTGCGGTTCGCAAAGTGGTGCTTGCTCTATCTAAACTGTTGGATGCATATGTGGTTTTCCCTGGTCATTTAAGTGCTCTGCGGAATAAAGAAGGGTTTCATGCAATCGCAGGTAAATCGCAGCATGAAATTATTCTGTTTTCATAGGGAAATTGCTTTTGCTGACACAATTTCTCATAGGATTCCCAAGGGTCATAGGAATCATCGACTGCACACACATCCAAATCAGTGCACCCCCGGGAGAGCATGAGGGCGATTATGTGAATCACAAATATTTTCACAGCATCAATGTACAGGTATTTTTCTCATAATATGCTTTTAGATGTGCGTCTACCTTAGATTCACCTTTTCTTCACTTATTGGAGTCACATAAGGTGGTGATTTGGAATTTGTTAGCTTATTCTGTAACATATATTTCTTATGACTGATCTACTATATTCATAGTACAGTGGTACCTCAGTATACGTCCGCTTTGGAATAAGTCCAACTTTGTATACGTCCTTTTTGGACGCAAAAAATGTTGGTTAGTATACGACCTTTGTTTGGAATACGACTCGTGTGCTAGAACTTGTCACGACACCGCACGCTACCCTTGTTCACCTCTCTGGAGACAAAGCCTCGACTGGCCACGAGTGTCAGTACGCCAGTTTCAACGATTCAGTGAATAACTGTGTTTTTCCAGCAAGGTAAACTGAGGTTAAATTTTCAGTTATTTCATCTAATTGCTTTTGTATTCATGGATCTTAGTATTAAGCAGTGTTTAAATTATTTTATACAACCCCATCAATGTATAATATGCCAAGAACAGTAGGATTTGTTTCCCTGGGAAGGGATTAATCATTTCCCTTTTATTACTTATGGGAAAAATTCATTTGGTATATGGATTAAGGCTGTATATCGAGGTACCACTGTATTTCACTTTAAGGAAAAATTAGCCAGGTTCCTAGTCGTTTCCTCACTACACATATGCCTATGTTTTGTCCTGTTGTAAATCATTTGTTTGTGAAACACTGGCTCATCTTCTATGTGTCATACGATCATGACTTTAGAATAGCAGAATAAGCTTTGGAATTGCTTTCAATCCTTAGATGACATGTGATCACCAGTTAATAGTCACAAGCCTGGATGCACGGTGGCCAGGCTCAGTACATGACTCCCGCATTTTTAGGGAGTCCATTCTCTCTCAAAGATCTGAAGAAGGTAAGGCAAGCAGTATCCTAGAGATTTTGTTACACAAACTTGCGTGTGACAATTGCTCTCCATTTCTTCAAAGGGCGTTTTGATGGCCTGTTGCTGGGGGACCGGGGATAGCCATGCCTGAAGCACTTGATAACTCTCTATCTTGACCCTCTAACAAGGCCCCAAGCAAAACTCAATGCTGCCCACAGCAACACAAGGGTCAGGATGGAAATGACATTTGGCATTCTAAAGGCACGTTTTACTTGCCTCAAAGGCCTACGAGTACAGCCAGAGAGGGCCTGTCAGGTGGTGTCACCATGTGTGGTGCTACATGATATTGCCATCATTAGAAGAGAAAAGACCCCTAATCCGATGCCCATGCCTCCAGACAATGTTGACCCTGTGACCCTCGACCACCCCACGACAACGCGCAGTGAATTATGAATGACCTTGCACATTCTCTTCTTGTTGGGTTTGTTGAACACTTTAACAGTTTATATGGACAAGAATTTATTTTTAGTTTATAATGTGCATGGTCTGATACATCTTAGTCAGGATGTAAAACAACATGGAAATTTGGATTTGATTTCTGGTTTCCCATTTGAAAATTTTTTGGGACAACTGAAAAAAATGGTCAGGGGGCCAAACAATCCCTTGACTCAAACAATCCGGAGATTATATGAAATTGATGCCAGTAGTATTGGTGAGATATCTATCCAAGTACATACAGCATGTAAGTATGAACACAGTGATGGGCCTGTGCCAAAGTCATTTACAAGAAAAATATGTCAGTTCAAGGAACTGACCAAGAATGGTGCACCTCTTCTACATTCAAGAGGAGAAAGTTAAAAGAAGGATTGATTCCCTTTAGTTGCTATTTGGATGTTTTTTATAAAGCTCAGGTCTCATTATTTCCAGGAAATGTATCATATAGTTGTATTTGAAGCCACAAATGAAGTGGAACTGGTGCCTTCAACCTGGGTCAGAGATGGACAGTGTTTTTGGCCTCCAAACACTGTAGATATTGTTAAGTCCACAAAAGCTCAAGATAGCCCTGGTGATGAATGGACTCCATACAGTGTCAAAGTTATATTCACATCAGGTAATTTCAGTTTTGTTAAATATATTTTAAAATGTTTGTTTTTGGGAACAGTATTTGTACGTAAAATGGATGAATATGGTCAGTTCTTCAACCAATTTACCACTTTTACTTAATATTGGAATTGTGAAAAATGATGACTTGGTGGTATAGTGTGAGGGTGTGTGTGTACTGTATGTGTGTGTGTGCTCCTCTACTTACAAACTTTCAACTTACAAACTTTCAGACATACGAACAAAGAGGACTGTAAGTCCAAATTGTGTTAGTTGGGCTCCCGTTTCCAGTCCGTAACATCATTTTTTTTTTTAAATTGCCATGTGAGAAGGTTCAGGAATATGAAGTGATTGGCTATTCTGTATATTATATTTTGGCATTTTGGCACTGTTCACACTAGGAATGAAAATTTATTTTGACAAACCAAACAATGTTTTTTGTTTTTTTTTTTTCCTACAGCCACCTTTTAGAGATAGTTTGAGACTCATTTGGTCCATGTGCTTAGATATAAGCAGAACCCATTTTACTAATTTGCATACAGAACTTCTAGATTCTGTGCTTTCCTGCACCAACCATCATATCCTGAAAAAGTAGTATAATGTAAACAAGGCATATGTCAGAATTGCTCAAACAAAAACAGGGAGAAGGCTCATTAATTCATCTTTTTAGATGACTACAATGAGGCACGTTTGAAACTTCCTGAAGCTGTTGTCAACACAGACCTTGGAACAGATGGTGAGGATTCGCCAGTTAAATACAAACGAAGAAGGAGGTAAGATATTATTATTCCATTTGATTATGTTGAAAAAGTGACAATTGTGCCTTGTAACAATGACTGGTTCTTAAGACAAAAGCCTGTGTACTTACCTGGAGAAGAAGATGATATGGAAGAACCCTTGCCAAAAGTGAAGGGAAGGAACAAGTATGTATATTCTTCTAATATTCATTTGACTTGCAAATCTTGACTACCTGTGTATGCTTAAAATGCTTGTGCTGTGTTTGATATGTTGCTACAGACTAGGTTTACTGCCTACTGCACCAAAAATATTGCATTCTTTTGGCTCTAAAGGGATTTTCTCTTCCAAAGCAAAATCAAGGTTTGTATCCGCATCTTTATGCATCCCCGTACCAGATCCCCAGAAGGCAAAAGCATGTCCACAGACATGCATCCAAAGACCAGGCCCACAGAGGCGTGTTCCAAGAACAGGGACAGAGCTTTTCTCTGGACCATGATCGCAGAGCCAGCATGTCTCCAGACCAGGCCTACAGAGACAGTACTTCCATAGACGAGCATTGTGAAGGTTACATGTTTCCCCAATGCACTTTGCCAGACCAACACCAAAGAGATTGTGTCTTTGGACCAGCACCACTTACTCTGACAATACACTGT
>JABJVO010000078.1:19852437-19868748 GCA_026770805.1 Boulengeromyrus knoepffleri | reverse complement strand
ATGGTTTTCTGCCTTTTCATTTAAAGATCCATTACCTGGCTCTGAAAGGAGGGTCAAATGTAAGGGAGAGTGTGTGGCGGATAATGAATGCACTCATCACAAACACACTGGCAAAGAGCATCAACATGCGAGGATTAATGGAAAGATTGGCTTCCAGCGTTTGATGTTGAAAGATGTTGTGATAGGTAAGTTGTTTCTAATCCAAACTGGCACCTTGTCTATTTTTTTCTGTTCATGCGGGACGTGTCAGTTCAGTCCGCTGCTCCTTTGTTACTGGTGATATCTGAAACTCTGGTTAAAAATGAGTCCTGCAAGTTCCTGTTCATGACTGTGCATTTAATTTCAAGTGCTAGAAATATCTTGTTGTTCAGAAGTGGCTTCAGTTGGCACCTTACAGGGATGGAGGAAAGAAGGAATGGGCAAGAAGGGCAAATGAGACATGATCACATTGTTTTGTTTTTGGATTTTCTTTGTGTCTGTTTTTGACCACTGGGCCTGTTATGGCCCAAATCAGGAAGAACCACGTCTGGTCCATCACTGGGCCTGTTATGGCCCAAATCAGATAGAACCACGTCTGGGCCGTCACTGGGCCTGTTATGGCCCAAATCAGGAAGAACCACATCTGGGCCGTCACTGGGCCTGTTTTGGCCCAAATCAGGTAGAACCATGCCTGGGCCGTCACTGGGCCTATTATGGCCCAAATCAGAAAATCAACGTCTGGGCCGTCACTGGGCCTGTTATGGCCCAAATCAGGAAGAACCATGACTGGTCCGTCACTGGGCCTGTTATGGCCCAAATCAGAAAATCCATGTCTGGGTCGTCACTGGCCCGTCATTCTTTGCGGTATCTGGGCCAGAGGAAAATGAATAGTGTACGTTGGTCGGATCTGGCCCAAAAGAATTTTGCTATCTGGGTAACTTCAGAGGGGGTAGCCACTGTCTCTGAGAGATACACTATGGCCAAAGATCCCTCATTTGGCATTTGTACTCACCACTGAATTTGCCCGCACAAAGCTATCATGGGTGCTGCCTGGCCACTTTGCCATCACATCTAGGATTTTGCCCTATGGCAATGACCACTTGGACATTGATGGCTGAAAATCCTTTCCAGATAATGAAGGCCTGGTTCATCACAGATGGGTTGACAATGGGGATAAGTGCTCTGTCCACCACATCTAGGACTTGGGGAATGCCCACAATCACATGGAAGCTTTGGTGCACCTCCATGATTTCATATCTCGCCGAGGGCAAATGGATGTGATCTCTCACATAACGTAGAAGGATGTTTGTCACTTTCTCAATGCACCGCCACACAGTGGTCTTGCTCAGCCCATACCCATCTTCAGCTACCTCCAAGAAGCTCCCTATCACATAAAAGCGCAGAGCTGCCAGGAGCTGGATTTCCAGGCTTAGAGCATGATTACGTTGAGTTATTCTGGTAAGACTCAGGTCCATGACAGCTAAAAGTTGCATTATTTGCTGTTGTGGGACCCAGTGCTGCATCAGACATGTTGTCTAGAGGGCAGAAGTTTTGCCGGATTAAATCATTTATGAATACTAAACCGTTCCGCAAATGGTTTAGCACAACTATACATTGTATCGCTGCCATAGTTTGGCCTTACTCCGTCCCATGACAGTTCCCTATATATTGGTTCCTACTTAGTTCTGGATTGTTTGCCAGCTTGTATCATTTTGGCCAATATATTCTAAAAGGCACTTATATGTTCAATAACATGCAACATGCATCCATGGCAATATACAATCTTATTATTTCATGCAAACAAACGGCGGTTGAGGAGAGGAGAGTAAGGTGGCGGTTTTTTATTTTTTTTGGTTGTGGTCGGCAGGTAAGGAAAAAAAAAAAAAACATATTTAGGTGTCATTTTGTGGGGCCGGGAACCAATTAATTGGTTTTCCATTATTTCTTATGGGAAAAATTCGATCAGAACTCAAACTTTTTAGGATTCGATCCGGAGTCCGGAACGGATTAAGTTCGAGGACCGAGGTACCACTGTCCTCAGAAATAGTGTATTACAAGTACTAAAAATTATGTAAATAGTGAAAATAAGATTTCTTTAATATCTGATATTTTTTGTCAAAATTTAACAATAATTTGTTGTATGTCATCAACACCAAAGAAGTCCAAGTGCCTAATGCTAGTCTTTCCCAGATAAATGGTTGAGCCTGTGCTCGGGCCGCAATCTTCACTGTCAACTGTGTCCAGACCTCAAAGGCGAAAAGATGGGATATGTGAAAAGAAGCAGTAACGCAACTTTTCTTTCAGCTATTATGTCATTACTCACTCCAATATCAATGACACATATTGGTGCATGCAAATGTTTCACAGAAAAAAAAAAAATTAAGCTGACGTTATACTACAAACTGAGAAGACGGATGTCCTGCCTAACAAAGCAAGCACAGGCGAATCCAGGCAACCAAGTTCATTTGGGGTCGAACAAGGGGACGTCATTAGCCGTGTCCAAGTCGTAGCCAGAAACCGTACAATCTGTACACCAGAGGCCCAAACGTAATCCGAAGCCGTCGTCAAGGGGAGGGAAGCTGAAAAGCCAGGGGGGTCAGTCCAGGGACGCGAAGGACAAACGCAGGGAGATCCACGAGGGGCTTCACGGGGTGGGGCGCAAGGGGAGGAGGACAGGCAGGAGGCGTGGGAGGTTCGGGCAGGGCAAGGAGGATGGACCGCAACTGGCGGGGGAGGGAATAAATCGCTTAGCACGTGCATAGCAACAATACTTTGCACTGAACTAATGCCAGTGCGTGACTTAAGTATGGTTGGTTAATTGGCTTCCGTTGGTTTCAGCTGATTTCGCGAGGTGGGTGTGACAATCATAGAATGGACAAAGGTTCTAACTTAAATACTAAGACTAACAAGACTAACACAGGGCAGGTGAGACTAATTAACATGGGTAGGGAACACAGGCAACAGATGAAACTAATAATACAATTAAGGGGCAAGGAAAGACAGGATGGCCAGTGACCCCTGCTGGCCAAAGAGGGAAGGGACATGAAAGAGACAAAACAGGTGCTGACCCTGACAATATTTTAATGGTGGGGATGAATTTAATTACTAGTCCTGGTCTTGGTTGATGGGTATTTGGGTTTTATATGCAGAAAGGGGTTAAGAAAGCTGTGAGGTACCGCTCCAGTGCAGCTTCTGGTACCGCCCACTCCCCTGTAGACCAAAGGTACTGGATGTATATTTGCATAGCATGACATGGTACTGTATTTGATTTAACAGATATTTTTTATAATCCACCGCGATGGTGTTGAATATGGTTAGAGTAAAAAAAAAACAGAATTAAATGAGGAATGGATCTGCTGGTGGATCCAGTTCCTGGGTAGGAGGGTTTACTCTCTTAGGTTTGGCTAGAGATTGATGCCATGGTTGGAATAAATGTTGTGGAAAAGAGAACAGGACTGATTATCCTTTTTCTCTTCCAAGCTTAGCCTCCTCTAGGAAAAACACAAGGACGCGATGTACCTCATCCATTGAAGAGAACCCATCCAGATTCCTTTGGAGTTATAGAACCACTACACTGCTCAGGCAACCCAAAGGACCCTAAAGAATAACTAACAATAAAATGTGGTAGAGACTAATATCTGTGGCATACCATCCTTGATCCCGGTGGGTTTCTAAATAATAAGCCTTGGTTAGTAAAAACTAAATCTAGGGGGCTCAATTGGTTTTCTCTTATCCTGTTATAAGAAAATGCTTAAAAAAAGAAAACAATAATGAAAGTTTTCAGTGTTCTTCCTCTAACTCAATCCCAATTTCAGGAAGAGTCAGGAAAAAGAGGTGTCTGCTCAGCTTACATGAACATAGCTCTCTTGACTGTGTTAATTTAACACTGGCACATTTGCTGTGCACTCAGTTGGATTGAGCACTAAGGGCTTCTTACTCCTGTCAGGTGGCAGTTTTAATGACCGCGGTGACACGTTGGCAGCCGCCTGACTTCATAACACTATCGCCGTGTCCGACCACCCGGCTCCCAGCTGGAGTGTATGAACTCCACATCGTGAGAGACTGGGGCCAATGGCCTGTATGACATTTCTGTGGCAATGGCGGCAGCAGGCTACCAGTTAGCCAAATTAATGACGTGCATTCTGCCGATTGCGAATCCCCCATGGGGATTCAGCTAGGAATGAATTTGTAAAAAGCCCCCATGGAAATGCTCACTGTATGAGAAAAATCATTGGGCAAACCAAATTATTAGTACCATCCTGACAATAAAAGAACTAAAACAAGGTAATTATGTGCTCTGTGTCTCGTTTCCTCATATAATAATCTTATTAGCAAGGTGTATGTCTATACCTGCAGTGACCTTGGGGAACAGCTACAAATGATTTTAGAACTTCTCATGATATGAAAAATCAAAGAAATAATGTTAGATCAGTCATCAGGAGTGTGTCTGTCTGTAGACAGAGTGTTGACCTAACCCTAACCCTAACCCTAACCCTAACCCTTGGCAGTGACAGTCATGTCTCTGGTGATTCTTCTAGGCTATGAGTCAGTGGACAGATTGGGAGAGACTGGAAGGTGAAAAGTAATGTTTGTGGTGCTCTTGATATCTTTATAAGAAGACGAAGGTCCAATATTTGAGAGTTCTGTTGCTCCATATCTTACTTCATGGCTACGAGACAAAGACATTATTCAGTGACCTGAGACAAAGACTGGACTGGACATTACATTCATTGTGAGGGAGAGTCGGTTATGGCACTATGGTCATGTGGTGCGTTTCTCTGTGAGTGTTCCAGCTTGCAGGATCCTCATTGCCGGGGACTCGAGTGGCTGGTCCAGGCTAAGGGGATGCCCATGAAACACCTGGCTGCGGCAGATAGATGGGACTGGACCATGTGTCAGCCTGGGGGATTCACCAACCAAGATCCCATGGTGTTTTGTCATGTGATGGATGCAGCAGTGCATGCTCCCCAACCTGACCTGACTTGCTGCTGTGAGCTCATGTTTAGGCAAAAGCACTTAAGACAGGCATTAAAGCTACATATCGGATAATGTGTGAAAATTTTTATAAATCGGCTACTGGCATTTAGCTTTCAATGATGCGATCGGATGCGATCCAAGTAGGATTAGTGGTGCACTAGTATTAGCAGTCACTGATACAGCCGGACGCCCATCTGTACGTCGAGATAAGATGACTGCAGGCATATAAGCTTTCATCACATGACAAAGAAGAGCTGGGGAGGAATAATTTTGCTGATACCTAACACACCCTTGAATGGGATTTTTAAAAGAGCGACCAGTTACTTATGTGTAAAGAGCAAGCAGCAAGGCAAGTTAAGGTCATGCTTATGGAGGCTTCCAAAAGCAGTTAGTGAGGGAATGAGGTTTCTGCGGTTACATTCGCACTTCCAGTGGGGTCACATAATAGGGCAGAGACTGTATTGGTCACTATGGTGCGAGGAAGGGACAAGAAAGGGGCGCACGAGTGACGCCAAGCAGCAGGAGGCAGTGTGGCATGGTCATCAGGCACAAAGATGGGGTCTGCTGTGCCTTACTCAAGCCAGTTAGTCTAAAGTGCATCAGAGAAAAACCCAGCCTTATTTTTACAAGCATTTAAACCTAAATATTATAACAGTCACTGATTCATTTTCAGCTTATTAAGGGTCTGAGGGATGGTGCTTGTAACTGGACATGGATGTGGGGCTCAGACATGTTGAGAGATTAAAGGGTTTTTTGATTATCGTCCTTAAGTGCCCTTGAGAGGCACCTGAACCGCTAAGTGGGTCTTGCCTGGCCTGCTGTGGAGGTTGGTTTATTCTGGAAAATTTCGCGAAATATATACAGTGTGCCTTGCATTAAATATCATGACAAGGTGTGACATAATTACTGGCTGGATATTAGATTCTTTGACAGAAATCCCTTGAGCTGAAACCAGAACATGGGAGGTTCAAGACCCCTCCTAAGACAACATGGGGCCTATTACAAAAATTAAGCTGGATCCACATTTTAGGATTAAAAATATATGTACAGTCAAACCTCCCTTATCCAGGCAGAATGGGACCGAGGGGTGCCCGTAAGTAAGAAATGCTCGTAAGTAAGAAATGCCCGTAACTTAGAAATACATAAGAACTTAGAAGTACATGTGTACACATACAAACTACATTTGATTAGGTACAAGGTTTATAATAGGATGTTATTTCAGTCTGAGCTAGCGAATCATCCCATCTTATTCTTGCAGTGGTCATCCAGTTTTTAACCAGCATCAAGTGAGCTGGATGATTTTTTCTTTACTCTTCCAAATATCACTTACCGTAGACTTGGCCACTCCAAAATGGTCTGCAACAACTCTGTGTGATTTTCCTTTTCGTATCTCTGTAATGATATTGAGCTTCTTTTAGCGGGACGTGACACTACGCTTCCTTTTTGAAGCCATTGATTTTGCACAGTTTTACGCGCCGCTGTAAGTTCAGCTCCACCCACAGCCTCTCCATTCCACGTTCGCTCCGCCTTCATGTGCAGACTCCGCCCACAGCCTCGTCCTCTAGCTCGCTCTCCATTCGACGTCCGCTCCGCCTTCACGTGCAGACTCCGCCCACAACTCTCTTTATGCGGCATTCGTCACTTCCGTCTTCCGAAGTGAAAAACCAATCGCAAGACATCATTCGTTTAATTTTCTTTGATGGATATTACTCTGTATGATTTGTTTGGTTTATTGGATTTCTGTTTTCCGCTTTGCCCTTGTCTGTACTTTCGCTTGTGTTTACTTAATATGGTTTCGAACTCTCGCCCGGGTTTTGGTTAACGTCTTCGTTAACCCTCGGTCTTTGACGCTTTGATCTCTGTGTATGCTGTGTGTGTGTAGCAGGTGCATAGGGAGTGACTGCCATTTTGTTTTGCGAGCTTATGTTGTATGCTGTTTTTTGGATAGGGAGTAAGGTGTAGAATTTGTCGTTGTGTTTTTGTTAGGTAAGTTAGTTTTGGGTTGCGTTCGGAAGCTGGGTTTTGTTTATTGTTTTCCCTATAGTCACTCCTGAGTCCTTTTGCACCAGGTTTATTTGTTCTGTGTCTGTGGTGTATCAATAAAAACAGAAAAATATTTAAAAATACTCCCTTGTCCGTCACACCCGGTCCTTTTATTTTTATTACTTAATCGGATAAATGTCTGACTGGTGCGTCCTTAGGACCTGTAATCTGTACCTTACTCACTCACAAATTACAAATTCCCACCATTTGTAGCCATATATATTAACCAGATACAGCTATTTGTAAACGGATGTGCATTTTATTCTGTGCTGTGTGCCGTATGACTTTGGAAAATGGCGACCTTTGCTTTGCAGGTATTTGATGCTGTCGAGGATTTAAGTTGATATACAGTAAGTGCATATAGGCTGAGCTTCCAGTGAATGTCCAGGTATGTCTAATGATGTCTAATCCCATCCAGAGGCAGACTTAGCATAAGGAAAATGCAAGTAGCCAACTGAGCTGCCCAAAAACTAGGGGCCCCATGAAGATGGGTATAAGTCAACACGAGCATTTAAATTATACCAATGTGTCTTTTATTTGCATTTTTACTGGTTGAACTTTTTCTACATTAAGACTTCATGCTACACTGCTCTCTTTTCACATTGGAGTGTATCAAGTCCAAACAAATCAGCACAAAGCAGTCTGACAGAGAAAACGGCACAAAAATACATGACTAAACATCTACCTTTTCTTTGATACTATCCTGACAAAAGAAGAAAACAGCTAAACATACAAGACTAAACCTCTCCCATTCATTCATATTATCCTGCCAGACTGGTAGACAAATTGACAACAAACATGGAGAGAACAAATTAAATGAACATATGCAAAAATCCAAGACTATCATTAGCCTTAAGGGTAAAGTAAGGCATTGGCCTTGGCAAAAGAGGGAACTTGTTAAATCTGGCTGATCAATCCACAGCTGAAATATCCCCCCCAATTCGATCAGCAAATTTTACCAACAGCACTCCCACCACCACCCTGATCGGGGAGTTTTGCTGCTGGCACCTAGTACTTAGAACAGCATATTGCATGGTCTCTGTGAGCTTCAGGTGTGACCCGTGGCTCTGATACCAAGCTTTCACTTCACTGGTCTTTTCTATGGAAACAATTGCTGTGCAGAACGTCCAGGACGGCAACCCAAAATAAGAGGACAACACGGCGAACACAGTCATGTTACTACAGTTACAACATCCAGCTACTAATCCCTACTTCTCCTGGACGGCTTGGTATTTCACCCTTGACTGAGAATCTTAAAAAGTCCTGTAGGATACAGACATGCTTCCTCTACAGCGATTCATCTGCCCCGAGGCATCTGGTTCTATTTTATTTGTCGTCTTGGTACACAGAGAAATTGTACATGCACTAGAAATGAAGTATGGATTTCCCTGGAACACGGTTCTCTCTGTGCGGATCAAAGGCAGCTACTTTTAGGGCTCTGTTTCAGACCTGAGTGCACGTGCTTTACACGTGGAATTGGAGAGCTTTTGCGTTCTTTTTATGCCTAAAAAAAAGATGAAACCTTACCTACTTGCAACACAACAAAGGCCTCACACAACCGTACAACATTTTTATTCAATCTTTGAGACATAGATCTTCTCCGAGTCTGTTTAAGCGCCGCCATCCATCAGAATTTGAGAAATGCCAACGGCGAAACTGCACGCAGATGATCATCCTGGATTTTTTAAGGTGGGGGACATAAGACTGACTATAATTCGTACAGAGGGATAAACCTCACCTTTTAAGCCATTAACATGTTTAGAATCGGTGAGGGACGATGGAGGGGGCTAATTAGCTGGTCGCTAGCGCCTGTCCCAGTGTACAACCCTGATTAGCTTGTAATGGAGAAACCTGGGCCCCCATTTAAGGTGACCTCCTAATCCATGTCAGCGGGGGCACTATGAGCTAGGACAGGGTTTGCAAACTACCAAAAAGACCTGGATTTCAATTTAGCACTGAGTTCTTCCTGATTGGCCAGTCGCCTTTAATCATATGCGTGTTACTAATGTAAATGTGAAACGGCCGGATGAATATTTCAATCAAGGAAACAAACCAGTAAAAGCACAAGAAGAATTGAACTAATTAAAAATCGTACTGGTTTTATGATCCTTTATTAAGCATAAAATGTCCTTACAAGGCTAATAAACTCTGGAAAACAGATATTATAGAAATGTCACAGGTCAGTCCATCATCTCAAAATTAAAGAAAGCAATCACTGTATATGTCAGTGCTTTGGGAGTTTCCATTGGAATTAGAAACCATGCATTGCCTTATACTGTAGTCATAGTGCGTGTTTTTAATTATTATACTGGGGGGACCAGACTTCCCCACAATGTGATGAAAAAGTGTAAGATTTTACCTTGGGATCATTTTTTCGGTTCCCACAAGAATAACCTCAACTTTATAATAATCTGTGCATGAAATCAAAAAACTAAAAATGCCCCAAGTCTTGCATCTTGTTTGATTACATATGGTTAGAGTTAGGACTGGATAGGGATTAACGTTATGCCCAGTGAATGGAGAGTGTAACAGGTGGGGTAGATCCTCTCACTCCCTGCCCCACACCATACAAAGACCTTTTACCACTGGGGAGCTTGTTTGGAACCAATTGACAGATATGAGTCCAAGTTGCAAGAAAGGTTTGTCCACACTTTATTCGCAACACAAGAAAAGCTAAAAATGTTAGCCCTGAGGGATCTTCCACAACTAATGTTATTTGTCAGTGCCAAACTACCCTACTCTAATACCAGAATCACTTTAAACAAGAAGTCATATGGCACGCACACACAATTAGACCACTGCCCTCAAATTAAATATTATAAAACTTCATGTTTACACTTAAACTAAAATTAAAAGGAACTATTGGTGCAGCCCAGTGGTTAATTTGCCCCACACCTCTCAAACCAGGGTTCGAGTCTCGATCATGGTTCCATTTGTGTGGAGTTTGCATGGTCTCCCCTTGTCATTGTGGGGTTTCCTCCAGGTATTCTGCTTTCCCCCACAGTCCAAAAATATGCTGAAGTTAATTGTAGTTGCCAAACTGCCCATGGGTGTGTGAGTGTGTTCTGTGGTAGGTTGGTGCCTTATCCTGGGTTGTTCCCTGCCGTGTGCTCTTGGTCTCTTGACCCCCAGCGACCCTGAACAGGACAAGCGGTTACAGAACATAGATAGTTGGATGGGATGGAAATATCACCCCAAAATAGCAAATCTAGCATTAGGAGCAATTGAATGTGTTGCTTAGGGTCCACCACTGACAAAAGAAAACAGAGGAGAGTCCATGCCACAGAGTACTTTCATGCCACAGAGTACTTTCATGCCACAGAGTACTTTCATGCCACAGAGTACTTTCATACCACAGAGTACTTTCATGCCACACAGTACTTTCATGCCACAGAGTACTGTTTAGACACCCAAGACTCTTAACTCAGTCCAGGACAGGATGGGTTGCACCACAGAGGAGTTGTTCTCACTTCTGTCCCAACACCTGTAATTGCCTCAACACAAAGTCTGTTCTCCGCCACTGGCTGTCCTTCATCCACTTGCCAGGTTGAACAATTTTTTCCTCTCAGCCTTCTCTCCTCCTGCCCCTTTGTTCCATACTTCTTTCTCTCCCACGCACCCATGATCCAATTAGCAAGAAACCAGCCACATACAAAGATTTCATCTAGTGACAAGAGTCCACAGAAAGATATGAATATATAGACTGTGCATGTGTGTGTCTGTGTGTGTGTGTGTGTGTGTGGGTGTGTGTTTGTGGAAATGTGTGTTTGTGTGCATAAGTGAATGTGTGCGGGCGTGTTCTGGTGTGTGGGTGCATGTTGTGTGTTCATCCACAGTGAATGGACACCTCAAATGCATGGGATAAAAACTGAAGACGCACATTTACGAATGATTACAGATTTGGGGTCTCTCCATTTACTCATTCTCTCCATTAACTCTTTCATACGTATGTATGAAATAACATCAGAGGGTAGAAGGAAGCAGCTGAATTCTTGCACCCAGGCAAAAGTTTTATTTCGGTCTTCAAATATTTCCAACCCACAGCCATCTTTTTAAACATCCATGGGAGGTAGGGCACAATAGGCCAGCAGTTCCCCAAATGGCTGCCATGGTGGCAGCAACAGAACAGCCATACAAGAATCAAGTCAAGAGTTTTATTTTTAACATGTACACAAGGCGTGCAGTGGGTTCCTTACAGGTTTTCATTGCCCTTTTATGAGAGTAAGTAGATGTTCAGAATCTGTTTATAAGATAAAGTGTCATCTCTGATAGGAACTGTGGGGAGCGGGGGGGAAATCAATAAATTAGAACACCGGCAAAGTCACATGATATAGACATACCTAGTGTTCATTGCCCCCCTGTAATAAGGGGGTTGGGGCTAAAAATATGAATACAGTTTATGGCCATTTACTATAGTTACAGGCCAAATCTAAGATGGGGGATGAGTGGGATTAAATAAATAATCAAAGATGGCTGTGAAGAGGTAGGGGGGGGGCAGTCACATTTGCTCTGGTGAAGCAGTAAAGAAAAGTGGTAAAACAGCTGTTTTAGGTTGGGGGGTCAGATGGGGTCTCTTTGCCAGCGCTCTCAGGAGGGTCGCTGATCTCCTGCTGGGATTCCAGTTCACCTGTGATTTCAAAGCAGGTGCCTTTATTCATCTCATCATCATCATCATCATCATCATCATCATCATTTTTATCATTATTATTATCCATATCTAGCTACCCATTTGAAAAGGGGCGTTGCGGTAAATAATTCATACCAGTGACACGACTGAGGAATATTTCAGCTAGGGCTTAGCGATAAACCCGTATTGATAATTATCGCAATATAATTTACCTCGATATCAATATGGCACATGCTCCATAAAAGTTCAATATAACTTAAGACCAAAGATGTTGCTGGCGACACACATCGCATCACAAAATGACATGTCACTTCCTCTGTGACTACTCAGCACAGGCAATGGAGCTCAAGTACAAACACAGCCAAGCAAACAGGGGATTTATTGAACAATTTAATGAATGCAATAGGGCAGGTAGGCACATGAAAGACAACACAGTTGAAACAACATGGCAATTCACAGGGAGTTGGGATCATCCAGCAAGATCCAAAAGGAAAGTCCACAGTAAAACTCAGTCCATGAGAACTTCACACAGTGATAATCCACAGAGAATTAAGAAGCAATAGGAAGAATGCCAGTGGGGAATTTTTTTTCGGTGCTGACTGAAATAACCTGCTTAAGTTCTATCTCAGATTTGTGAAACGCGAAATGCTGTTTGGTAGTAATGGCAGTTCATGAACCATTTGCTATATTTTCTGACCCCACTAGATGGTGCTCTTGCTTTACTTTGGGGCATGGTTTGAGCTGTTTGAACAGAGTGCACCATATAATGGCATGCACAGGGTCATTTTGGCCTTCACTACTGTTTAGCATGTGTTTGTCATGTTCTGACGATAAAAAATAGTTTATAACTACAATTAACCATCTGGTAGTAAAAATCAGCTTTAAAACCGGAAAGAAATAATGAGTTGACATTTATTGGGAAAATTATCATTATTGACTGATTTTTATCACAATAACGTTTTTGGGCATATCGTTCAGCTCTAATTTGAGCACAACAGACTGTTTCGTGTCACTAACGTTGGAGGTTCAGTATTGATAAAAGATGGGAAAATGGGGGTTAAGGTTATATCCATCTGGGACATATAAAAAAAGAGAACCCCAGGCTTGTTTTTTTACCCGCTTCTGTACTGGGATGAGGGGCTGCAAGTATGCAAGCTGGGAAACACCAGATTTTCAAAGCAGCTAATACATGATCTCCCCGAGCCCCCCCCTCACTACCCCATTGGCACCCTACCTCTTTCCAGGTCTTGTTCTAAATCAAGTCACCAGAATCAAAGCAAATTCCAGGTCATGATAAAACAAAATGTCGTGTGGTTCCAACTCAACCTAGAAACCTCACTGCCTCTCTCATCACGCTACCTATTTTTTAGGGTTGGGGGGTGTTTTAGAGGGGTGACCGTATTAATCCAGAAATATGCGGAACCAGAAAGGCTGTAACATTATGCAGATGGGGGGGACTGGGCTGGTGAGGTGAGGCGTTTTCTTTTTTTATTAATTCTAAACTGCTTAATAACATAAATTTGCTCTGCTAGGGGCTGAGTTTATTGAAAATCGCATAATAAGATTAGATGATTTAGTTTGCGGCCCCACCCTGGTCATGAATATTCATGAGTATTACAATGGGAAACGGAAAGTTTGAGAAAGCTGGAACATCGCAGCAGGGGGCTGGGGCCTTGATGTTGGAAAAAAAAGAAGTAAAAAGTGTCTCTGCAGATCACATTTGATTAAATCAGATATAGTTCACATTTCTTTTATTTACTGATTTGTTCCATAGTTTTATTATACTGTACGGAAGGATAGTAATGTAAAGAAAACCTTTACATCTATATATACACTTAAGTGGTTCTGAGAGGGAGAGACTGAGCACTTGTTACTACAGGTCTTCTGAAGCTGGATGAACACTGAAGGTATATTTGCAGGCCTGTGGCCTGCCGGCCCAGTATGAGGAGAGGGGATTCTGTTCAGACTGCACACATCTTGTGACACCCCCAGTGAGGGAGACAAATCCCTGCAACAGAGAGGGGGACTGGTACCAGTGGGTGGAGCTATCTCCCAGCTCCACCCCCCATCTGCTGTTACTGGACCCTGAGCTTTGGGGAAATATGTTCACATGCCATGTAATCAAATGTATTTTAGCCTCAGGCCCCACCCTAAAAAATATAACTTGGACTAAATGAACAACTCAGAAAAAGAGTTAATTAAGGAGGACATGGGACTGTGTTTGTCTGATGACAGCTGTGGTTTCGGCCATTAATAGAAGATAAAAACATACGTTCCACTTTAGACCTGCAGTTCGCTCCTCCTCCTGCTCAGTGAAGCGCTAAATTAATAGCTGGATGCTCAAAAAAAGAAAAATAAATCTGTTTAATAGATTTTTGGGTGGGCTGATTCAGGTCATGAGCGTTACCTAGCAAATCTAGCAAACCACATTAATTCACAGTATAATGTTGTTGCGATGGGGCCCATTTACACTGGGTCTTTTCCTTGGCAATGCTAGGGAAGACTGGTCTGGAGAGGGTGGGGGGGGGCTTTATGGATACACAGTGTGGGCTGCATTCGGGTCAATTCTTCTGTTACATGGACAGTGGGCGAAAATGTTACAAGTCGCCTTTTGGAATCTGTCTCAAAATTCCTGTCAGGATACACAGAACACTATAACAAAGTGGACAGCAGTGTCATATGCAGAGTTTACCACTCTGATTTATTTTATTTCTTAGAAAACATCAAACCAAGTCTGAACCAGATAATATTGCAGCAATAAAAACAAAAGGAAAATACAATCATACAAATAATAGGAAATCTTGTCTCACCTTGGACATGAACCAAACTGAAAAATCCAGCTGTTGCCGTTGTGTTATACATGCAGTTTGATTTTTAACAATGTGTTTGAAAAGTTGCTAATTAACACATGTCATCAGCTTCGGCTAAGTGTCTGTGAAATGAAAAAAATAAATATCTTTTAAAACCTATTCCATTTGAAGTGATATGAGAGCTATTATGGGGGGATGGTTTTCAGATTAATTGTTATATTGTTTGTTTGTCCTAGTGCTTGATGACGTGTCCGTTCCAGGCATAATTGTTTATTTGAGTACAGGTGTGAGGCTTTGTTAGGGAGAATTTGTTTGTAAACCCTAATTAGGTCCAAGCATCCCACATAGCAAGAGGAGTCTGAACCGGATCTGGGCCAAATGTTGTTCAGAAATTGTCGCAGATCCGTAAACCAGATCTAGCCCAGTGTCTTTTTGCACAACGGACCAATACTGGATTTGAAACAGATAAGGGCCACATATGGACCAGAGTGGCATTGAATGTTACCAAATCTGGCCTGTATCGGCACCAGAGTCAAAGTTAAATTCAGAGCAGCTTCCAGTGGCGGCAGTGAGTGGGTCTGTGGGCTAAGCCTCTGTGCCTGAGATCCAAAAAAGTTGCTGGTTTAAGCCTCAGCAGAGAACACTGCACATTAGGTGGTCCTGCACTGTGACCTCCAAGGGCCCACAGATATGCAGACATATGCTGTCATGACCTGCTCGTCCGATCCTCCTGTGTGCCACGCCCCCCTCATACCTCGTGTTAATTCCTGATTGTGATCACCTGTTGCCTGTTATTTTCGGCTTGTCCTGTGTATTTAGTCCGCATCTGAGTCCGTTTTCCCAAGATCAGTCATTGATGTTGTTTAGCGTGCTGCATCCTGCCCTGTCGTTTTGTGGAATAAAACCCTGATTTCTGACTCCACGGCTTCGCTGCCTTCCTGCCCGCCGGGCGATCATAACACATGCCTTGGTATTTTAATTTTAATAATTTTATTTTATTTTATAGCGGGTTTACTTACGCCCGGTTGGGTCAGCAAAACTGTTGGTGTAAGCTGCCCACACCATTCCTCGAATGGAATCAACAATATGGTGGAGAATGGGGGCCCTCTCCTCACCAAACAGAGCACCATTCCCACATTCTCCAACTTGAGGACTCTAGAAAGGACCTCAGAAAGGAGTGTCCGAAAAGCTGCCTGCCAGAAAATGGTACTTCCTCCTGGTGTATAACAAATGTAATTCAAGGGGAATAAAAGCAATTTGGAAAAAAAGCAGCTGGGCAGCAGAATGGAGGAGGAACAGATACCATGACCACTCAAGAGGGGTCACCTTAGCTGCCTGATGCACTTAACTGAGGCTTTTATCCTGTGAACCAGTCACTAGCTAAAGTACTTTACTCAAAGCCCTACTCTGGGACACCATGACCTACAGTATTGTTGTCCAGCCCAGCAACTACACCATCCTTCCTTTCCACAGTGGCCTAGAGAGGCAGAGAAAGTGATTATATGCTTGCAGAAGCCACTGTTGGCAGTTTGCTTGCACACACATCAAACTCCTGTGCTGAGTTACGCTGCTGTAATAATTGAATAGCTGGGCCAAACCCGACTGTACATGGGGGGAGTGCAGAAAAATCACTAAAACACATACCAAAATGATGGTCTCTACCTGACATCCTATGGCCTGCATGCTCTTCAGAGACACAACACAGAAGCACGGGTATGACAAATTCTGTCTGAAATGGAGACATACAGATCAGGAGATAGGGCAGCATAAGAGGATGCTTAATTCATACAGAGGGGGACAACATTATCATTAACCAATGATATCTTTTGAATCATGAGTGACAGGGGAGGAGGCAATCTGGAGGCCAATCAGCTT
>JABJVO010000078.1:19838414-19852337 GCA_026770805.1 Boulengeromyrus knoepffleri | reverse complement strand
TAGTGCACCTGTTGTTAATTTCATTAACACCAAAGCAGCTGAAACTGATTAACAACCCCCTCTGCTACTTAACTGACTAGATGAATATCCAAGAAGTTTAGTTTACTTGATGCTATATTCTGATTAATAAGCGTTCCTTTAATTTTTTTGAGCAGTGTATCATTACGGCGTTTAGTCCACCCCAGCCTCTCGATCCAACGCTCCATTCAGACTGCTGATTGATTTGATTTTAACAGGAATTTCTCTGAGACCACATCTGCTAATCCTGTCAGCTCTCGTTTATCAAACAAGAGCCCCTCCCCACCCCAAATTCATCCGCGGCAGGGTAGGTGGACATGCTTTCCTTAACCTATTTTCCCTCTAAACCAAATTCCTGGACACAGATTCCTCTACTAAGCTGGCTGGCGATGGACGAATGAGGGGATGGTGGGTGCTGTGGGCCAGGATGGGGGGGTGGGGGGAATCAGCATTTCTGTGGACCAATTGGTATGGGAATATCTAAGTAAAGAAACCTTACATGACAATTACCCACAAGCCTAAGGGGGCTATTTCACTGCACCTGGTACTGTACTTTTGTACTGGTATGGTACTTTCAGTAATTTCCCTTTTCCAACTACCGAACTCCACACACCAATCATATCGCTGCGCAGGATATAAATGCACAAACACCCCAGCTACATCTTCTGCACAGTGATATGATTGGTGAAAATAGGTCATACATTAAACTACTCACTCCAGAGTTTGTGGATTATCTCCAATAACCGTGTCATGGTTGCTGCTGGATTTTTCAGATGCATTTTGCTGACATTTTAATTACCACAGAAAGAATGCTGCTCCCATTATATTCGAGAGAAGCCCAACATTTCTACAGCAGATATCTCCAAAACTAGGAAACTCCCAGCAGAACGACCTAGAGTGATCCCAAGCCAGTAGAGAACAAGGGGAAGGCCAATTAATAGGCGCAGCGGTGTTCTAATACATGACTTGCCAGTTAATTGGCCATTGGATGTTTTCTTTAGCTTTCTTTAGATTTTCACTTTTGGCTTAATAAAAACTTATTAAAATACTACAAAAAATATCTCCCTTTGGTGCAAAATTCCTTGCCTTGCACTCACAGCTTGCCGGATAGGCTCCAGACCCCCACGACCCTTCATGGGATAAGTGGGTTTAGAAGAATGGATGGATGGATGGATGGAACAATCATTCTGCTGTCCATCCGATTTTGGGTGAACCCCAGCGTTGCGCTGCCTGGAATAGGCTCCAGATTCCCTGCAGTTGTGACTATGTAAATACAGGTGTTTGAAACGTTTGGAATAATCTATAAGGTTTGACCTTGAGGACCAACCCAACTGATCAACATTACTGACAGCATTGAGCCACCGCAGACAGATACATCATACATGTTCAGCACCTCCCCCCCTCCCCCGATCAACAAAGAAAAGCACCATTTCACCCATTGCATTAGTACTGTACAAAGTTAGGTGTGCAGTATTTCATAGATTCCCCCAATCCCCCTACCTCAGGGTTCCAGTGAGGCGACCCGAGGTCAACCCAACTGTGCTCCCCTCCCCATCTTATACTGCTGAGTGGTAACCTGTCCAGCTCGCAAACTAGAATCAGGGCTCTCACTCGGACAAGATTAACTGACCTACATGGTGACATGTTATCATTGGCGTGATATACTAATGAGTGATACAAAACCAATTACACAAATGTCACAGCCATTATTTTTTGTGCAGGTTCCCCTTGCCGCCCCCCTGCAAGATACCACCCTGGGTGGCTGCCCATGTCACCCTTACCTAAATCTGCCAGTGCCTGGTGTACTCCACGTGACACGCTGAACGGGAGTCATGTTGATTCCCACTCATTGTGATCACAGCCAGACATACTGCTTGATATTTATAATTAATTAGTCACTGTTAGCAATTCACTTAAATATAGGAAGCGCGACATGGGGGTCCTCAGCTGGGGGGCGGGGCCAGCAGGGCAGCCTTGGATATGCCTGAATCACCTGAGGCTGACAGGTGGCTTAAAGGAATGACTCAGCACATCGTCTGAGACATACGGTGCTCCATCCCATGTATGTGCTAAAAAAAATAAATAAATAAAA
This sequence comes from Boulengeromyrus knoepffleri, assembly GCA_026770805.1. Classification (NCBI taxonomy): domain Eukaryota; kingdom Metazoa; phylum Chordata; class Actinopteri; order Osteoglossiformes; family Mormyridae; genus Boulengeromyrus; species Boulengeromyrus knoepffleri. The sequence goes on along the minus strand of JABJVO010000078.1, from coordinate 19,850,227 downwards.
AGTGTAACGCAGGACATTTCCCTGCCTAAAGTTCAAGTATGTCTATCAGCAATCATGACTACCCTTATTGGTCAGTCTGGATTTCTTGTTCCAGATTTCGATTGGCAGTGGTGAAAAAGGGGCAGGACTTGGGATTGACCTCACAATAAAGACCCCACTTCCAGTTGTGAAAGGTCACTGGTTACTGGATGTCCACGGAGGTCATGAGAACAGTGAGAAGCCGCTCATCCTGCCAACAGCCTGGCGTTTTATGCTATAAAACTATTTAGTGGCAAAGTGGCAAACTTTCTGTGAGGCTTTCTGTGGTGGTAGGCTGCATGGTATCTAAAGATTGATCTTTTACACCTTGAGGCAAGGTGTGCTGTCTTGAAATGCTAAAGCTAGCATATTGTCTCGAGGTGCTAAAGCTAGCCTTGCACCATAGAAACCCTCAGAGGTAACTCAGATCTGTTAACTACTGGGAAAACATAATCCCTCCCCGTCACAATTCACAGCGGTAGCTGCTGTTTGCATGTTTCTCTACAGTGAAACTGGCAGTATGGCCTTGTTATTTTTTGTCTAGAGCATAGTTATTCCCGGAGGAGAGGAAAGGCACCCTCTGCCTTGTTAAAATTGAGTGATTAGGTGTTTTCTGACACACAGATACACGGGGAAAAGCCTAGATCCCATTGCTCGTTTTTTCAGCCCGGTAATGTGGACACCCAGCATTGCTGTCAGCTAGCATCCTGTAAACAGGTAGTTACTGCTGGGATGGGCTTCCCATCTGACGATTTGGCACCTTAGATTCGAAAGACCTCAGCACCATCTCTCACTCATGATTAGAATGCCAAGGAGTGGTTGGGGCCATGAAGACAGTCCCCAGCACAGGGTTCACGTTCCTTTAAGAAGGACATCATTCCACCAAGGTAGGGGTGGATCTGGGGCAACAGCACCCCCTATGGTGTCATTACTGCACTCACTGAAAAAGATCCACTGCATGATAGGAGTGCATGTGGTGCTTGGAGTGTAGGTGTGGGGTGGGGGGTGGCCCAGACACAGAGGCAGACTGTTTAGCCTCATCGCACTGCTATTCAAGTCACCCCACCCCCCACAGTACTCACACTGTCCCATGGGGTAGGGGGGAGCAGTGGGATGCATGCGTGTAGGAAATCAAAACTCTGTTTACGGTTTTATCCAATCAGTAGATGTCTCCCCGCGGCCACCACGCCCATACAGGCAAGAGTGTACACAGATGTGGAGGAGAAACACACTGCACTAGGGGGCTGTCACGGTCCGGGGACAGGGCACCAAAACCTGTTAAATAACACTGCACAGCATGGAAGGAGACACAGGGAGTTGCACCAGTACCTGGCCAGTAGCAAGATGGCTGCTGGCTTTCGGGAGGCTGGGGGAGAATGATCTGGAAGATGCGGCACAATTACAGAACCCATTAGGTGTGATTTAAGGCGTCCGCACTGAGAGGCAGATCGACTTCCCACTAAAATGCATTCAGCAGTTACATATGGAAGGAACAAAGTAAATGGCTTTTTCTCAGAGCTGCGGATAATCTTAGAGAAAAGGCAGTGAAAAGGAATCGCTGCGTTGCTGTAGTATCTTCCAGTGACATTTTTGCCGACTGCAGACTTAACCTGGACGTGCTGACAGATGTCACTCAACCTTGCGTTTGATTCAGCTCCAGCCTGTCGGACATGTCTTCATCTGCCCCAAGACTTATTCTGTGCGTTAAAATCCTCATCACTTGGATTCCACACAAATTAGAACTGGGGCCCGGTACCACAGTATTCCACCATCACACTGTACTTTCAACTCCAGAACCACATCTGACTCCCACGAGTCGGAGGCCTTGAGAGCTCAGGCTTTTGACAGCACTCTTCAAAGGCATCCGTAATTGACTGTTCTTCAGGTTTTTACACACACACAAATGACATCCCCCCCCCAACCAACAGCCTCTGCAAGAAGTCATGGAAAATATTAACAGGACGTGATTATCTACCCTGCTGTTTTAATCAGCTCAGAAATATCAGTCATACCCTGGGACCTGCTCTGCCTTTCTAAGGCCATTGAGTGGCCCGGGGGGGTTGGGGCTGCCCTTTCAGGACCCCCCCAAGGCTCTGTCCTCTTCCTTAAATGGCCTTTGGAGGAGGGGAAGGAGGGAAAATGCACTTCAGCTGATTTCTTCCAGCCGCCCCTTTCAGCTCCTTCAGCCACCTACAGCTTTCTGCTTCCTACCAGTTTCCCTATGCCCATTATGTCTACTAAACACCCAAATGTGCCATGTCATATCATGTTCATATGACTTGCAATATTTTCAGCTTATGATAGGTTCATCAGTAACGTAAACCAGGACATTCGAGTATTGTGGTTTGGGGACTGAGAAACAAAATGTCGCCTTTTGTATCATCAGAAGTGGTTTGTCACCTGACATTGTCCCACCCAGAGATGACCTTGGCCACCCCCTTGGTTACACCTACATATTTCCAGAGCACATGCATATTTTCGACACCCAGTAATCATCAAAATCTCCATTCTAGAATTCCTGTGAGCACCCACCCCCTACACACATACACACATTCAACTAACACATAACTTACATACTTTCATATGTATCTACATACATGACAACAGTCAAACAAAGTATACAATAAATATTTTTAAAACTATGTACTTGGCATGTGTGCGTGTGGATGTGTTTATTGCAGTCAGTTATCAATAAATAACTTGACTTGGAATCCCCACGACGACAACATGCAAACTCCACACACATGTAACCCAGGTGGAGACTCGAACCCAGGTCCCAGAGGAGTGAGGCAACAATATATATATGAAAATGTATTGTGTTGTACTGTTCAGGTAAAATGCAATAATAATAATAGTGTAAAGTAGTACATCAAGCCCAGTGTGTCAGTATGATCACAGCACGTCCTTCACTCCCTAGAACCCATTTTACCTTGTGATTACACGGTGTCCTTCTGAAAAACCAGGGCGTGCGGACGGGTGGGGGAGGCGGGCGAGTGGGGGCCTGAGAGTGCAAGGACATAGAATTTTACACTTTGTTATTAGCCAAGGAAGCAAGGAAGGTGAGAGTAGCTGTCAGCCTGCAAGCCTCTCAGTGATTGGTAAGTCATGACTTACATCACAGTCGGCCCTCAGCACCAGAGCTGGGCAGAATTAATATGCATAAGTTTAACCCGCCTCTGGAGGAAGGTCACTCTCAATACTTAGCAAGGACACTCCGACAGTCACAACAAAACTTCATTCTCGTTATACACTGTGAAAGGTTTGCTTTCGTTACCGGGGAGGTTGTTTCAGACTATTTTTTTTCTTCTAATCAGTCAGCCATATCTGTTCATGTTCAATTTTTGAGTAGAAAGTGGGGGTGATCTGCCAGTATTGGGGAGGATGGGTCCCACCCGCCCCCCTATTTCCGACACCCCTGTTTGACTCTCTTTTTCTGGTCTGTCAGCCATTCGCCATGATATTGCCATGTGAGCTTATGAAGTATATGCTTTGAGTTGGTCAGAATTCCTTTCAGGCAGTGAACATCCCCAAAAAATTTTCCCAAGAAAGATAACGATCACACATACTTTGGGTCAGTAGATAAGTGTTTAATATGCATCAATAGAAAATATGGTGATGACAGGAATCCAGAAAAATAGTTTGTGTTTCATGTTTTATTGATATCAGATCGTGCTTTCAGGACACAATTAGGGAATGAATGCTTTTATTTATAGGTAGAGTTAACCTTAGTTAAACCTTAACTGGGGGAGCTCAGGTAGGTGTTAAAAGGTCATTATTATGTGAGTCATTATTTCATGGCACCACCTCTGCTAGCTACCCCCTCGAAGACCTGCTGTTTCCTTGTCATTCATGGTGCGGATTTGGGGTCAGTGACAGTCAGGTCAAGCTATTAACAACACATTCACTTTTAGATTGACTTAGGCCGTCATTTGGCCTTGAAGAAACAAGCTCATACGAATAAATTGAGATGGAACAAGGGTGATATTTACAGGGCCAGAAAACTAATCTTTTCAGCATTCTTTCGCATTACAAAATGCACATTAAACCCCACCTAGCTATGAGATCAACGGCTTTTGTACCAGAGATAATGAATCGACACTCTCCACACATACTTGTACATCACTGGTTTTGTGTAGCACTGAACTTTACAGAAATGCAAAACCAATATAGCTACACTCACTCTGTTTATACCTGTCATGTGAGTGTGTTGGGTTTGAACAGGAAATTGACAGGGGCTGCGACACTGAATGGCAGGAATATTCAAGTCACCTTCTCAGGAAAAACAGAGGTATGGAGAGATGCAGTGCAAAACCGAGGTTGGGTCTTATAGAGTGGTCTGGACGTCCTATCCCGGGGAGATGGTGCAGCCACTTGGCACTTGACTCCTCCCACGATCTACATTGTGTATTTTAATTCTAGTGTATCATGAGGAAAACTTTATTTAAAAAATCAGAGCCACGTTGGATAGGGAGATAAGACATGGGCACGGAGCCCGCCTCATGTGCCTGAGGGGACATCTTCACTGGAAATGGCGAGCTCCGTCCAATTGGCTCACAATACGGGTGGCCACCAGTGAGCTTTGTCAACATGAGTGACAGGTTTGTCGGGCAGAGATGAGTACACCACACACAGACATTCGATGGCTCAGATCATTTTAGCAGTTGCTTATTTGATAGTTTATTTCAGTCTGCCTCTCAATCCTTAAGATTTTTATTTTACTTACTCTATATAACTTTACAAAACTGAGGGCAGGAGATTCAGTTCAGAAATGATCAACAGGCAGCTGATTTATCAATTGACAGTGAGGGTCATGGGCCTGATTTCCCTTTATTTTTAGCCGTGGTAAAAACCAAGCTCTTATTTTAACGTTCATTCATTTTTACTCAGCAGACCACTGACATTTCCTGAGAAGGCTTGATGCATGAAGTTGCATGAAGAGTTATTTCGTTTTTATTCAGACAAATATACCTATTAATTTCCGGAGATGGGATTTTAATGACCCACTTTAGTTTGACATTTCCTGAGGGGGCTTCAGCGGTAGGGTCCTTATGAAAGTCATGACCCACAAAGAACTTTGATAGGATAGTCCGCCAAGTGTGTGTGTGTGTGTTTGTCTGTGTGTCTGTCTGCTTGTTTATTCATAAAATTTACAATCACTTGTATTGAGTTGCTTTGACATAAGCAATGCGTTAAATTGTTTCTTACAGCCAAACCCAGGAAAGATTAATATCCTTCCTCACTGGATGTTGTCCTACATGTCTGAAAGAAAGTCTGGTCCATACATTTGGTTTCCTACCTAATAAAATGGGAAATAGTTAGGAGCGGCGCAAGTTGATTGGCCCTTTCAGATATCAGTACTCACACGTGATTGGCTTCTGTCAATCGTCAGCATCCCTGCGCAGCTGTGAAATTAGCATTATAGGCCGACAGACCTGCCTGGTTTATCCTGAAAAGTTCTCTGCAAATCCTAGGTGCGGCGATGAAGAGCAGAGTAGCCCACATGGTAGCAAATCCCCCACAGATTTATGGAAAATTCACACCACCAATAAACGAACTTTTTAATGAAGCAAAGCATGCAGACATTGTCTTCGTTCCTGCTGTGGTTTTTGAACGTGATTTCCAAGCGTATGTCTGCACACTTTGTTTTCATTGGATAGACAGCTTTATTTACGGTAATCATATGCTGCAGATTACGGGGGAGCTGGCATCAGAGATCAGGGCGGGGAGGGTGGCAGTGGAGCAAGGATAAAAAGCCAGCTGGGTAGACCTGTCTCCTGACCTCCCTTTGCCCAAAAGCTCCAGGCTGAGGTGATCAAGATCCTCTGGGTTCCCTTTGATTTCCCATGTGCTCCAAGCACTTATCTTTGTCAGATCTACCTGGAGGATAGCTGGACCAGACCAGGAAACATCATCATCTCTGTCATCCATACGTGACCGTTTCTTTTAGTTACCAGGGAGGATTCATCGTAATGGCTATGGAGGCAGTCCCAGTTATGGCTGCTACTGAATAGAGGTTTATCACGAGCATCATTGACCTGTAAGGGCATGCATTGCAGCAGCAGGTGAAATGGCTAGTGAGTAGCAGAACTAATTGATGATGAACTTTTCCTCCAGTAATTAGTGAGCGATCCCAAAATGAACGGAGAGGCATGTGTGTGTATTGGTGTAACCCACTGGAAAATTTGGAATGTTGATCTGCCTTACAGGTGGGGATCCCGGCAGAGCAGGTCCAAAGGAAAACGCGAGAGGAACCAGCTAGGGTAAGCATCCAGGAGTGATTCCCAGCAGGAGGGCTTAAACACTCATTGGGGTAACCCAAGAATACTGCAGAGGGTGCCTCACTTCAGGTCTCTAGTGACATTCCCTAAGTGAAACAGAGAGACATGCAGGTAAGGGCAATTCTAGGACTTTACGTGAGGGGCATAAGAGGGGCCATAATTCATATAGAGAGGCTATCTTTATCATTAGCCAATGATATGCTTTGAATTGGTGAGTGTCAGAGGAGGGGCCTCACACCTATATTGGGCCCAGTTGCAAACTAAGGACCTGTCACTAAACCCCACCCCCCCTTCTATTTCCAGGTATCTTTTCCAAACACAAATGTCCCTGTAATAGAACTTTGGTGGTAAACAGACATGTGAGCTGAATGACGGTGCTGAGTAATGAGCAGGCTGTACGCACTTGCGGTTTATCTGTCACCGTCTTGCATCCTGTGCGGTAATTCACAGCTCGATTCCAGCTCAGCACAGGGTCACTCCTCCCACGTAATCTCTCAGAAATCAATAACGGAAAAAATGGACTCCTTTCTTTCTTAAGAGGAACTGGGACACTCAGAATACAGATGGATGGCCTAATAACCAAATCAGGATTCCTGACGCCTCTACTGGTCAGCCACAAGTCCAGTGAGGATGGCAAGCACATTCCCTTTGAGACCCGTAATTAGAAGTGTGAGGCACTCCTTGTGCATGCCTGAGGCTCCTTCAGGGCACGTGGCAGCAACCAGTGAGGTCCCCAGACACACTATTACCCCGTATCAGGGTGTTGAAGTGCAGGCGAACTCTGACTGTCACGTTCAGAAGCCAGGAAGGAGTGACGATCCATAGATCAATGTGAGTGGCCACAAAAGGTGGTTTTATTCATGAAGGTACATATATGAATAGAGATACACACCGTGACAAACAGCAATGATGAAGGAGGGCAAGGGCAGCAACATGTACACAGTACTGTGCAAAAGTCTTAGGCAGTCAAAGGAAATGTTTAAAGCTAAATATCTGGGTAGTAAGTTTACATTTTCTCAGAACAAAAATGACAATTTCTCATTTGAACATATGCAAATTAAGAGTAACAATAAAAACTAAGATTTCCAAAAAGAGTCCTCACACCTGGGTTTGAACAGCTGACCTAAAGGTTATCTAAAAAACCTGCATACACACTGGACCTTTGCGGATAAGACTGGCCACCCCTGCTGCACATAAACGACAAAGAACAATCTGAAGACAGGTAAGAATGGTTTGCACATTAGACTGGAAAAAAATCTGGATTTACGGGGTGGTCAGTGACCTCTGTAGCCAAGCAGTAGTAAATGAGAATACTGACAGTAGTTTTCACTTGCCGTATAGGAATTCTCCAGGAGTCCTACCATTTCCTTGCACTCACTGAGGCTCTGTCATCATCACCAGACTGTGCTAGATGGTCCTGCAGTGCCTTGGTGTGCCTGTTGGGCCTGGTTTCAACACATATGTATCTGACACTCTTACTAAATGCAGAACAGCCCAGTTTAAACTGACAGATTGAAACCTAGTGTGTCTGAGAGTTAGATGTCTTTATCCAAAGGCAGGGTGACTTCCTGTAATCAGCAAACACACAGACCTGTGTTTTTCTCTCCATTGATGGCTCTTTAGCATTTAAGATGAAGAAACATCACAGGCCATCTCACTGTCCCTCTCTTCCCCCGTCTCCTCTCCTCAGTCGGCCTGACATCCCTGCAGATGCCTTAACATGCCTCTGCTTTTCTGGACTTAGTGTGAAACACCAGCAAAGCTACAGTGAAAATTCGATTTCTTCCATATCCCCCAAAGAGGCAGAGGGGAGAGGGGTTAGGGGAATACAGCTTGTTTAAGTTGTCCAATCATATGTAGTGAAATTAATTAACACACTAATGAGAGGACAGGAAGGTTAAAGGACTCGAAGAGCTCAGATGTTTACTGTTGGTGGTGAATTTCACTACCGGTGCATGACCTGGTACCTGTGATTTTTTTGGAGCGACTCTTTGGACCATATCCAACAAGCTGAACCAAGATGATAGTGAATCCCCATGTGCTTCACAAATTAATTAAATGTTCCGCAATTTAGCTGTGAGCTCAAGTTCATGGATAAAAAAAAAATGTTAAAACAACCTTACAAATAGCCTCACTTTATCTCTGCAGTCTGGCTTAAAATAACAGAAGAACCAAATATGTCTGTCCTGTGCAGCCCTGAAAATCCACATTTAGAAAAAATAAAATTAACTGTTAACAATTTATGAAACAAATATAAATATTCAAGTGATCCCACTGAAATGTTCTATTGATCTTTATTTCAGAGAAGCTTTCCCTGGGTAACACAAACAAATACACAGACAGTTAAAAAAAAAAACTTATATAAAAAACTTTAAAAAATTATATCAATTTAAGTTTTTAAATTAAACAAAAATGTATAGTAAAACTAAAACCAGACACCTCTGAGGTCATATTAATGTTTAGCTATAGGAAATAGATTGAAATGCAGAGAACTCTCTGCATTTAAAATCCTCAATTCTGCTTTTTTGTCAATGTTAATATTCTAACTTTTGCAGCAAAATTTCTCTTGTCATTCTCCAGGTCACAGGCAAAAGCATAATGTCACACTCGCAGGGTCACGGACCGGGGAATCGGGCACGGGAATCGTAGAAGTCGGGTGAACATGGGGTTTATTCAGGTGCAACACACTTAAGCACACAAACTGACATTAATGACGTTAGGATGTTAATGACTGGACTAATGAAAGGCACACAGACACGGATTTAAATACACCAAACTAATTTACACAACTAGAAACAGCTGAAAACACGGGGATTCCACACGAGGCAAATGAGGGGGCTTGGCACACAGGAGGATCAGAACGCTCAGGGCATGACACATAAATGTCAACAGACAAGCATTCAGGGTGCATCCCAGCTCTCCATTGCCAAAGAATCCCTACCTCCAGCTGCAGTATATTATAAGAATCGATCAAATGTTTCCATGGCAATAAAAAGGTGATGCAAGCTCATGTTTTGCCGTTACGGTGGGCGAGATTCAGAATTATTTGTTCTCCAGTAGCGCGGGCCTGTTGGTCCCTTAATCTGCCCATTGACCCAGCTCAGCGGTAAGTGCATACTCATGCTCTTGATATGTGACTCGCACATTCTGCCGTACATAGTGAGCAGGAAGTAGGGAGAGAGGAAGAGAAAGGACATCTGATTACTGCCTTTATTAATTAAGTTTATCATCGTCAGAACCAGTCGCCCTTCCACAATCGCTGGTTTATGAAATTCACCTGTTAAGCATTTCCTGAGTGTGGCCCCATGATTTAGAATGCTGTGCCTTTGACCGTAAGGTTGCTGGTGCAAATCCCAGGGTCAAAAGCTTTTGATAAATAAACATTAAATATAAAAACAGGCTGGGTACTGGCCCCAGCTGAAAGCTCATTGGCCCCTGGAGTACCTCCTCCCCGGTCACTCATTGATTCAAAGCATATCACTGGCTAATGATAAGGTCAGCCCCTCTGTATGAATTAACCCCAACTCCACCTTAAAAACGTCTAGATTCAGCCCTGCTATAGTGAATAAATGACCAATGAAACACTCTGCCCATGGACCCCAGCCTGTTTCATTTGATAAAAAGATTAATTTCCCCAAGGAACCTGAAATGAGAAGGACATCATATATAACTAAAATCCTAATCTATAATGTATATAATTTAAAGCTTAATCCAGATGACCTAAAAAAGCAAAAGTGGAAATAATAGGTTACAGCTGAGAAAGTACAGGGTGTCATAAAGTTATTACTAAGGCAAATGAAAAGACAGTTATGTGGAATTTATTACAAAATGAGACGTATATCTTTAATTTTTTTTTTGCCTCATTTAATACACCTCTATATGGGCACCATTAGTTGCAGAAAGCACATAAAGTCGATACTCGATTTCTTGCCATGTTCGCTGTATTGTACCCTCATCAATGGTGGCAAAGGCATCAGTGATCCTCTGCTATAGATTAGTGATGTCTCTTACCTTTGTTTGCGATGAGATTAAAAACTTTGATAACCACTGAGTACATAGATCAAATCTGATGAAGATATCTCATCAATTGCCTTTGTAATACATTTTTGAAATTGTAAAGAGACTTTATGGACACCCTGTAGATATAAAAATGTCATGTTTAAAAAAGTTAGTCAATTACTTAGAGTAGTGTTGGCTTTTAGCCCTCAGAATGTTCTGGAAGCCTGGTACTGGGTGGGGACGGGGCGTAAGCCTGAGTTTGCAGCTTCAGGAGATACCCTTTGGTTACAAATAGTGCCACTCTCTCGAGATAACATCCCTCTGTCAGCGTTACAGGATTATAATCATGGCCTCAACTCCTGACAGAGATGGTTATGACACTCAGACAGGCTTGAAACAACAACGTAACGGAGCAAGTTGCCCCTCAAAGGAAGCTGAAGTGACTCAATCATGTACTCTTGACAAGGACAGCTTGTCTCGTCCTTCCTGGATTTACCCACATGCTGTAAAAATATAACGGAACAAAAAACGAAACTCTCTTTTAAAGGCCTTTGCCCATTCGGTTGTCAGAAATTCAAAACGAAACGTGTGTCTCACGGTCAATGCGTGAGACTTTAGATCACTGTCTACCGCATTCATCGGATCTTGTTGTGCCACGTTCACCTTGCCTGCACTCCGTGTGTATGGATCCATGAAATAATGTGCTTACACCGGGATCACGTGTAACTTACACTATATTGCCAAAAGTATTGGGACACCTGTCTTTACACATACATGAACTTTAATGACATCCCATTTAATATGGAGTTGGCCCACCCTTTGCAGCTCTTCTGCGAAGGCTGTCCACAAGGTTTAGGAGTGTGTTTATGAGAATTTTTGACCATTCATGAGGCGCCCGTTCTGGGCTCTGCACGGCTGGAATGCGTTTAGCCCCCGCAGGCCGATCAGAGGTCTCGCGCTGTTCCAAAGCTGCCTCGACCTCTCAGAGGTTCCTTCCTGGTGCCCACCTGTATGACTATGTTTCCCATGTAGAACAGCTGCTTCCCGGAACTACTGTATCAGTTACTCCTGCTTGTAATCATACAGCATTGTGGCATTGTGGCATTTACGTTTGCATCAGCACTGACCCCTGATGATCTGTTTGCACGTTAGAATTGCACATCTGACATTAATATTTCAATGTTTCAAAAATATTTCAAGAGAGGTGGTGGGGGTGAAATCTGAGGGGAGGGTCCTGTGGTGATAAAATTTGGCTGAAGAGGGGTGGGGGGTTGGCTTACCCCATGATAAAACACACCAAGCAGATTGATTGCGGAGGATCGATCTCATGTTCCAGATTAAATTGCATTTCGGTCCTGAGTCCGTCATTTGAGTAACCCTGATATAGTTGGTATATTTACCTTTACATGAGTGACAATTACAGAGAGCAGTTTAGGGGGATGGTGAGGGGGGACGGTGTATTTTCAGAGGGGGCCGGTTTCTGTCATTTTTTCCCGCAGGGTGGACGGCATCCACATG